>JAJEJO010005453.1:521668-637640 GCA_020662805.1 Glaucomys volans | reverse complement strand
ACAACCCCAGCCCTGCAAACTATCTTGATTATCATAGGTTTGTAATAAGTCTTAAGATTGGGTGGTGGCATTCCTTCAACTTTGTCTTTCCTCTTCAACATAGTGTTGGTTCTTCTGGTCTTTTGTGTCTCCTCTTAAACTTGAGAATCAATTTGTTGATAGCCAAAGGATAACTTGCTGAGATTTTCTGATTGCATTGAATTTGTAAATAAAATTGGGAAGAATTTTAACAATATTGAGTCTTCCTAGCTATAAACAGGGAATATCTCATTTATTTAGTTCTTTGATTTTGCTCATATATACATCTATATGTATGTTTAGATCCTGTACATATTTTGTTAGATTTATACCTAAGTATAAATTCATTTATACCTAAGTAAAATTTCATTTTCTCAAAAAGTTTGCCTGAATGATTTTGGTTTTAGTTTCAAATTCTAATTGTTCATTGCCAATTTATAGGAAATCAATTGATTTTTTGTATATTAACATGTATAATGCAAATTTCCTATAATCCTTACTAATTTCAGGAGGTTTTTTGTTGATAATTTCAAACTTTCTACATCTTGTCTACATGGGCAATCATGTTATCTCTGCACAAAGACCATTTAACTTCTTCCTTCCCCTTCTATTTCCTTTTCTTGCCTTATTGAATTAGCTGGAATTTCTAGTATGATGTTGAAAAGCATTAATAAGAGAAAACATTCTTGCTTTCTTTATTCTAATAGGAAAACTTCTAGTTTCTTACTATTAAGTATAATGTTCACTGTAGGGTTTTTGTAGATATTCTTTACCAAGTTGAGGACGTTCTCCTAGTTTACAGAGTTTTATCATGAATAGGTGTTGAATTTTGTCAAAAGTGTCTTATGCATCCATGAATCGTGTTTTTTTTTTCTATTTTTAGCCTATTGTAGTAAATCACATTAATTTTTTTTTTTTTGTACCTGGGATTGAACTCAGAGATTCATGATCACTGAGTCACATTCCCAGCCCTATTTTGTATTTTATTTAGAGACAGAGTCTCACTGAGTTGCTTAGTGCCTCACTTGCTGAGGCTGGCTTTGAACTCACAATCCTCTTGTCTCAATCTTTTGAGCCACTGGGATTATAGGAGTGCTCCATGCGCCCTGCTAAGTTAATTGATTTTAGAATGTCAAACCACCCCTGTATGCCTGGGATAATTCTCACTTGCTCATGGTACATATTTTTATACATTGATGACACTTACTAATATTGTTTTGAGGACTGTTGCACCTATGTTCATGAGAGATGTTGTGGTATTTTTAAGAATGTCTTTGGACATGTTTTTATGGTGATGCTGGCCACCTAAAATGAATTAGGAAGTATTCCCTCTTCTTCTGTACTCTCAAATAAGTTATAAAGAATTGTTTGGTTGAGTTGTTCAGTAAACTCATCTAGACCTGATGCTCTGTGTTTTGGAAATCTATAAATTATTGATTCAATTTATTTAATAAATATAGGCCTATTCAGATTATCTCTTTCTTATGTGAACCAAACCCCTTTTAAATTACAGATATCTATTTCTTTAGGTTATATATTTGAGATGATACCTTCTCTGACAGAGATCGCTATTCATAAATGTTTTCAAATGTCTTTTTATTAGTGCATTATAGTTGTTCATAATAGTGGGGTCCATTTTGTCATATTCATACAAGCACGTGGATAATCATGCATTGCTGCATTTCAGTCCCCAGTGTGTAATTTCCTCTTTCTGTCTGCTCCTCCCTCCAGTGTTCCCCTTCCTCCACTCTGCTGGTCTTCCTTCTCTTTATTGATTTTTTTAAAAAAAATTCATACTTTATAGATACACATAAAGGTGGAATTCACTGTGGTATGTCCATATACGTACAAAGGGTAATTTTGTCAATTTCATTCCTCATTTCCCTCCCTTTTCCCTTTCTCTTTTCTCACCTTTGATCTCCTTCCTCTACTCCACTGAGTTTTTGTGGTATTCACCCCTCCTACTTTTCCTCCTATTTTGTTCTAGCTTCCACATATGAAAGAAAATATTTGACCGTTGGCTTTCTGAGTTTGGCTTATTTCACTTAGAATGATGTTCTCCAGGTCCATCCATTTACCAGCAAATGCCACAATTTCATTCTTCTTCATGACTGAGTAAAACTCCATTGTGTACATGTACCATATCTTCTTAATCCATTCATTTGTCAAAAGACACCTGGGCTGGTTCCATAACTTAGCTACTGTGAATTGTTCTGCTATAAACATCGATGTGCCAGTATCACTATAGTTTGCTGATTTTGGTTCTTTTGGGTAAATACCAAGGAGTAGGGATAGCTGGGTCATCTGGTGGTTCCACTCCTACTCTTCTGAGGAATCTCCATACTGCTTTACAAAGTGGTTGTTCTAATTTGCAGTTCCACCAACAATGTATGAGCTTACCTTTTCCCCCACATCCTCTCCAGCATTTATCATTATTTGTATTTTTTTTTGTACCAGGGATTGAACTCAGGTGCTTAACCACTGAGCCACATCTCCAACTCTTTTTGTATTTTATTTAGAGACAGGGTCTTGATGAGTTGCTTAGGGCCTCACTAAATTGCTGAGGCTGGTTTTGAACTCATGATTCTCCTTCCTCAGCCTCCCAAGCCATTAGGATTACAGGCGTGTGCCACCATATCCAGCTATTTTTTGTATTCTTGATGATTACCATTCTAACTGGAGTGAGATGAAATCCAAATGTAGTTTTCATTTGCATTTCACAGATTACCAGGGATATTGAACATTTTTTCTTATATTTATTGCCCATTTGTATTTCTTCCTTTGAGAAATGTATGTTTAGTTCTTTTGCCCATGCATTTATGAGGTTATTTGTTTCTTTGGTGTTAAGTTTTTTGAGTTCTTTATATATATTCATACATATTTGGTGCTCCTTCCAGCAGAAGGAGAATTGTATACTTCCATCTTTTGGGAATCAGTTGTGGCCATGTGGCTTACTGGCCAATGAAATGTGTGGAGGCCACAAGTCATTTCTGAGTGGAAACCTTAGGAATTACTATGTAGCCCTCCATGCTTTTTCATACTGATAACTGGCAATGTTTCAGAAAGTCTACTCCATTAGCTGAGGCCCCTACAAAGACAGCTTATAACAGAGTAATGGATATGTTACTTGAGTAAGAAATGAACATGTATTGCTCCAAGGTCCTGAGATTTTGTAGTTGTTACTGAAGCATAACCTAGGCTCTTGGCTGATATATTATAACCTTCTTCACCTATCTCCAAAGAACAAGATTGACTTTTCCTTGATCCTCCTTTTTTACAAACATTTATTTGCCTTTGGACTATGTATGTCATCACCAAATGTTAACCTGAGGTTCACTCTGGTTGGACCTGTAGATCTCATGTCCATACTTGAACTGATTTCTGCCTGGGAATGGGTTATGGCTGATTTTTGAGCCAATCCTGTGGGTAAAGAGAAGAGATACAATAAAGAACTTAAACCAACCAAAGGGCCACTCCCAACCCTAGGGATGGAGTAAGGTCCACACAAATCTTATGCTTAAGAAGGGCAAAGATGGGTTCCCCAAACTTAAACAGGAACTGTTGGCAGAAGAGGAAAGTGAAAGCTGGGGTAGCAACTAACAAATACCCACCCATCACCATACCCAAATAATTGGGCCTCTGATTGGACAACACAAGACAGAGCCCTGTCTTTTGAGGTACTTTTCAAAACAGAGCATGTCATCATGTGGGGGCCTGAGGAGGTCTCCAAGAATAGAGATCTCAGACCTTCCAGGTTATTGACCACATTGCAGACCAGAATTTAAGGATGTGCAAGTGATTTATTACACATGGGAAAGTGCCATCTTAAATGGAATATGGACCATAGGAGAGAGTGAGTACCAATGTACATCTTGTTCTGGAGTTTTATCTTTTATAGAGGGATAGTAACTAGAAGACTGAACTAGAGGTGAAGTCAGGGTGGTATTACACAACTGTACCCTAGTTTTCCTTGCATTTGAGCATTGCCCTTGCATGTACTAACCATACTACTCCCTACATTGCATGTCTCATCAGCATCTTGAATCTCCACCCAGGAGTGTGCATCTTACTATTATAATTAGGCTAGGGTTATTTCCCCATCACCAAGGTCTTTAATGTACGTACTCACTAATGGAGTACCTCCTCCAGATGCCTTGTGGTTGGTTATCTTACAGTTAATGTTGCTTTTTCATCAGCCAATTGGCACGCTGTAGGCAAGGACATGGGCTGAGTTACTTAGGAGTTGTTCGTTCGGCTTTCCAACCATTTATGGCTTTCTCTTTTAAGACTCAGTGTACTCTCTGTATGCCTAAATTCCTATCTTAAGCATGTATAACTTGTGAATAATTAAGGAATAATCCATTTAGTTCTGAATTAGCACTGTTAGTTGCCAGCAACAAAAACAAACATGACTGAAAAAGTAGGGGCAAAAATAAATAAATTTTTAAATATATATGTGGAAGTGACATCAGTAAAATAGTAGAGTGAAGAATCCAAAAGCAATAAAGTAATTGACAAAACACTGTCAGAATCAACTTTTTTTTTTTTTTTTTTTAGAACTCTGGAAACTAACTAAACCTTGCAGCAACCAAGAAAGAACTGATTGAGTCACAGTAAGAATAGGAAGCTTTGTGGCATTTTTAACCTACCCTGGTCCCAATCCCTATGGAGATTCAGGGGAGTCATTGTTCCCTCCACTGGAATTTTCTGATCTGCATTTAAATCTCACTTTCCTTAGGAAAATTTCCCCTCACCATGTCCCCTCACTTTGTCCCCTCACTGGTAGCTGACATCAAATTCCCCCATTGCTGTGCTCCTCAGGGCTTCTGTTTCCCTGCTATATTGTATTTACTTGTCTGCTGTTTGTTTTTCCTGCTAGATTGGAAATTACCTGAGGGCAGGAACTGTATCTCTTTTATTCACCATTTTACTCCCACAACCTGGCAGAATAAAGATCTGATGACTAAATGACTGAATCACTCAGACACTAGGGACACAGTGTAACTTCTGTGCTCAAGATTTGAGTCTCTACTTCCCTGCTTAAGAAGGTGTGAGTCTTCATGCTGTCTGTGTCATTTTGAAGCCCAAACTCTTGATTGGCTTTAAATAGCCTTCAAAACCCAGTCTTAACAACTGTCCAGTTTAGCTTCATGGCTCCTGGGTCCTGCAAGTGACTGCTACTTCCCACTACCTCTTCCCAGAGGCACAGCACTTCTTTGGTGCTGTTGGAACTCTTTACCTTCCCTACTCGTATTCTACTGTCCTCCAAGGTTCTGGGGCTCCCTCTTCTAGGCAACTGCTTCTGTCTGAACACTGTTATCATCCATGCCTTTTCATTGTTATTTTTAGCATCTGAATACTGCCCCCCATGTACACACAACTGCTCTAGAGACTCTTATGGTTTGGCTATGAGGTGTCCCCCACAAGTTCATATATGAGATAATGCAAGAACTTGCAGAGGTGAAATAATTGGGTTATGAGAGTTTAAACCTACTCAGGGGATTAATCATTGATATGGATCAATTGGTAACTGTAAGCAGGTAGGATGTGGCTGGAGGAGGATGTCACTGGGGGTATGCCTTTGGGGTTTATATGTTGTCCTTGATGAAGGGAGCTCGTTCTCTCCCTTTCCCTTTCCCTCTCCCTCTCTCTTTCCTGGTTGCAAAGTCCTGAGCTGCTTTTCTCTACCATACCATTCCACCATGATGTTCTGCATCACCTAGGGGCCAGAGCTATGAAGTCAGCCAAAAATGACTAGTCCTCTGATAATGTGAGCCAAAACAAACATTTCCTCCTCTAAGTTGCTCCCATCAGGTCTTTTATCACAGTGATGCAAAGCTGACTAAAACAGAGGCAGAGCTTGTCTTGAATGATAGAAAGCTGAAAAAAATCTTTAACACTTGCCTTTTCAGCTTCCTTTGCCAAACTAGAGTTGGGGCCCATATCTTCAGCTCTACCCATCAGACACACTCATCCTAGACTTTAAAATGGGCACCTGTGCTGCAGAGCAAAGAGGGTGATGCAGGACTTTCAATGGCAGTGGTGCTGGCTGTAATTTCTATAGACATGGAAACAGGACAACAGCAAGACCAGCCTTGCATTATAATGCATATACATACTTAACATAGAGTCACACACACAAGTGTCTTTATCAGTCAAACAAATCAAGAACTTCCAAGGCACAGAATTTAGGCACGGATTTGGTTATCAGACAAATAGGATATGGTGAAGCAATGAGAATTTAGCAATTGCCACCACCCCAAGCTAGAGGAACAAAGGGAAGAAGAGGTTGTCTGGAACCCAGGGTCCAAGATTGCCTGCAGGAGCTAACTATGCTGGGGTCTGTGTGGGAGAACAGGAGCCAATCTCCTGCTCTGGGGCCTGTTTCCAGGGTGCTGGGAAAAAGAATGGGAGTCCATCATGAAAATGATCAGGCTAGGCTAGAGAATTTGAGATAATAGAAAATTGACGTGTGTTAGTTTATCTCAGGGAGAATGATAGCACTTGATATCTCCATTCCTTGTAAAAGCAAACAATTTTCTAATGAGTTATCCTGAGTCCCTGAGGTAAAGTTGACACAAAGTAAAACTGAAGAACATAACCTGTCAGAGTTTTGCCTGCCTCAAACCCGCTTTTGGGAACTTTTCTTCCTACAAAGCAGGGATCCCCAGGACAGGATCTGTTCTCCTGACTTTCAAAGTATATTGCTAAGAACACCCCCCTACTTTGCCCCTTCATGAGAAGGGCTTATATGGTGGTATCTTCCTCTCCACTTCCCTAAGGAATGTGGCTGTCAACCCACAGCCTGTCTTCCTGAACAGAAGCCCCAGGTGAATGCGAAGTAGAAACTTCTCTGAGTACTATGATAGGGCAGCCTTCTTTTACAGATTTATTGTGTAAGGGATCCTAGATACTGCAACTGGCTGTGGGTTGGCCCTGGGGGGTGTCTTGTGGCTTCTTTACCAGAGTCTGCTCAGTCTGGCAGGAGAACTATCTCCACTGTCCTGATTCCCCTATTCTCCATTCCCTCCAACTCCAGGCCCTCCAGGCCCTTAACAGAACATAGTTTAGTTTGCAAGAAATTCCAGTTGGAGGCTGTTATCTTCTGAATATCTACCCTTCACATGTACTTACTCCAAAAACAGAGACATAGACATCCCAGGGGCACTTGGAAAAATTGTGATTAAGAGCAAAAGATGCATGTTTCTGTTATGGGGAAAGGCTACGTTGTAAATGAAATTGTTAAATTGCCTATAGATCAGGAAGTTAAACTCTTGGGTGAGGAAATAGCTGGGCCTGTAGACAAGAAGAGAGGAGTAGTGGGTGCACAATGAACATAATGTTAGAACCTATTTTACATCTGTTCGTGACACAACCATTCATTCAGCACCTACTGTATGTCAGGCATCTGCTGGGCTCTGGGGAGACAAGATTGAGAAGCTCAAGATCCAATAAGTAACCCTAGTGTAGGACTGAGTACTGTGATAAAGGTCATTCAAGACAGAGGAGGGGACCAAAGACACCCTTCAGTTTGGATTTCATGTACTATGTCACAGAATCCCAAGTCATCTCAAGTAGGACATAATACAAAAACAACTCATAGTTTTCAGAAGACCACTGGAGTATATAGGTGTGAAGTGTCAGCAATACAACACCTGACCAATACTAATTTAAACAGTAAAGGTTATCAAGAGAATCACACAACTGGGAGTCTGAGAATAGATGGGTCTAAGCTCAGAACACAGTTCAGTGATGTGACTTAAAGCCCAGGCTGTCCAGTTCTATTTGACTGTCACAATGTCATCTTATATGTACTGTCTTCCCTCTGGTACTAAGATGACTGCTGCCACCTTGGTGGGCATCATTTAAACTTTTTTCTGGTTCTCTATTTCTCATCTATAAAATGAGGAGTAAGACTCCTTTGAGATCTAGCTTTCCATTAAACCAACTGCTACCCTGGGATGATAGTTTAACCCAATAGTTCTCAAACTTGAGTGTTCATCATACTCGCCCAAAGGGTTTATTAAAATAGATTTTCTGATTCCATAGGTCTGGAGTGAGGCCTGAGAAGTCACAAGTTCTAATTCTAGAGGTTCCCAGATGTTGTTAAAGGTGCTGGGCTGGGAATCACTCCCTGAGAATGGGCTTAACCTCTGTGGATGTCAGTTTCCCTAAACTGTACGATTAAGTAGCTATTCAGGAGGGAACATGTCACTCCTGTAAAGCTTTATAAATAACACAGATCACTGGTTCTACCTTTGGAGATTCTGATGAAAAGGATCTGGGGCTGGGCCCAGAAATAGAACTTTTATTAAACAACATCCGGGATAAGTATCATGATCACCAAGCCTGAGATTAGAAAGTTAGATGATCTTTAAGATTTGTCTAGGGCCAGGCATGGTGACACACATCTGTAATCCCAGTGGCTAAGGCAGGAGAATTGCAAGTTCAAATTCAGTCTCAGCAATTTAGAGAGGAGCTAAGCAATTCAGTGAGACCCTGTCTCTAAATAAAATACAAAAAAGGACTGGGGATGTGACTCAGTGGTTAAGTGCCCTTGAGATCAATCCCCAGTACAAAAAAAAAAAAAAAAAAAAAGATTTGTCTAACTCCATATTCTAAAAACAAGATCAGTTTCAGCAATTTGAGCAGTCCAAAAGGAAAAATAGCCCCAAAGAATGCATTATTTTTACTATCCTTCCCTCCAATTTCGTAGACATAAATCTGCAGATCAATATTTTTTATTTAACATATCTCCTCACTGGAGGGGGGGATGCTGGAAATTACTATACAATATAACAATATCTTAAGTCCTAGCTTCTCTTATATGCTTTCTTGACTTTACTCTTTCTGAAAGTAGGTAACTCTCTTAACTCTCTCAGCATTTATCCATATTAATACCATTACTTTTATGTGTATATATTAAAGATATTCTAGATTGATCTCTTATATCTGTGCTGTTCAATATCAGAGCCCCCAGGCATTTGTGCCCAGTAGACACTTGAAATATGAGTTGTCCAAATTGAAGCATGCTGTAAGACTTGGTATATAATAATTTTTATATTGATTGCATGTTGAAGTGATAGTACTTGGATTTAATGGGTCAAATAGATTACTGAAATTAATTCTGCTTATTTATTCTTACCTTTTTAAGGTGGTTACTAGAAAAATTAAAATTAAACAAACAGCTTATAATGTGTTTCTGCAGGTAGCATTGCTCTAATATGTATTATCTTCTCTTTCCTCTTTTCCATCTCTTTATTTGTTCTGTTTTCTGGGAAACATCATTAACTCCACATTTAATCCTCCTACAGAACTTTCTGCTTCCTTCTTTTTAACTTCTAAGAGCATTTTGTAGATTTCTCAGTCTTCCTTTTATGTAGCATACTTTATTTGTTTTATGAATTTTCTCATCTAGAATTTTCTCATCTAGAATTTTTATAATTACAGTTCTCATCACATTTTATTCTGACATATGCATTATTTTAGTTTCTTACAAGCTCTGTTCTCTTGGTTTAGTCTTCATCTTCCATCTTGAAGGCATTCCTCAGGTGTCTGATGTTTCTTGGGTATTCATTGGTATTGAAGAGTCACTGAAGAGCTGCCTGGATATTCTGTGTGTATTGGCTATTCACTGGTTGATTAGGAGGAAAGTTGAACTTTTTTAGAGACTTGGTCACCAATACCACCACTGAGTGTCGGCTACAGAGACTTTATTTCTGGGACGTGTGTGTGTGTGTGTGTGTGTGTGTGTGTGTGTGTTTTACCAAGGGTAAAACCAAAGGTAAATATATATATGAATGACAGAGTCTCACAAAGTTGCCCAGGCTTTCTTGGACTTGTGAACCTCCTGGCTCAACCTGCCAACTTGCTGAAATCCAGGTGAGCACCTTCACACCTCATTCTCCAGTACATTTTTATTACTCTGGAGAAAATCCTCCAGCCTGCTGTCTTGTTGTGGGAAAGGACTGGCAAATTGGGAATGAAAGAGATTAGGAGTCAAGTGTTCACTTTTCATTTAATTCCACTATTATCAGTATCTATTCCCTGGCCTCTCTGCATTTCCAAATCCAGATAAATCACCTCAGATTCAGTCTTTCTAGAAAATAAACCTGTTTCCTGGCAAAGTGGAGGTAATCACCTGACTAGAAGTTCTGGTGGGAAAGGGCGTGTGACTCTTCCTACCTGGAGCTCCTTCAGCAAGCTGTAGAGCAAAGGGCCTCACCTCTTCCTCTGAGTGCCCTGTGAATACCTAGATTATACCTTCCTGTCTTCTGCTAAGTCAGTAAGCTCTGCTCTTTCTGCTTTCCATTTTTTAAAAACTGTTTAATTTGTGTGTGAGTGGATATGAGTGTGTCTGTTCATAGGGATTAAATCCAGGACCTTGTGCATGCTCTGTCACTGAGCTATATCCCAGCTCTTTTTAAGACAGGGTCTCATGAATTGCCCAGGCTGGCCTCAAACTTGTCATCCTTCCATCTTAGCTTCCGAGTAGCTGAGATTCCAAGTGTGCACTACTGCACCTGGCACATTTAAATCCTTCATCTGAGGTGATCCCCTCTACTGTTCTCATTGTCCTTGTGAGTCATTTAACTTTATGTAGTATTTTCTCAGTGCAGTTTTAGTAAAGGGAGGAGCTCGACACATGTGGTCAGCTTCCTCATCCATTCCTAGAAGTCCTTTCTTCCCCCTGAGCTCTAGTTATTTACTGCTTATTTTCTCTTTGAAGAGATAGTATATTTCTTCAGGGTGTGGTTAAGGTCTGCTTTGTGAGTCCACACCCCAAACACCACTTTTATAGCATCTATATGTGGCATGGTATATACTAAGTGCTCAACCGAGAAGTTAACTCATGCAAATTATCTATGCTTGTGTATCTTATTGGTTCCCTCTGTGCCCTGGGATAAAATATAGGAGGAGACTAGCTTTAATATTTAGCTTTAATATTTCAAGAATCTATATGTCTAGTTTCTTTATTAGTTTGGACTGTTTGCTAGTGTGTATTATGTTGTCAGAGGCATCTAACTTTGTAGAGATTTTTTGCAAAAGAAAAAAAGTTAATCAATCAAAAGAGACAATAGTTACTCCCAGTTAAGGTATTTATAATTCATACTCAATCACAGGAACTAAGTACAATGCTGAAGATAGAAAAAGAATTAAAAAGTGCAAAAAAAATCTGCCATAGCTTGTCTTGCTGCATAGATTTTGATATGTGGTGTGAAGCTGAGAAAGGTAGTTACTAGGTAAAGCTACAGGAAATTGTTTCGAAATGTAGATTTTATCCAGTATGATGAGGCCAACTGATGAGAAAACTGTTGCCTTTGAAGATTGTTACTTACAGTTTCCAATAGAGGGCGTGCCACACCAGGTAGGCCCATGTAGAGAAGCACCAGGGTTGGTTGGTCAAGAATCTAAACAAAGACAAGCAAAAACCTTGTTGTGGTTTCACCAGAAGGAATAGGCAAGGCAGGGTAAGCAACCAAGCAGATTTAGGGTTGGACAGTTTGAATAATCTTGGCAGGCTCTGGGCTATTGGGTGGTCTCTAGTTGTCTAGCTTGTGCCTGGGGTGATTAGGGCAGGGGCGCAGCTCCTCCTCGAGTATAAAAGCTGATGGAGGAAGCAGTTCAGAGTAGGGGCTCTGGATTGGTTAGTTCACACATGAAAGATCCACTTTCCAAAGTGTTGTTTGCTATCTCTAAGGAATGACTAGCTCTGGAATAAGCCATCTCTCCTCAGTTTGTTAGTCTCACATGCCAGAGCATCAAGAATATAGGAAATAAAATAGTTTCTACAGGAATGATTAAACAAAGCCTGAACTGGAGAGGTAGAAAGTCTTGAAGAAGTGGGTGATGAGGCAGCCATGAGGTATCTCTTGGTAGCAGGGCGAATAACCCAGAGCTTATAAAAGCAAAGGCCAGGAACCTCCATGTTTGGGAAAATATTCATTGTGTCATCATGGATGGAGTGTGCACATGGTAGAATATATTATTTAAGAGGTCTTGCTTTCTCATATATCCAGGAGTCTGGAGGTATAGTGGAGGGCAGATACCTCCACTGGATGAAGTCACCAAGTATTCATGTTCCTCACCACATCCTGCTCCACCAGGCTTTTGTCCATGAAACAAGATGGCCCATTTACCTGCCTGCCAATATTGGATCCAAGTTCCAGACGGGAAGTAACAAAAGGTGAAATGATAAAAATCAAATCCTGGCTGAGATTTTCTCCTTTTATCAGGCCAATAATAACTTTCCTGGGAAAGTCACCCAAAAGATTTATGCTTACATCTCATTAGCTAAAACTGACCCACATGGTTTATCCCAAGAATCAAGAGTATCTGGGGGAGGTCATTATTTCTAATATTGACATTGCTGTCCCCCCAAAACCTGAGGTTCTACTAGTAAGGACAAAGATGTGAATGGATTACATTTAGTAGTGTCCACCACAGAAGGAAAAGGAAATATAAGCTGATCTCCTTTGATTAAATGAGACAAACCATATGTAGTATTCAACACAATGCCTAGCTTATAGCATGTGCTCTAAAAAAGAAGTTTGTGGGCCGGGGATATAGCTCAGTTTGTAGAGTGCCTGCCTTGCAAGCACAGGCCCTGAGTTCAATCCCCATCACCTCAAAAAAGATAAATAAATAAATAAATAAAGAAGTTTGCTGTTGCTAGTACAACTACTAGTATTGTTCATAAAATGTATTGATTCATAGTCTTGATTTTCACAGTCCCATTAATTCAGCAGCAAAGTTTTTTGTTTGCAGTACTGGGGATTGAACCCACTGAGCCCTTTCTATATTGAGACAGGGTCTTGGCAAGTGGCAGAGACTTGCAATCCTTGAATTACTGAATCACTGAATTACTCAAATCCTTGAATTACTGAATCACTGAAATTACAGGTATGTACCACCACCCCTGGCTTAATTCAACAAATATTTATGGCACCTTTACAATGTTCAGTCTTCAGGTGTTGAAGGAGATCAAGAAAAGGAATAAAATCAGACCTTTGCCTCCGAAGGGCTTAATGTCCATGTAGACAACTGCGCAATAAGCTGAATGTGATACAGGCTTCAGCAGAGCCAGTCTTGAAGTATCAGGAGGAACTTGAGAGAAGATGTAAAATGAATCCCTCATTTACATCCAAGGCAGGTGGGAACCACTAAGAAAGTGAAGAGGCTGGCCACAGTCACCCAGTTACTGGCATAGAGAACCAGGCTTAGAGCAAGGCTCCCAGGGCCCAGGTTGGGGTCCTGCCTATTATACTGCCTTGCTTGTTGCAATTTGAAAATGCTGCTTTTGAAGCTAGACCAACAGAATGAAATGATATGCCTTTACACTTTGGGGATGTGGGCAGACTATCTCACAGAAGCATATCCCTTGGCCCAGGAAGAAACTCAACCAGTAGTGGAGTCATTGAACTTCCAGGATCGGGATGATGTATGTGTACCCACATGAAAATGAGGGCCCCTCCAAATGGCAGATAGGAGAATTCCTCTGTGTCAAGACTTTCGTTCACTCTGTGATTTTTAATTAGTAGTCCTCGTTTTTCTAAGGATTGCTTTAAATCAGCAAATGTTTCTTGTATAACTTCCTTCCAATCCACTGATCCACTATTGGGCAGCATAGTTCACTAAAAGGTGGGAGAAGAATGAAAATTTGGGATCCTGGTGCATGACACAATATTAGATGAGGGAAAGAGCCATAAAATATTATTCAGAAATATTTTAAAGATTTAAAATGCAGTCCATTCACAACAATGACCGCTCTAATTTTTTAATTAAAAAATATTCAGCTTGGAATAAAGTATGGTGCCAGCTTTTTTTTTTTTTAAGTGATGAAGTTAATGAAAATCACAGACTGTCTGACTGACAGAAGCAAACTAAAGTCACATCTGGAAACAGCTGCACTAGCAATTAAATGATATTTAATGTGACTAATATCAAAAGGGTGGATTTTTCTCCCCCTAGCATTAGGAATGCAAAATTTAACCTTCCGAGTTGCTCTGTTACAATAGTTTTGAGTCACTGGATGTTTAGAAGTCATTCTGATATTTATAAAGAAAAAACCCCAGTGAGGGATTTGAGTTAGAAAACAAACAAACAAAAAAAAACTGAACAAGAGCTGTGCAGTTTGAATTTTGAGAACAGGCATAAATTTTACAGGGTTTCTTTTATTTTTTTTTCCCTAAGCATTAACCATTCAGTGTTTCAGTTCAATGAAATAAAGGCCTCTTGTTCCCCATACCAATGAAGTGACCTCCTGCCTTGCTGTAATTAGTGGTAAACTTCAATATGCAAGCTAAAAGACCACCTAATTAAAAAGTGTAATTAATTTACATAGATCATTCAAAATGGCTAGATTAGATAGCTTATGGAGATAATGTAAAACTCTTTGAGCAGCAATTTATTGGCTTCTTTCCCTGCTGTTCCTCAGGTTCTGAGTATTTTCATGGGAATGAGTTTATCAAAGTGGGAAGGGCTTGGAGGTGATGGTTTTAGCTAATCACCGCTAAACATTTAAAGCTTTGCAATTATTTTTATCAATTACTGAAGTTTAAAACAACAAAGAAATGGCCTTATCTTCCTGCTTGGTGCTGAGTGGCCTAATGTTATTAGTGAATATTTATTAAGTGCTTGTTGAGTGCTAGATGCCACTCAAAACATACAGTTATTTTAGAATGTACTGTGATTAGAAATGACTCCTCTGGGTTAGACAGCACTTTGATTCTTCCTAACACAAAGAGAAGGCTGCATGACTTCTAAGAAAGAGAGGGGCCAAAGGGTTTCTCTCAATCTTTCTTCATACCTCACAATGTCAAGCCATGTCCTGTTGGATCGACCCTGCCTTGGAATATTGGACTCCAGAGCTTGGCCAAGACCCTATGAGACAATCAAGTGACTTCCAATGGAGAGGAGAAGAGTTCTGATTCCTTACATTCTTGAAACAGAAATTATGACTCTTAACATCCGATCATAAATTTCTTTCCCTTCTGCTTCTCCTAAGAAGGAAAATTTGTTATAGCATCAGATGACCTTGGTTCAGTTCTACAGGATCCTCCTAAAAATAGCAAATAACCTAATAAGAAAATGTCAATTTTCTTCTTAATATATATTATTCTGATAAAAACCTTCTGTAAGTCCTTAATATTTAGGGACTTTGAATCATTTAACAGGGAATTCTCCCTCTCCTTGACATGAACTGCTGTACTATTACTTGTAAATTGAATAGTACACTTTGGAACCTGAATTCTATAGTTTAACTTCTTACATTTCAATCACTGAGTAGCATCTCAATTTCTACTTTTTCATTCTGTGTAAACACAGTTTGGTTCAACTCCACTTCCCATATGCCTCAGTTCCTTTCCTATTGTATATTGATTTCAGCAAACCAGTAAGAATAAGGTCAACAACAAAATAGAAAAATGAATATATAGTTTACATAAAAAGGAAATATTAGTGATTCTTTAACATAAGAAAAAATGCTCAATTTCACATGTTAAAACTGCGGGAGTGCTGGCGCACACCTGTAATCCCTATGGCTCAGGAGGCTGAAGCAGGAGGATCACAAGTTCAAAGCCACCTCAGCAACTTAGTGAGACCCTTAGCAACTTAGCAAGACCCTGTCTCTAAATTTAAAAATTTTAAAAAGGCTGGGGTAAGGGCTGGACTCAGTGGTAGAGTGCTTGCCTAGCATATGTGAGGCACTAGGCTCAATCCTCAGCACCACAGAAAAATAAGTAAAGATACTGTGTTCCTCTACAACTAAAAAAATATTTTTTTATAAAAAGGGCTGGGGATGTGGCTCAGTGGTTAAGCACTCCTGGGTTCAATCCCCAGTACAAAAAAAAAAAAAATTCAACCAACCCTATATACTAAAACTATATTACAACATTTTTCACTCCTCCAGTTGACAAAGATCCAGAAGGTTGATAGTATGCTGGGTACCGGGTTAGTGTATATGTGTGAAATGATGCTGCATTTTTTTTTCCATGCAGGGCATCAAACCCAAGGACTTGTGCATGCTAAGCAAGCATAACACCACTGAGTGATACTCCCAGCCCACAGCATTGTTTTTAATAGCAAAAGATTGGAAACAACCTACATGTTCATCAGTAGGGGAGGCAAGGAAATATTTTACAATGGCAGAAAAGAATGAGAAAACAATACACTGGTGTAGAAAGATATTGAAGTTATGCTATAAGTATGTTAAGTAAAAAAAATACAAAGTGAGAGTGTATGTATTATTATTTGAAGAAAGTAAATAGTGAGTTAAAAGAGTGTGAAAAGATTTTGAAATAACATACGTATACATATACATACTTATTTGCATATGCTTAAACTATATCAGTGAACATATATAAAAAGCAGTAATTTTTGTTGCCTGTTAGGAGAGGAACTGAGTGCTTTGCAACAGGAGAAAAAGGAGAATTTTTACTGCATGCCTTTCTCTAATTTGAGAAATCTGAACAATATCATTATTCACAAAATTAAACTTTCAGTTGTATGAAAAATAAGTCATAAATGTTTTTATAACTAAACACATTAAATGTGCAGCAGTGAGGGAAGAAAAAAGCAGATCTTGGCATATATTTCAAAAGTAAAACCAAGAAAGCTTGCCTTTGTTTTGGATTTTTGGGGTGGTGACAAGGAATACTCTAAGGATGACTTCAATTCTTTTGAACAACTGGGTGAATACTTATTAAGCATCTATTGTAAAGGCACGAAACAGACATGTCCTGCCCTGGGGGAACTCACCATACGATAGGAGAAACAGCACTCAGTTAATGCTAACTCTGGGAAGGGGCTGTGTGGGCAATAGCAGAGTACTAGTATGGAAGGGAGCCACAGACAGGAAAGGTGTGAAATAGGCTAGGCCTTGCCAAATGGAAACTGGGTTCTGAAAGCTGGGAAGAATCCTGCTATGTGAAGAGTTGGGGAGGAGCATTTGGGGGAGGAGAACAGCATGTGTAAGGGCCTTGAACCAGAAGAAAGTAATTTGTGAGTTTTCAAGAGGCTAAGTGGTTGGCCAATGTGTAGTCCACCAAGCAGAGGTAGAAATAGAGAGCTGGAGAGTGGTTGGGTAATGCTTGTGCTCATAGGCCAGATGAGGAGTTCTAGTGTGTGTGTTTATTTCTTAACAATAACAGGATTTAAAGTTTTGTATTATGTTGCCTGGTCTCAAAATTCTGGAAACAAAGGGACAAGTTTAACATTCTGCCAAGATGCAACCTTAACATTTTGGTATTGCTTACTTTTATATATTCCAGCTGCTTCCCTTCCCTCACCCCTTCCTGAAATTGCACTCTCCATCTTTTCCTGAGATGAACACTGTTGTTTTCTCCAAACAACATCCTGTGGCCTCCCAGGAAGACAGAGAATTTGGAGTTCTTGGGCAGCTCAGATCTACCAGTGTTTTGGGCCACCCTCTCCCAGACAGTACACTTTTTCCCTCCTCATTTGCAGCTCTGCCCACTTTGTACCCTCAAGTGAACTATTCAAAAAAGGATGACAACAAAGATATAAAAATCAAAAGTTCCCAACCATGACTTGGTCAAGAGTGAGAGCCCAAGTGCAGTTGCCATGTGGGGTGGCCACACCTCTCTCTAATCTCAAGCACTGCACCAAATTTCAGAAGGGGAAAAAGAACAACTTAATTGTGAACTGAGGAGGTGATCAATATTCTTAATTTACTTCTTTAGCTACAAGGCCCAAATTGAAAACAGAACTGTGAGAATCTCAGGGCCATGGCACATCCCTACCCCCTGAGGAGCAGCTGCTTCATGCCAATAGCACCTCAGAGGCTTCCCCACACCTGCCTAGAGAGCAGGGTGTTCCTGCTGTTTGGTCACTTACAGGCTTGTGGGAGCTACTTTTGGGGCAGAGAGCATCAGGTCTGGTTAGAACATAACCCCTGTGGACCATGGGGTAGAATAGGCTTCAGGGCTAATTCTCTTGTTACTAGAATAAACTATAACCAGGAAAACAACTTCTCAGCAAGGACATGAAGATTTGTACAGGAATGGATGTGACTTAAAAGGATAAATAACAAATGTAGCAATGCCTGGCACCCTTACCATATGAGTGATGCACACAACGCTATTAAATCTCACCTCGCATTATGAGGTTAGTACTAGAATTATCCCCATTTTACAGATCATTTAGAGAAGATCTGCAAGTTGGGACTTTTAAAATAGGTGTTACTATACTTAATGTCCAACCGAAATTTCATACCAATCATGCAGGTTTCTATGAAATCAGTCAGGGTTAATCTGCATGGAAACAGACCTGGGGGTTGGGGAACCTGAGCCCCAGCCCTAATTTCCATATGATATTATGGCACCTTGGCCCCTCTGGAACTCAGGTTCTCATCTTGAAAAATGGAGACATTAGGTAATAATCCCTAAGGACTCTTCCAGCTCTGACGGTGAGGATCCTTCACTTAGCATCCTCGATTTTGTCTATATCAAATTTCAGCCCAGTCCCCTGTTCAAACACTGAGTCTCTCACCACCAAAGAGTCACAAGACAGTGTCTTCATTTGGCTACCCTTCCAGAGCTTAAGCTTGAGCTTAAACAGAGCCGGAGAAGGAAAAGAAGAAAACTCAACTTCGTTCATAATGGACTCTTTAACAACAGGGCTGTTTTAGCCCCACAACAGGCAAGTATCTACTCTCATATGAACAGCTGCACATGTGAGTGGGCCAGGAGCACCCCATCCTGAGTGGGTGGTGGCAATTCCAGTTGTAATGAACTCTTCTTCATAATTCAGATTGCTTACTGAGCTCAATTTGAATCAGGAAATCTGATCCCTATCTGCTGTTATACAACTAGACCATTACTTCATTCTTCCTTTCCTTCAGCAAACACCTTTGAACATGATTATACATTAGCCACTGTACCAGGCTCTAGAGATAATGAGATACAAAGACAAAGTTTCAACCCTGTGGAGTTTGTATTCTCCTCAGGAAAGAAGCCTAAACAACAAATTAGGGTGAGACTCTATGGTGCAGAGACCTGAATGGAGAGAAGTAACCATGTAAAAGTGCAGAGTAGTTCAGGAAAAAGAAATAAAGTACAATGGTCCCAAGTGAGGTGAGAACAAGGAGGGTGAGTCTGAGGAAAAGCACAGACTGGTAACTGTGCATATTGGCTGTGACCTTCCTTCACAATCTCACTGGCCACAGGTTGGAAAGGACAAGTGTGGGCTGTGGAGGAGGAATCTCACATAGTGTGACTTCAAAGATAACAGAACATGTGGCCAGTCAGCCAGGCCTACTCTCAATGTTTGCAGGACCTGAAGCAAGAGTACAAATAGAAGTCAGCATACCACATGTCCAACTATTTTCAAATCAAGCTGACAAACTGCTAAATGAAATACATCCTATAATTTTACCTTGACAAATATATCTTTATAATAATCTGGAAGTTCAAGTATAAATTTATTATTTTGGGAGTCCCAGACCCCAACTTCAACTTGCCCACCAGCTGTTATCAAGTCCAGCAAGGGACCTACCACATGCATAAGTGATCACCCTTGCCCACTGGTCTAGGATCTACCCACATCCCACCACAAACAGCTGCCTCTTAGGGCTAAAGGAGTGCAAGAGGACAGATGTAGGAAATACCCAAAGAAGCCCAGGAAGCAGGAACAGAATGGTTGGGTAAGAAATTCTGGAGCTCCAGGTGTTCTGAAGGGGCAAGAACAGTCTCTGAGCGGGTTGCAGCTGGAGAAAGTCTAAATGTGACCATCTAAAGCCAGGGGCTTCTTACCTAGGGATGAAGACCATACTGCAAGAAGTTCCTAGAGGATGGATATTAGAACAAGCACCCTTCCTGCAGAGACAGACTGGGAACCAGGAATGAAAGTTGTGGTCAAGATGCTAAAGAAGTTGGATTAAACCTGCCAGACAAGAGGGAGGAAGAGTTGATAGATGTCTGGGGTTTTGTAACCTGGGAAACTCCTGAGTGACTTATATTTCCTGTGTTGATCTTTGTCCTCTTCACATCTATAGGGAACTCCTTGAAAGCACTGTTCAGTCTTGGCTTAAGGGAATCCCAAGGAAACATGTTGATCTTTGCCCAGCCAGAATATCTTAGAGGTAAGAGCAACTGGGCACCAGCTCAAGAATTAAAGTGAAAGAACCCATAGAAGGCAGGGAAACTTGTGATTCAGACGTGTCTACCAAACCTCCATGCTGACGCACACTCCTGAAAATTTCCTTTCAAGAACTAACCTTGGCAGTTCTGAGTCAGAAAAGGAACCCTTGGAAACCTGTTTCCCCCATCTCTCTCTTAATACTAGAACCCTCTATTGTTACCTCCCTAGAATACAACCATCCAGGATAGGGGCTATTTCCCAACCTTCTTTGGAGTCAAGTGATCATTCAACCAAGCTCTGGTCAGTGAGACTAGAAGTGATATGTGAAGCCTCTGGGTTGCAGTTTCAAAGGAAGATGACACACTTCTCTGCCCCTTTGTCCTTTGTGCTGACTGGAATGTGACATAGTGGTGATCCTTCCTGGATAACATAAACAAGGGGGACACCCTGGCAGACAAAATAAGAAGATAGAAGGGACTAGAGCCCTGACACCATAGGCTTACCATAACAGTTCTGGATTTCTTACTTATGAACCATTAAATGAGAGAAAAATAAAACTCTACCTTATTTAAGTCATGTTTGATTTCATTGCTATTTTTTTTAATAGCCATTGAACTCATATCCCAAGAACTGTTCTACTTTGGGCACCTCTTAAGGGAATGGATTACATGGGTTTACTTTATCTTGTGGAAAGAACTTCTTGTCTTCAGTGAAGACAAGACTCTCTTGTCACTTCCTTCAGTTGTGTAGATTGTGACCACATCACCTCTCAACATCTGTCTTTTTCTGTTGAAATCCTCCGAGTTTTATAACGTCCTCATGGAGAATGACTCTGTATTTACTAAAATTCAGCGACTTCAATTTTATTTCTACTGTCAAATTGTACCATGGACTATGATTTTGGGGCTGGGAACCTGGCTCAAAACCTACAAATGGTAGAATTGAATTAACTTGAACTTCAAAAGGTGTTTTCTCTTCAAAGAGACAGCATGAACTAAGTCCAGGGTTCTTGACTTCATGGTCCAAGTGTTCATCTGCTATCCCCAGTAGACAACATTAAACCATGGAAGGAATTTGGATTGCAGCAATTCCTTTACAGGAATGTCATTCCCCTCTGTCCCCATCTGGTCTCAATGTCCTGTCATTTTCTATGCATCCTTCCTATCTCAGCTACAACATCACTTCCCAGACCCCAGACTGGGTTAGTTTCCTCAAAGTTATTATGGCAAAGCCTCTTGTACTCACTTTTTATACTGCACACCATATTTGTATTTATTTATTTCTCTGCTGTCTATCTTGGTTAACTCTTTGGTATGGCTACACCCGTTGTATCCATCAGTTCCTGTCTGGTGCTGACTCAGTCAGTGCTCAGTAACCATTTGGTGAATGAATGGTCAATAAATCAGCAAAGGATGGCATTAAGCTTGACTCCTCTGATATCCCACATTTTAGAAGCAAATCCTAGACTTCCTGAGAAATACTTCTGGATTCTAACCACTTAACACTTCCTCCCTGCTCTTATTCTGGTCCAAGCAAGTATCATCTCGCCCTTTGATTATTGTGTTAGGCTCCAAACTGGCCTCTCAACTTCTACTATCTGCTCTCCACCCCTTTTCTACTCAACACACATGAATCTTTCAGTACAAATACTCCCAAGAGTAAGGATGGGGCCAACTCATAAGTGAAGGCCATGCTGAAGACAGTAGCTTTGTCTGTCCCAGAGCAGGAGAGCTGGGAGCCTCCTTTCTCTTGTTTTAACTAGTGCAGGCAAAGATTACAGTTTTCAGTTTCTGTTGAGGTAGGTATGGCCCTCTGGCTAAATTCTGATCAATGCATCATGAGAGGAAGTAATAAAAGCGTTTTTGAGCCATGCCCTTTAAAAAAAGTAATGAGCTTTCCTCTCCATCTCCCTTTCCAGCTGCCCAAAATCCAGAGGTGATGGCAGGAGCTGGAGCAGCCACCTTAGTCCTCAAGATGTGAGGCAAGTGTTAAGGAAGGCAGAGAAACAATGAAGAAGTCTGGGTTCCCAACATTTTAAAGCTGTCACATCAGCAGTCTTAGAATGTTTTTGCATGAGCTGTGTGTGAGAGAGTAAAAATATTCTGTTCTAAGCCTCTCTAATTTAGGGTCTCTGTTTCAGTAGCCCAAACATGTATCCTAGCTAATATACATTTCCATACCTACAGCAGCTGCTCCACAGGAGTGAAAAGAGATTGTGCCAGGAGAATGTATATGGGAAAGTCAACATCCTTCCTAATGGGTAACTTGGGGACCTCTCGAAAATTAAGGGAATGGGGAGTAAATCCTTGTTGTAAGGCATCCAGGAAAGAACATTCTCCTGTGCAGAAAACACTCCAATTCCATATGTTAGCAACTTGGGAAAGCGTGGGAGGGTGGCAAAGCAGCTCTGTAGCAGGCTTTCAGGTCCTAAAGTATAAAATGCCTTTGGGGCGTGAATGAGAGAATTAGCGTAAGCTCTGGATTTGGGGGCTTTAGAGGGTTTAAGACAGACTTTCAATCACCCTTCACTCCCTGTGGTCCCAGTTTGTGAATGTTAATCACATTCACTTGCACCTCCACTCAGGGCAAGGTCTGCTTATTTAAAATCCACCATTGTGTGAGCTGCTCTCCCCAGCTGCCCAGGACCTGCGTTTTGGTTGTTGTTGTTTTTGTTTTAGGTGGACACAATATCTTTATTTTAGTTTTATGTGGTGCTGAGGATCGAACCCAGGGCCTCAAGCATGCTAGGTGAGTGCTCCACCACTGAGTCACAACCCCAGCCCCCCAGGGCCTGCATTTGAGAGCAGGTTTCCTGATAATTCTCTGCAATGTGGAAATTTTAATGCAGATTTATATTAATATCAACCTATATTGCTCACTGTTTAAGTCAGATGGAAGATGAATTTATTAAACTGTATGCATCTTCCAACCAGTTATTTTCTTGGAACTTACAGGTTTGACAGTTTCTTTCTGATTATCAACCCGGCTCTTTCCTAGATTCAGACTTTTTGATAGAACCTCCTCTGGAGATTTGCATTATTTCTTCTCTGAAGGTCACAATCATAAATATTAAAGGTTTATCCAGATACCACTCTTTCATAACCTGGGGCCCACAGATGGGCTCATAAGGGGCCTGAATCCCCTAAAGTTGTTCGAAGTATAGACACTTTAGTAAAAAAGATCTGTAGCTTTCAACAGATTTTCAAAGGGATCTCTCACCCCTCACCAAAAATTGTTTCTTAAAATATCCAAGAGTTCAGGATCCTAGGTTTCTGAATGGCAAGTGTTTTAGTCAGCTTTTTTTGCCACTGTGACTTAAGACCTGACTAGCACAATTGTAGAGGATGAAAATTTTATTTAAGGGCTGTTTCAGAGTTCTCAATCCATTAACAGCCATCTCCATTCCTCAGGGTTCCAGGTAAGGCAGAACAACAAGGTAGAAGAGTGTGGTGGAGGGACACAGCCCACATGATGATCAGGAAGCAGAGAGACTCCACTGGCCAGATACAAATATGTACCCCCAAGCCACACCCCCAACAACCACTTCCTCCAGTTACACTCCACCTGCCTCCAGTTACCACTCAGTTAATCCCATCAGGGATTAGTCCACTGATTAGGTTAAGGCTATAACCAAATCATTTCTCCTCCAAACCTTCTTGCATTGTCTCACATGTGAGCTCTTGGGAGACACCACATCTAAACCATAACAGCAAGTAAATACTGATGGAGAAGATGAAAGAAGGTCAGAGCACACTGACATAAACTGAGGGGCAAGGATTTAGCTCAGTGATAGAGTATTTGTTGAGCATGTATGACACCTCAGTTTGATCCTGTTATAGTTTGGATCTTAAATGTACCCCAAAGGCCATGTGTTGAAGGCTTGGTCACCAGCCTGTGGTGAGGGGGCTGCTTTAGGAAGTGGGGCCTAGTGGAAGAAAGCTAGATTGTGTGGGGTACCCTTCAGGAGATATTGGAACCCCAGCCCCTCCTATCTCCCTTCTTGTTCCCAGGCCACCATGAGGTGAGTAGGATTGCTCCTCCCTAGATGCCCCAGGATGATATTCTGGCTTGCCACAAGCCCCAAAACAATGGAGCCAAATGATAAGGCACTAAGAACATGAACCAAAACAAATCTTTCTTCAAGTTATTTATCTCGGGTATTTTGTCACAGTGATGAAAAGCAAACACAGGTCACCAGCACCACAGAAAAAAAGACTAAGCTATTTCTTGGGTTATCTCTGCCTGCCACAGGGTATAAAGGCCTAATGGCCACAGTTCACCAGGAATGAAAAATTTAACGCAGGCCTGTTATGGTTTAGGTATGAGGTGATGTGTGAGCTCATGTGTGAGATAATGCAAGAAAATTTAGAGGTGAAATGATCGGCTTATGAGAACCTTAGCCTAATCCATGCATTAATCCACTTGAATGGATTAACTGGGTGGTAACCATAGTCAGGAAGGGTGTGACTAAAGGAGATAGGTCATTGGGGGTGTGCCTTTGGGGCAAATGAAGTGAGCCCCCCACCCTCATGCTTCCTGGTGTCATGTTCTGAGCTGCCTTCCTCCCTATACTCTTCCCCCATGATGTTCCGCCTCATGTAGAGCCCAGAGCATTGCAACTGAATGTCTATGGACTGAGGCCTCTTAAACAGTGTCAAATAAACTTTTCCTCCTCTAAAATTTTTCTTGGTAATCTTTTGGTTGCAGTGGCCAAAAAACTGACTAAAATATGGCCACACTGGACTGTCAGCTCTACCAGGTCAACGATCTGTCCATCCATTCACCTTGCACTCTCCAATGCCTACCCAGCATAGTGCCTAGCACATAGTAGGTCAGTAAATATTGGTTGGATGAATAAGGGAAAATGTGTCAGCTTCTCTTAGTCACATTGTGTGGATACTCTGAGTTCTCTTGTCCAATTGGGAATGGTTTCAAATGATGAAACTGAATCAAGGAAAAGTCTAACAATCTACTAAGATATAAATACTGAGGTATCACCACATCCGGACATTGGGAGTATGCAAATGAATGCACCTTACTTTAAAGAAGGAATTCATGGGCCCTCCTGAGCTAATAAACCAGAAAGAGCAGAGGAGCCTAGTTAAGAAAGTTTTGTAATAATTTGACTTTATTAATGAGAGTTAAATGAACAGTTGTGGTTTTTTCAATACTTGAATAAAGTTTGGAGAATGCATCTGAGAGCTTGAAAAGCCCCAAAGCTCTTCCAGGCCAGGTGTCTTAAAGGTGTAGCCTACGCCTACTCTGAGCACCTGTTCTGTGACATTTTCCGGGTTGAACTTGTGTCTACCTGTAGAGCTTCCACCTGCTCGCAGAAGTTCCTTGAACTGTCCCTCAGCACCAAGCAGCGGCCCCTCCCTCCCAGGTCCTCCAATGTATGCGTCCTTTAAGTTTGTACAGACTTGGCTGCGACGCGACGCAGACCTGCATGTGAGAGCCTGTTGAGGCCGGTCGCCCCCTCACCTTGAGTTGTCGCCTGGGTCGGCCCCTCTAGACTCCGAGGCGCGGCAGGCCGGAGGGAGGAGGCCGCACAGCTGGCGCGGCGCCCCCTGGGGGCCCGGCTGGGAGGGCCCAGGTGCCTCTGTAGGACCGCCGCGCCTCCGGACCTCGGGAAGGAGATACGGCCGCCACTTCGGGAGGGCGGGCCGGGCCTGCAGAGGAGTTGGGCTATTTTGTAACTGCACCATCCACCCAAGCCTCATTACCACCTCTTAATGAGACCCCTTTACTCCGTGACGTGCAACCGCTCCATCTCATTAAGGAAATCGCTCTTCAATGCTGATTATTTTATTTGCAGCCATAATTATATTTCTTTCGGCTAAATCACGGTTTAATCGAGCCCACATGGAGGGCAGCAGCACTAATTACGGCGGGGGATGCGGCGGCGGCGGCGGTGGGCGCGGGCCGGCTGGGGGGGCGGTAGGGGGTGCCCGGGCGGCGGGCGCGGCCGAGGGTCCCGCGGGCGGGGAGGGGCGCCGGCGGGGGGCGGGGGCCCGGGCTCAAACACAACAACTTATTACTTCTAATTCCCCAACTGTCACCAAATCACCTGCACGAAACAAGAATCTAATTTGTTAAGCTGGCATGTCTGCAGATGGAAGATCGATCTTCTCTGTAGATTTCTCTAATTGAGTGAATATAGACGCCCGGAATTAGCCGCACTCGGGCTGCGGGGAGGGGGCAAGGGACACGGAAGGGGGGCAGAGAGAAAAGGGAGGAGGGAGAAGAAAGAAGGGAAGACGGGAAAGAGAACAGGAGAGAGAAAGAGGGGGAGGGAGAATAGAGAAAGAGGGAGAGTGGAAAAAGAGAAAAGGGCAGGCCGAAAAGACAGAAAAGAGAATAAAGGGAAGAAGAAAAAAGTGAAAGCAAAGGAGGGAAAGGAGGCAAGAGGCAGCGCACCGGCAGGACGGTGGAGAGTGGACGGAGAGATGGGGAAAGCGAGAAAATCCTACTGGAGGAAGGTTCATGACCTATAGAATCGTATTACTTACTCTCCCCTACCCCACACCACCAGTGGGAAGTGGCTGAGAAGCCGAGCTGGTGGCAGTCTCCAACCTGGTACCAACTGCTGATGAAAGAAAACGGCTGGGACGGTGGAGCCTGGAAGGAAGAGAGGGGGGAGGGGGAACGCTGGAGGCTCCAAGAAATGGCTTACAGAATTACATTTGTTTTTCTTGTGATTTTATTAAAAGTCACTCCTCATCTCCAGAATGCGTGAAAATATCTACTTTCCACTCAGATACACCGCATTAACTTGTTGGAGGCGAATTTGTTTGTTTGTCTGTTTTATTTATTTGCTAGATAAGATTGATGCAGTCTTATTAGCACTATATCTAGTTACAGAAAGAGATAAGGATGAGATTTTTTTCTTTTATTCCAATTACTAGCCTTGTCACCTAACTGAATAACTGATATATGATTATTTATGCTGAGTAAATAGAAATCAGAAAAAGCAACGAACTTAATACATGCAAACAAAATTTCTATGTTACTTAGTGTATTCCGTGTGGCTAATTGGGGTTGTTAAAACTACTGGGCGAAAGGGGAGAGAAAGCAAGAGGTCAGGGAGTGGGTAATCCCTCATTGCTTTGTGTCGAGATTTCTGCATTGAGGGCCGTGCTAGTTAGTAGGAAGAGAAAGTTAAGAGAAAAATAAGTAAGGGTCTGGCCCTCCAGCCCACAAAAAGTCACACAGGTGGAGTGTCTGGTTGTATTTTCAAACTCAAATGTCTGGGAGAGCGTTCATTCCAGAAAAAAAAAAATATATATTGCCAAAGGCTTCGGGTGGTGGGTATGAAATCAGAGTTTGGGGCAGGTTTTTTGCTTCTTAGCAGCCCCTGGCACGCCCTGCCATGGAACGAGCAGGTAGTGGACACGCACTGTTCACTCAAGTGCACACACAAGTACACGTGTCATGCACACGCAGGCCTGCTTCCTATGCCAAAGGGGGTTGGGGGTGGGGAGAGAAAGCCTGGAGTGTGAGTCCTTGGCATTTCACCCCGCTAGGAACTTGGGTCCTTGTGGCCACAGGCTCGGGCCGCTGTTATCAAGCCTACCACTCTAGCTGAGAGCAGCCCAGAGTCCCTGCGCTCCCCACCCAGGCAAGCCTAGAGAACACATATTTGGGCTGAGCTCAGGCCAGTCTGGCTAAGAGTTTAAGACGTTGGTGTCTGGGAGAGACTCCGCCCCAATGCGAGTTGTGGGCGATTTCGCTGTGAACGTGCTAGGGCGCTCAGCGGAAGCCTCTTTAACTGTGGTCGCTTTGGCTGGGAACCTCGAGAGAGAAAGAGTTCTTTTGTGTAAAGAAGTGTGGAAGCACCCGGCACCCCTTCACAGACACTTGGCCGCCCTCCCGGATCTCCTTCCTTCTATTCACCCCAGCCTCAAATCGACCCCCACAATAAGCCATCTATGGAGCAGTACCAAACTCTGGGGTGGCTGGATGTGATCTACTGACCCCAGCCCAAGAAGAAGGGTGGGCGGCTCTGGTAGGAAAGCCGGTTCTGGCAGCGAAGGCTGGATGTGTGTTTTTCCAAATGCAGTAGAATTGGGAGCTTCCTTTACTTTCCTCCTGTGTTTGCCTCCCACCCTTCAACCTTTTTTCCGGTTCTAAGGTAGGCCTGAAGAACACGATCTGATTTGCCATTGCGTTTGGGTTATTGCATATCTGGAAAAGTAAACAGGAGTGTTCAAGTCACTTGATTTGTTTTCTGTAAGCAAATAATACCCAAAAGCATGGCTGTAATTTACCACGAATTAAAATTGATTCTTTTCATCAGGCAAGAAAATAGGAAAATGTGAGATCGTTAATTATTGAGGGAGGCGCTCCTCATTAAAGGGAACAATGTTACAATTCAGCATTTAATAGCAGGAATGTGAATAATAACGGGCCATATTTCAGCCCACTGTCTGCAAAGAAAAGAGAGCAGTTTACAAGCAACCCAAGCAGCCTAAAGTTACATTTAATAAACACCCGAGGTTTCTGTAAGTGGAAAAAGCAATTAGGGTTCTGGGCACTCTACCCAATTCTTCCCAGAGCACCCTGTATATATTTTCATTCTTTCTGTTTCTCTACAAAGGACTCAGAATGAATGCAGAAATGCAATTAGAGAGAAAATCAGAATTGCAAACCTAATAAGCATAAATTCATCTTTAAAGTACTTACTGCCCCATCTCCCACCCCATCCCACCTCCTAATCCAGCCACGCAGTATTTCTAAGTCCTGCTATGGAATGGGATGGCAAAACAGAAGGAAAAACAACAACAACAAAAACTATTGTGCAGTTGTTGTGTTTGTAATTTACATAATTGGCCGTTAAGATTTTGGTTTTAAAATATATATCTCCCCCCCACCAGCTGATCTCTCCCAAAACTACTGAGTTCTCCTGCTAGGTCTAGGCTCTCCGGTGGCGGGAGACGGTTCTCTGGCCTTTAAACGCTCTTTGTGTTTCGTTAAAAAGGAGAAGGGGGGAGGAGAAAGAAAAAAATGATTTCCCTGTGCATCGCCCCTTGGCAGGCTCTTGTACAAAATTCAATCTCTATTTTTTATGAGAAGTAAACTGTCTAAATAAATTTTATTAGGGGCAACCAATATATTTTCTGGTAGTTCCCTTTGTTCCACTTCTACGTGTGTGTAACAATCTAAAACCTATTTATTGAGGAAAAATCACTGGATCCGTCATAGAAAATCCTTTTACTTTGCTTTGAAGTGATTTCTGAAGACATTCTTGTCATTCCGAAGATTTGGGGGCCATTGCGCTAAAGCCTCGCCTTGTTAGGGACTTCAGTTCCCATGATCATGTGGGAAATGCCTTAAATTATCAACAGCAATGGGCCTGACCGGCACTTTCCCGGCTGCCCCAGGAACGTGGGAAGATGACGGGGATAAAACTCTGGTAAATACATCTCAGGCGCTGCCCAGGTGGATTCAGACATTGGCCAAAACGAGATGCGGAAAGGAAACCAGGCGCGGGGGCATTTTACACCCAGACTATTGTCGTTTTCCTCGCCTGCTGACTGCGATTCCGGGCTCCCGCTCCAGCTCCGACTAGCGCCCTCCCCACCTCGACGCCCCCACACCACCGGGTCACCCCCACCCACTCTCAGATTTCCCTTTCTTTCGCCCCCCCTTTCCTCCCCCCACCCCGAGGTACTTATGCTCTGAAGTCTTGGAAGAAATGATTTAGTTTGTTTATACTGCTATAAAAATCAAGACCAATAGAAAAGTCATAAAATGAAGCGGGCTATCAATCACGCCGCAACATTGTTATTCAGCGGTTACTAACAGAGATGGATAATCCTTTGATTTCGTCCCATTGTTATTACTCTGATGTGTCTTCACATTAACTATTACACATTTATTTATCGACCTGAAAGATACAACAAAACAGAATATACGAGCGAGTGCGTGTGGGAGGACGAGGCACGGCTGGAGAGTGATCTGGGGCGGCTGTGGAATGGGGACAGGAGCGCTGGTGTGCACACACGTGTAGACTCAAGGCTTTGTGCCCTTCTTCTTTTCCCAGGTCGCGACCTCTACTCCCTCCCTCCCTCTCTCTCGGCAGGGTGTAGAGCCCCTGCAGTGAGGGCCTCGGCAGACCTGCCCATTTGCGGGAGCGGGGTGCCGCTGCTCGGCTTCCCAGTTCCTTTCTTCGTACTTCTCCTCACCCCTGCCTTTGCATTCTGGCCAGGATACTCCGAAAGCCACACGATGGGCACAAACCCCTTGCGAGTCCCTGGACGTGCACAGCCAGGTGCGCACTCCCAGCCGCGTGCTGAGCAAACGCTGCCGGGTCCGGGTCTGCAGTCCGGTCTGCTCCTGCTGCGCGCGCACTGCGCTCTAGCTTTTAGGCTTGGAGGGGTTGTTTGAGGAAAGGAAGCTTTTATTGGAGGGACTCTCTTTACTTTAGGTCTCAAATTCTCCTCACCGGCAAAACCTTTCTGGAAAGGGCACTGCCTGCCTGCCGAGTGCCCTTGAGGCTCACAGATCCGAGGCAGCCACCAGGCTCGCCAAGCCGAAATCCACAGCCCCGGCGCCCCAGCTCCACCTAGGCCGCGTTGGCGGCAGCTGCAGCGGCCTCTGAAGCCCGGTCAGGCCCTGAGTTTCCGGGTGAGCCCTCTCCACAGCTCGGAAAGACCGACTATAGCTTATGCCCTGCATTCACACGTGTGTGCGCACGCACACACTTGTGTGCACGGGAGGAGGTTGAACGGGTTGCAGGAGGGAAGGAGGAAAAAAAACTGCCCCAGAGTTCGCGTTTGCCGCCTCCTTTGTCTCCTTGCTTGGTCCCTGACACACAGCTGAGGACACACACACACACACACACACACACACACACAATTCCTCTCTCGCATCTGCTCTCAGGCAGCATTTCCAGTGTTTTGTGTAAGTCAATTGGACGGCGAACAAAAAAAGCCATTTGCTCTGTATTATTTAAAACAGACTTCATAGGGCCACCCTTTTGTGGAAGCTTTATTTGCACTAAATGAATAATCTTAATTGCATCACTCTCGAATTAAAAATCAATGTTAATCAAGTTGGGAGTAGTAAATATCAGTTTTCATTGTGACTGGGTAGAGGGCATTTTTCTTGTGTTGCAAATAAAAATACAAGTCAAATAACTTTAAAAGGGCATTATGTTCTGCTACAAATACAATTGAAACGGATTGTTTAGGAGCAGATCAGAAATGGTACAGAATTTTGCACTTAATTTCCTCAGTTATCATTTACAATAAGAACCTCTGGGCTTGACAGCCAAGTCTAAACAGTAGTAAATTAGTACAAATTTATACTGATTTTACTCTAATAATCGTAATAAAAGCTTATAGATTTGGCACTAATTACATAAATGCCTAATGATCTTGAAAATTACTCTGGTTAGAAATATATTACTAATCTAAACTTTGTTGTTGGCTGGCTCTGAAAAATCAGAACATTAGAAATGGTTCGCTTCACTTGTGCAAAGCACTTTAAGTTGTTCACGTAGTTTAACATATTCAAGAGGAAAATAAAGAGCATTTAACTTTATTTACAGCCTTAAGTGGAGTTGGGAGCCGAGCTGAACTTGGAAACTTTGACCAAAAGAGTGGGTCGAGGGCCAGGATGCTAGCTATCGTGGATCGGGCGGAGGAGCGGACCTAGGATAGAGCCTCGTGGGAAGTGTAGAGCGCACCAATGCACCCTGAGCTCAGGTTTCCGAAGCAGACAGAGGGCACCGGCAGCGCCCGGGGAGCCAACTCCTCTTTGCGCTCTAGGCCGGCGGTAGGGCTGGTGTTCGCTAGGCCGGGTGGCTCAGGCAGGGCGCCTGGATCTCTGGTGCAGGCCTGCTGAGCGGCGGCGAAGAGTAGGCATTGTCTGGAGGCCGCCGGGGGCTCTGGTCGGGCCGTGGGCTAGACCAGGGCAGGTCAGTGTCGCCTAGAAAGCGCGGGCGGGGGCGACTCTTGGGTCACGCGGGGGTCATGCCCTGCTCTGATCTCTCCCCTGCCCCTGCTCCAGGAAGTTACCAGCTCTGAGACACCGAGCTGCGCCTGTGAAGCAAGCAGGTCAGGACACGGGGAGGGAAAGATGTGCCTAGTTCTCAGGAAAGAACTAACGGAGCCCGAGCCCAGAAGCCCAGGCTGAGACCGAGGCATCCGCCGCTGCCTTAACTGCTGCTCGGGCTGGAGCTGCCAGGGCTGCCGCCGCCGCCGCCTCCTCCGGGCAGGCGCGGGCGGGCGGGCGGGCGGAGTGGGGGACTCTCCGGGTGCTGACATTTGCAGGCTGCCCTCCTGATTGGTCCCCTCGCCAAGCTGCTCACGGGTTCATTCAACTGTTAAGCACCTCCCCGTCTCTCTAAAGGACATTATAATGCAAGAAGCCCCCTTTTTAACCACAAACCGAATTTTCTTTCATTTAGGTGATCTATATATATCTATATCGTATAGCTTATAGCTTATATCTATTTTAAATAACTTAAAGCCGCTAAAATTTGGGGGGGAACAGCTTTCGCCCTGGAGCGGTGCGCGATGCTGTCTCACGCCGACCTCCTGGACGCCAGGCTAGGTGAGTGTGCGCCTCTGGCCCCGGCAGCCAGGAGAAGCCGGGGCAGGAAATTGTCAATTTGTTCCTTATTTTACCTTAATGCGCCCTAAATGGACTAATTTCTTTAAAAGTAATTGTGCTGTATTAAAGTTTAATTTGATTTAACATCGTCTTTTTAAAAAAATCTATGGAATATGTAGATCTAGAAAAGGAGTTGGGAAATGTTGTAACTTTTTGTTTTTCTTATTTTTGCTTACCCCCACCCCTTTGTTTTTTTTCAAAGGCGATCTATCCCGTGATAATTTGTTTGAAGGTGTTTTTCTCTTTTTCTTTCCTGTTAGCTTTGACTTGGGATTTCTATTTTTTCCTTTCTCTCTCCCCACCACCTCGTTCCCTCCTCCTTCCTCTAAGTATGGTTGAATTTGTTTTCTTTAAAAAAAAAAAAAAATCTGCCCTGAAGGAGAAACTGCTGTCATCGAGGTGGATTTGCTAAGTGTTCTGGTTGAGAAGGAGAGAAGCCAGATTCATCCTCTCAGGCATCCCTACCCTCTACAAGGGACTCAGCGTTGCCAATGGCTGAGAGAAACGAGCCCTTTATTTCTCCGGAAAGAAAAGTTGAATTCTCCAAAGTTTGATTCAATGTTATGTCTATAGAGTTTACTAGAGTTTCTTTTAAGCCATCTGAATCACTGGGCTCTGGGTTTCCGGTTTGCGAATCTTTAGAGATGGATGTGACTCCATTTTCCAAGCTCTTTCTCTGATTTGAGGGGGAAGGCGGAGCTGATTTGGGTTGATTTCGGGGGGTGGAAGTCTTGGAGACTTATTCATCTTCCTAAAGTGAGAGGGAATCCGGGAGATAGAGTTTGCCTTAGCTCAGGTGAGACAGCGACGGAAGAATCAAGAATCGTTTAATTTTCTTTATTTCTCCCCTTTACCCCCAATGTCCAAGGATTTACTCTCGATTTCCTGGGGCGCCAGGGGTAGGGTTTATGAAAAGGACTAAGAGGCATGTTTTATTGCCGGGTCTGGGAGCGTTTTACTGTGGGAGAAACGAAAGCATGTGCCGTTTGCTACCGGGGTCAGCGGCAGGGAGAGGGGAAAGGGCCAGATGTTATTCCAACCCGAACGTCCAAATCCTGGAGCACCCAACTGAGCGCCCTGGGAGTTTCGTCCATAGGGCAGGCTTAGACGCGGAGGGTACCGAAGATGGGGAAGATAGTCCTTCCTGGCGTCGCCAGGAGAGTAGTGACCGCGATCCCCTTGCCTTCTCAGGTATGAAAGATGCCGCCGAGCTGCTGGGCCACCGGGAGGCGGTGAAGTGTAGGCTGGGCGTGGGGGGCTCTGACCCCGGGGGCCATCCAGGGGACCTGGCGCCCAACTCCGACCCAGTGGAGGGAGCCACTCTGCTACCTGGGGAGGATATCACCACAGTGGGCTCTACCCCGGCTTCGCTGGCGGTGAGCGCCAAAGACCCCGACAAGCAGCCTGGGCCCCAGGGCGGCCCGAACCCCAGCCAAGCCGGCCAGCAGCAGGGCCAACAGAAGCAGAAGCGCCACCGGACGCGCTTCACTCCTGCACAGCTCAACGAGTTGGAGAGGAGCTTCGCCAAGACTCACTATCCTGACATCTTCATGCGTGAGGAGCTGGCGCTGCGTATCGGGTTGACTGAATCCCGAGTGCAGGTATGCGGAGTTTGGGCCCTTGGACAGAAGGCATGGAGGGGGCGGGAGGATTTGGGCAAAGGGAACCGGGTCTTTCCTTTCCCTGTCGAGTTACTGGGCTATGTACGCTCCAGCTGCCTAAACCGTTCCTGAGTCGAGTTAGCCTCTTCTCGCCCAAAACTGGCCCGGATCACCATCCCCCAATGGACACGCAAGGCCCATCTCCCAACAGTACAGCCTCATTCCGGCTGAAATTCCTCAAAAGTGAAGTCCCATGTTGTTGGGAGGTGGGTTCAACTCTTCCTTCTGAGAAGGCAAGCTCCATGTTTCCCAGGCGGTTAAACCCAGCACCTTAACTCCAGCTCCCTTTACTGACAAGTATTTCATTATCCCCTAATGAGTTTGTGTTAAGCTTTTGGATAAAACGGGGAATGCAAGAATTATACAGAATAGATAAAAAGAGAGAAAATAAAGCTTTTTTTAAAAAAAAGTCTTAAAAAAGGGACACCCTCGGATTTCACGGTGTGGCTTTATTCTCTTAAAAATCACACTCTTGCAGCTCTTAGGCAAAACATCCTTACCTTTGATGTTTGCAAGAGGTTCTAGTTTCCCTGGCATTAGCCAGGAGACCCTTCACAACTGGTGGGCCCTGGGTTTTTTGTTTGTTTTTCAACATTCCCCTAAGGAAACTGGGGAGTGAGTGAGAAATGAAGGCTTTCCATTATAGATATCGAATCCGAAGAATGCACAGAAGAAGGCAAACGTAGGGTGGGAAAGGTTGATCGGTAGTAAATGCAATCATTGTTGACCCCTGGTTCTCATCCAATCATCCAAGTTGTGAATTATATGTAATCTAGAAATCACAGCTATACTGTTTTGAAAATTGGAGTATAAAAGCACAAGCTTAATGAATCCCAAATCTTCACCACTTAAAAAAAACATGAAAATGATATCAAATATTTTATGGCAGGTGCCTGGAGGTGAAATTTCAAGACACTGCTCTTATTCTTGAGCTATCCAGGGTGCTGAAAACCATTCCTTGCTCTCTCGGTGTCCTGGGTGTTGGCCTAATTTGTTAAAGCAGTGCTACTTGCTTTTATAAATTAACTTTAAATATCTCAAATAATTTACATGTCGTCCAAGAAATGAACGATGAAGGTGTTCCTATTCAAATGTTAAATATTTGTTTCCATGTTTAAGGGTCTAAACGGGAAGAGTAGTACGTGTTTCTGTTCTACTAGTAAATGAATGTCACAGGGGATTTAGATGGTCAAATTAATAAAGTAATATTCAGGATACAACATAATAATTATAAATTTTATTTAATATAGGTCTGAGTGTTTTTAATGAACTTTGAAAGGCCTGAACTATGGGCCACTAAAATTACACATCAATGGAGTGCTAATTACATTGTGCAGATATATATTAATAGTCTCTTAAATCTTTTACTTTCACCTCTTTTAAAAATCTGAAGCTGAGTTCAACCTTTGTGAAATACAACATTTCAATACTATGCTCGTGATAATTCTTGATTGTAGGTTCATTTTAGAGGTTCAAAATTCATAGCTTTATTTTTTGTTACTAAAGAGACATGTTAGCTATTAATTGTTGTTTGAAAGGAAAAATGCTGTTTTAATCCAGATATACTGGTAATTAGTTCAAATTAAAATAGGACTTAGAATCACAAGTAAAATATAATTAGACAACTGATTTCATGAAAAGAAAACGAGGTCTATTAAACTTTATTAGGTCTTCCAAAGGTTAATGACAGTGATTCTTTAATAGAAAAAGTTGTAAATGAAATAAAATATAAACTATGTGATAGAAGTTATTTTTTAAAAGTACACAAAAGAATATGCAAGAAGAAAGAGACAAAGTACTTTAATTGTTTTAGCATAATGTTCAACCAAAGATAATAGCTTGAGGCTGTTGATAGAAACAATTTAATAGAATGGCAATTTCAATATTTTTAAAAATAATGTTTCATAGTTTAAAAAGTAATCAGATCAACATAACCTTCTTAATTAACATTTCAAAATGATTAACATTATGTAATGTAATGCAAAATAATTTATGGAAAATGTATTTACTTCACAACTCACTGTACCATTGCTCCTTGACCAAATTCAAATTAAATAGTAATTGGTTTATGTTCTTATATGATGAGTACTTCATAGTTTTCTTTATAGTTAACAGATTGCCACACATTCTTTTCAGTATGTGGGCCACTGCACTGATTAAAAATGATCTAAACATTTAATTTATTGCAATTGTCTGTTTTCAGAAATGCTTTTTTATTCTAAGCTAAATTACCCAATATACTTATTTTTATCTATATTTGGTATAGATCACACTTCTAAGTATTTATTAAAGCACCTCTACTCACATGGAGGCCAATTCCACGTCTGATATTGCTCCCCTTTTCTGGCTAGTGTAATAAAACCATTCCTTTTATAGCATGCCATTATTAGAAACCAATTTCAGAATTATTTATAACCTGGAATGGCTTATTAAGCAGCAATGCGAGAATCATGCAAATTACGCGATCAAATGCAATATAATAAGCATAATCATTAGTCTCTAGCACGGATTAATTAACTTTCAATATTTTATTTACATAAAAACCAAATCAGTGAAATAACTTCTGCACAGTCAGGCTTGCCTTTCAATATTTTATATGAACAAAAATAATGTGCTGTAATTCCATTGACCGTGTCCCCCAGAATGGCCCTGTCACCTGCCACATCTTAATAGGGGGACAAGCTGAGAGTATTTTCTAGTTTTCTAATGGAATGAGAAATTGCATTTTCTTCCTCTCCCAGCACTATTAAAGTGTAATGAATTCGGCCCAGAGTTCACGGCTGGCTGATCGAAATGAACCTGAGATCTAGGCTTTAATACAGCTCCCCAGATTTCCTCCCAAATCTTCACATTAATCACTTGCTGGATTCCAATGAGATCTTCATAAAGCGTTTGCTTTGAGGGAGAAAAAAGTAATATTCTTTCTTTCTCCCACTCTTTCTCTATTTCTGAGCCATTTATAGCTGGAGAATTAAACGGGCTATATATTTTAAAATACATTTACAGTATGTCTATATTACTGTAACAGCAGATATCATGAAAGTGGATTTTTTAGATTCCAACCTCCATTAGATTCTCACTGTTGTATTAAGCACTTTCTGAGAAGAGCTGCATTTCAAACTGAGTACAAAGTTGGCCTGTGGTTGCGGTTAATATATTTCCTGCAGTTGTCATCTGTGCATTCTGAAAATCTCCCCCAGGTTTTGCCTGCATTTTAATCCGTCATGCTCTAGTTTTCAAGTGGAAACATTCACATTTTAAAAACATATGCATCATAGCTTGGAACGGAGGTGCTCAGATCCCATGCAGAATTTTTTCTCAACCCCAGTAAGCCATGAAACATAAAAAAATTTGTAACCATCATTTGACTACTAACCCTCAAACATAATTGAGCACGATTTTTCGATTATTCCTACAATATTTAGTTCTTTAACAGCTGCTCTTTTCCGCTTGTGCCTGAGCAGATCCTAGATTCGGAAACCTTTCTGGCAGTGAATGTTTGCTATTAAAATTCTACTGGGCAATTCCACCCCCACCTTCTTTCTTCTGCTTCTCTCTCCTCTCCTTAGTCTACCTCAAACAACCAAACATTTCAGAATTCACTGGCACTTGTAGGGTGCTAGGAACTGGTCTTGACTTTGTAGGATACCTTTCAAAATAAAGCCAGTTGCTGCATGTGGGGTGTGGTAACCATTTGGACAGAGATAGTGTCTCTGTTAAGAGCTCCGTCCTATCCAGTTCACCCCAATCCAGTGTTTGGTAGGTGCTGCAGAGGGATTTGCCACCGCAAGTTTCTCCTGAGTGTGTGAGGGTTGCTCTCCACCTAAGGCCTCTAACAGCTCAATCTAACCACATTGATCTCATCCACCATCAAGGGTCCTGCTGCCTCATTAATCCACTGCGCCACAGCTCAGAAGCTGCAAGGAGGAAGGGAATGGGTTGTTAGCCCATTGCTGATACTCAAATAGGCAGCAATGTAGAACATGCAATAGAAACCAGAGAAAGATAGTGGTGGGCCATGACTGGGTTAGGATAGGAAGGCCAAGGCCCACTCAAAGATAATTCTAGATTGCTATGTGGCTCACACTGGAAAGCGGAGAGCATGTCTTTGCTTGCACGGGTGTGAATACAAGGCTGTGCCTGGCTAGCTTACTGAGAATGAGGGTAGGTATGTCTTGGGACTCCTGATATTAGAGCTTAAAGGGTATACACCACATAGATTGGGTGAATGGGTTGTATCTCCTTTTGGGCCACAAGTATGGTAGTCACATTCTGCTGACTAAATTCTAAAAGGAAACTCAGTATCTTTCAGAGATGTAGGCTCTGTCCCACATCATTTACATTTAGGCACAGCAAATCTCCAGTTGACAAGATTTTAGACTCCAAATCTGCCAAGTAGGCATGCTGGCATTTTTTTTTTTCTTAAAGATCAAATTCTGGTTATCTTGGCGAGGCAGCTTACTTAAAACCTTCCAGACAGAACTCTTTCCCTGTGGTAGTGGATTGGACATCTGTGGACAAATTGGTAGTGATTTTCCTGGGCAACTATTAAGAAAAAAAGTAGGAGACTCATTTTCATTTGGAAATTTCATCAAACTCATCTCTCTAAAAAAAAAAACATCTATGTTTGCCTTAGAAAAATTAATTTGTTCATAACTAGTGTGGGTTTTAAACCTAACTTGCTTTCACTTGTATTGGTAAAAAAATTTGCTTTCAGTTTATAAATGAAAGGAGGGCAACTTGAGGGTATCAGAGGCCTTGTTACTTGGGATTCTCAGCAAGTTACTTAAAAGACTAGACTTGAGAGCCCTGGGGCAGCAGGTTCCAGCTCAGGATTCTGCCAGACAAACGTGTCCTTAAAAGTGGTCTGGGAGTGGGGTAGGGAGACTTGTGGTCATGACACTAAGAGCTGTGAGAGGAAACAGGAGTCACTGTGGCAACCCAAACAACACTGTAGCTCAGTGGCACTCACTTTCCCACACCGATCACTATATTAACCTCTCTGCTCTGTCAACCGTGGTGTTAGGGGTTTCCTTTGTCTTTCGATTTTGAAACTGTCTGTGTCATCCATGGCCCTTCATCAATTTCCAAATTTCCAGCATTTCTGAAAATTCTATACCCCATCAGAGTTATAAGACATGCTATTAAGCCACATGGGTACACATGTTTATCTTCATTTGTACACCTGTGGGTCGAGCCTTGACACATGCCTGCCTGCAGACCTGTGCAATGCACAGAATGTATCAGCGTGCAGGGGCGTGGCGCCCCTGCACACACTGTGGCGTGTTTGCACTGAGCATAAGTACCCTGGGGCATGATCACTCGAAAACGCGTGAGTCTGCGCTTGGTGGGTACAAGGGGCGCCAGTTGCCACGAGATAGTGGAGAACTAGGATCTTTGGCTAGGTATGGGGCGTGTTGAGCCCATGGCAGTTGTTCGGTTTGTGGTTAAGTGGCTGTATTGACGCGGACTCTGGGACTTAAGCCCCTGCCCCCCCACCCCCACTAACCCTCACGACCCCGCGGCTCGCTAACAGTCCCCTGTCTGTCTTCCTCCTCGCCTGCTCCAGGTCTGGTTCCAGAATCGGCGCGCCAAGTGGAAGAAGCGCAAGAAGACAACCAATGTGTTCCGCGCACCGGGCACCCTGTTGCCCACCCCAGGCCTGCCTCAGTTCCCGTCAGCCGCCGCCGCCGCCGCAGCTGCCATGGGCGATAGCCTGTGCTCTTTCCATGCCAACGACACCCGCTGGGCGGCGGCCGCCATGCCGGGCGTGTCACAGCTGCCGCTGCCGCCGGCGCTGGGTAGGCAGCAGGCCATGGCGCAGTCGCTGTCCCAGTGCAGCCTGGCGGCCGGGCCTCCGCCCAACTCCATGGGCCTGTCCAACAGCCTGGCGGGCTCCAACGGCGCTGGGCTGCAGTCGCACCTCTACCAGCCCGCCTTCCCCGGCATGGTGCCCGCCTCCCTCCCCGGCCCCAGCAATGTCTCCGGTTCGCCCCAGCTCTGCAGCTCTCCGGACAGCAGCGACGTGTGGCGGGGCACGAGCATCGCCTCCCTCCGCCGCAAGGCGCTAGAGCACACAGTCTCCATGAGCTTCACTTAATGCAGCCGCGCCCCGGCCCGCTCCGCCCCAGCGCCGCCCCCGGGGCCGCCCTCAGGCCCCTTCGGCGCGCGCCGGGATCCCAGCTCCCTGTCCGGGTCTCTGCCCGGCGCCCTATCCCGTCCCGTCTCGCCCTGGCCTCCTCCAGGTCTGTTAAGTCCTTGCCTCTCTCCTCCACTCGCTCGGGCTCTCCCAAGCCCCAGCCTGCGAGGCCTCCCCTCCACCTGATTTTGCTCGCTCGCGGCCCCCCGCCTCCCAGAGCCCCCTTCCCTTCCCACCCAACTCCTCCCTCGGCCGGGTCTCCAGCGCCTCAACCCCCCTTCCCGCTACCCCGGCCTCCCGCCTCGCACCGGCCGTGCTCGCGCCCTCCTCCCGGCCTTCGGACCGGCGGCGTTCCCAGCCACACCTTGGACACGACGCCTACGACCCCCTCCCCTACGCCTCCCCTCTGGCTCCTTCTTTCCCCACGCCTCACGCCCCTCCCGCGCCCGGCAGAAAGCATCCTTCCCGCCATTTTACGTACCAGGGAGTCGACTCAGGATCTGAAATCAGACACCAATGGACTGGTTTGTGGGCAGAAACACACACACTCGTACTCTCGCTCACGCTCAGACACTACACACGCGCGCTCACATACAAACACACACAAGCACACCAGTGTACCTAGGTCACACACGGACGTGTTCAAGGGACAGCACAATGTTAGGGATTTTGGTCTTAAAGGAGGACAAGCATCTGCTACCAACCGTCTCATCTGAGGGCCCAAACTCATATAATTTGATTTATGCTTGTGTTCTTTCTCTGAACTCCTTTTTTTCCTCTCCCGCCACCCTACCCTTGCCCTATCTAGTCACATTCATGCAACCCTCTATTGGCTTGCAAAAGAACGCTTTCATTTTATCTTCTATTTTCTTAAGCACAACTATGTGAGGGTACAGAGGGAAGGCTTCTCAGGAGGAACATGCCAGTGGATCGGGTGGCTGGAGTAGACTAAAGCAGTTATGTGATGAAGAAGAGGTGATCTTACCCATTTTGATAAGTCTTTATAAGGAAGAATAAAATAAACATGTAAGCAAAATTTCCTTTTGTAAGAGCAAAAGCCACATCTCTTTTCTGGATCCTTCAGGACTGGGGTTTGTTTGTTTGCTTCCTTTTCAGTTTCTCTCTTCTCGCTGCTCTGTGCCCTTGGTTGTTTTGTGGTCGTCCTGTCGTCCCTTGTGCCCCTCGGCCACCTGCCGGCCGCCGATGGGTGCACTCGGACATCTACAACCCTGCAACTTTGTACAGAGAAACACAATCAGCTCTTTCTGCATGTGCTGGTCAAATCCAAACCCAGAGAACAGAAGCGCTTTCTAAGAATGAACAAACATGTGAAATAGGATGTTTTGTGTAGATAAAGCATTCTTGTTACATACTGGTCAATTTGTGATATGTTTTAACTTATTGTCTGTGCTTATTTATGGAATTTGGTTTTCTTAATAAATGTTTGAGCTAATATAAAGCATATTATTTGACTTTTCCGGACAAGTTTATATCGAGTTAAATGTAAATGGATAAAATAAAATCATTTTCAGTATGTGATATGGAGAATGATGGGCTTTGGTGTGACATTGAAAGGGATTTCCTGGGAAGAAAAGAAGAGTTTGGAGGATTCTCATGTTGGCGCTCAGTTGGCGGGATGCGGCGTTTGGGACGCGTGGGTCCTGGGACCTTCTCTAGATTTAGGTTCGTTCAATTTATGGCCAGCACCGTGAGACCTCTACAGGGAGGCGGTGTGTTGGGGAACAGCGTTGGGCCAGTAAGGCCGCAGGCCTCCAGTCGCGGCTTGCAGGTCAGAAGGGCGGAGGCCTGGCGGGAGGCGCCCCACGCGAGCTCGAAACTCGCGAGGCTCCCGGGCCACCGCGGGCTCAGTAGCCGGTAGCTGCCGGCGCCCACGCAGAGCCCGAGGGTGGATAGGTTTCTTGAGTTTCTCTGGGACCAAGGAGCGGAAGGCGCCCCTCGCAGCCTCGGTGCGGGATTTGTGGGCGGGAGGAGACGGAGGTTGGAACCCTGGGCCTTCAGAGCCTGGAGTTTTGGCCTCCGGCGCCGCCCGGGGACGCGACTGGTCCCGGGTACCCAGCGTACGCGAGCGGCGGTGGTTCTTTCCTCCACCTGCAGCCTCACCTCGTCTGGGCCTTTCCAAAGAAGCAGCCGCATTCCCGGACCCAAGCTTCAGACACCCCGGACCTTACAAGAGGAGTGTCCAGGACCACAGGTGCAGGTCGCACCTGCCAGGGCTTCCCCCGCTGGGCTCCTCCGGGTTTTCTCTCAGGGTCTAGGCTTGGAGCCAGCTAAGCTTGAAGTTAGCTACGTGCCCAGGGGATTTCCTCCAACTAGTAGTAAAAATTGCAGTTTCTTTGGTAGTCTGATGGGGACGGTTGCCAGTGTGTTTTAAACTTAGAGTCAAATCGATAACACAGGCTTGCTTTGGAAAACTAACCAAGATCAATCTCCTGGTTTGAAAGTTAATGGTCTTTCTAGGCATTGAGAAAGGCACCTCTTTTTCCCATGGGGAGATTTCTCATTTGGTTGCCACAAAGAGTGTAAACCCTAAAAAACACCCTTGTCCTAGAATACAGTTTTGTATTGCTGGGCTACACGTGCATTTTAGGAACAATATGTAGAGTAATCATTACTCAACTAAGAGAACACAGTGGGATATCCTCAAAGGTGAGAACAAAAAGCCAGGATTTTCTATGATAAAGAAAACCATATGTTCATGTTACCCTAGGGATTTTAATTAGAGGTCAGTTGGTGAGTGAGTTTACAGAATTTCAATTCTACATTTTCTAAAGAATACTTATTTGTATAACATTAAAGTATTAAAGAAGAGGACAATATACTAATTTGGGATTTCATATAAAATGGGACTTTTCTGTAATTTTAGAATGCCTTCTAGAACTTAGCAGCACAATCTCCAAATTTCAAAAGTATCAGTAAGTGAATATTACTTTTCCCTGTTTTTACATTACATCACGTTCTCTCGTCTTATGTTAGGGCCTTTTTAAAAAACTTTGAAATCGTGGATATTGTAATCTCAAGTCACATTTAAGAGATCAGTACAAATCACAGACTGCTTCACCAATGAGCATGGAAGGTTGTTTACAAGGATGCTAATTTTACAGCTTTTTTATGCTGCTATAAAGCATAACTTTATGATGTAGGAATGCAATAAAGGATGCTAAATGGAATCTTTAAAAATTGTATTTCTCAAAGCAAGGGAAATGGGATCTTTCATTTAAAAAAAAATGGGCCAACTCAGAACACTGATGAGAAGTTACAAATCAACTAAAGTGATAGATGCTTTCAAAGATGCTTATATTTCATGATATAGTGGTTATTTTCAATATTAAAATGAAAGTGTACAGAGTTTCTCACTTGACCTGATTCTAGAATAACATTTGTTACTATGGCAATAGATTTTTGTATTAAGAATCTCACAAACATTTTAAAGTTCTGTATGCCAATAGGATAAAAGAAGGCAACCTGGTCTAAATGGTTAAGGTTGACAATTTAGTGAAGCTAAAAAGCAGGGAATGTGAACATGAATCACAAGCCTGAATGAGTTCTGCTTTTTTAGGGAGAGAAAAAAAATCTAATAACAGAATAATGTTTCATGTTATTTTCTATTTATTATTAAAACTGTTAAAGTTATAATAATAGCTAATTAAATTTAATATGGAATAAATAATGATGAGTAATATCAGAATACAAGGTAAGTACAACATGCTGCATGTCCTCCTTCTGAGGAATTGCACTTTTTGCAGAGCAGTTGATTTGGCACTGAATACTCTCACCACATACTAGCCAGAGAAAGTCAAAGTCCATTATGTTATAGGTATGTGATTGGTTTATTTAAAAACTCACATTTATCCTGGTGTCTTTATTTTCTTCTCAATATTGGTACTAAATATCATACATGGCATGTAAGTGATGGTATAGTAATGATGTACTTATCTTACCTTTGTTGATGGTGGAAGAAATATAGGAATGGAAACTGCTAAAGAAGATATTAGATATTGATATTAAAGAGGATGCAGAGTGATTTGGGTAATCAAGGTATTAATACACAGAGGAAATTTTAACTTTGGGGCAACTTGTGTTTGATGCCCCCAGTGATCTTGTTCCATGAAAGTGAAACAGTGTTTTTAATTTGTATTGAAGACTGTACATTTTAATTTGGGGGATAAAGAAAAAAACTTTGTCCACAAAGACGTGTATTCTAGTAATGGCAGTAGTTAACCTGTCAGTTGAAAGAATGTAACCTTCCTTTTCTCCCTTTCATGACATAAAGATAATCTCATCTGAGGGCATTTATGTGAAGAAATAACAGCATGGCATGGTGAAGCTACTGGCTCATTAATCCTGGCATCTACTTCCTACAGGGTTCCTTTATTAGTTAGATTCATTCATCGGGTATTTCAGACTTTTTGATTTGTCACCATTGGCTAGGTTCACTGAGTTCAGGCTAAATTGAGCCAGAAGCAATGTTTATTAGTAATTTTGTAGTACAGGCTACCCTAATAATTCAGCCCAAATATCTCATCTGAAAAATATCCATTCACCCTCGCTTCTAATGTGGGTTGCAGCTGTGTTCATAGGGAATTGAAGGAACACAAGTGATTGGGCATGTATTTTCTAAATTATTAATATGATGGCTAATAGCTGTAAACCCATCTTCGTATCCAATGCAGAATTATGATTCATTTTAAAAATGAAAGCAGCAACAAAGGGGGGCACCCCCTGCCTGGCTCTCTGCTAACTCGCATCAATGCAGAGCTTTCTGTACAGGAACCATGGCCTATTTAGCATGTGGCCATTACAGAGAGAAACAGAACAACGCCCTTGGCTTTTTCTCGTGCATTCTCTACCAAAACAAGGCATGAATTTATGAGATTTACTAGAAATAATATTAAGAAATTTTAAGTATGAGCTACACAGAGAGCCCACTTTTGATTTTGATGTCATGCCAAAATCAGTCTTCAAGGATTCACAATTAGTTGTGGGTGCAATTAAATGCAGCTTCCATGTTCATGATCAAATATTCCACATTTCCAAATTTCCATCTTGAACGTCATGTTGGATGAGATACACTTGTTGCAGTTACTTACGTTGCCACGATCTCTCTCGGATCTCAGTGTCGAAATAACTGATCAGTACCAGGAAATGTATACTTAACCCACATGACATATGTATGTTCTTTATATCTTTCACTGAAATGTCACAGAGCTTTATGGTTTTGCTCACAGTACTTATTGAATCTATTTAAGATGAATTCAAAGTCAGATTAAGAACTGTAGCAACCCTTACCACTAAAAAGATTATATGTGGTTCTTATGAAATTAAGATTAATTATAAAGCACAAAACATAGTTATGCTGGAATTAAAGTAGGTTTTTGGGTAGATTTTCTAATTTTAAAATTCTGAATGAGTGCAATAAAGCTGAACTGGTCTCTCTCTTGCTGTTCTTACTTTATTAATTATCATATGCTTAGTCTGCCTAATAGGTATTTCAACACAGATTTCAGAAACTGCATTTTCAGAGGGTGTTGGTTTCATTACTTTCCCTCCATTTCTAATATTTGAACCTCATTTTCAATTTACAGAGCACATATATCATTAAGTCATGGAATCTTTATGAAGTAGATATTATACTCCCTATTTTACAAATAAGAAAAAATTGAGACTCATCCAGGCTAAATAACTTACCAAAGGTCTCATACTTTATAAATAACAGAGATCATTCTTGAAGTCAGGTCTTCAGATTGTTCAGCAACACCATTGTGAATATGACATGTAAACACTGTTCTTAAAATATTTTCAGGGAAGAAAATTAGATAACCCCCCTTACTTTGAAGTTGAGCAACTAATTCTTGTAATTTAAACAAGGGATGCTTTAATGGGACATGAAACTTGCAAAAAAAAAAATTAAACCTAGTTTTAAGAGTCTGGAAGCATTCCTTTCCTTCTGAACCTCACCTGAAGGTTAATTCAAGACAGTTCAAATTTGCCACCAACTAGCCTCCTTTTGCATGAAAAGTCTTTATCAAGTTGTCTCTTTATGACTGAGGTGGCAAGAATTTGTAAGATATTTCTTGGAGTGCTTTGAGAAAGGTGGCATTGTAGATGAAGAGGGAAGGATCCCTGAATCCTTTGGTATTTCAGATGTGTTTCTTGTCCATTCCTGCAAGATTTTATAGAGGGATCTTTTGATATTTCTTCTACATAATATTAAACAGTCACAATTCAAGATAAGCTGCATCTTCTTTTTTCTCTTATACATATTAGAGATCCATTGTCAATCATAAATCATAAAATCTTAGCATCTGAAGGAATGTTTGAAATCATCTAATTGAAATTTCCTGACAATGGTTATCCTTTTTAAAAAGTGGTCTTACAGACTCTGGTTGAATATAAGGTAGATCTCTATTTTTTGCCCAACTGCAAGGACATTCTTCCTTTTATTAAACCTAGTTTGCCTCTAAGCTATTCCTTCTATAGTACTGCCTCATTAAGAACTTTTTTTTTTTTTTTTGGAACTGGGGCTTGAACTCAGGGGCACTCGGCCACTGAGCCACATCCCCAGCCCTATTTTGTATTTTACTTAGAGACAGGGTCTCACTGAGTTGCTTAGGGCCTCGCTAAGTTGCTGAGGCTGGCTTTGAACTCGTGATCCTCCTGTCTCAGCCTCCCGAGTCACTGGGATTACAGGCGTGCGCCATCACGCCCGGCTTCATTAAGAACTTTCTATCACATCTTTTAATACTGAATGATTTTTCTTTCTAGTCTTCTTTTATTAACATTTTTATCAGTCAGTATAACACTTGACTGTGCTATGTTACCAGATAAACTTCACAGCTAAGACTTAACACACCCAATGTTTATTTTTTGCTCCCATGAATTCCACTGTGAGTGAGGTAATTCTCCAGGATCGCTCCCCTTCATGTGCTGACTCAGTGGCTGAAGCTGGTTTCATTTTGTGACTTTTCCACTTTGTTAGGGTTTTAATGGTCTTTGTGGCAGGAGAAGAAAGCTGGAAGGTTATGAACTAGCTCTTAATGCTTTGCCTAAGAAATTTCTTTTCCTGGTGCAATAAATAAGAACTAATTACATGGATTCTCCTAGTTGAAAGACAGCTGATGAATGTCAGAGAGCACATGGATAGTCAGTGAGAAGAAAATATCTTTGCCATTATCTTATTTTCTCTGTGATATACACCTTGAGTTCTCCCATTTAACATGTTTTGCATACTTTTAGGTCAGCAACTATTTTTTTTGTGTGTGCTTGTTGCCAAGCACAGAGGTACCAGAGAAAATATGACAAGCTCTCAAGGAATATACCATTTAATTGGGGAGATAAGACAAATACATTTAGTCTACTTAATGCAGTACTGGGATTGAATCCAGGGCCTTGCACATGCTAGGCAAATGCTCTACCACTGATGTACCACCTTAAGCCCTAAAAAATTTTATTTTGAGACAGGGTCTCACTAAGTTTCCCAAGGCTGGTCTTGAAATTGTGTTCCTCCTGCCTCAGTCTCCTGAGTAGCTGGGATTATAGGTGTGCACCAGTGTCCAACAACTGCATTTTAAAAAGAAAACCATACAAGGCAGTTTGTAATGAATTGAGCAAGTGCTAAATACTCTGATACAAATCACAAACGTAATGGGAACTAAAAGATGCAGGAAATATTGGGGACAGAATTCCTAGGCAAGGCCTCCTGGAGGAACTAGTCCTTATAGAACAACAAGGTCACTGTTGAGAATCTCTTCTCTATTTGTTGAAATTCTTTGGCACCTTTCCTTCTGGGTCTTACCTTTAGAACTGTGAAGTATGGCTTGTGTGTTTGGGTAGTCCTTACTAAATTCTCTACTATCTTCTTAAACGTGGAACAATCAATTGGATTCAGGTCTCTACTGACTAGGGCCTGAAATGTTTGTCCATTTTTCAGACTCGCTTTAATAGTGCTTCATATTCTGATAAAGTGTCATGTATAGTATCCCTAATTGTTGGTGTTAAAGATCCTAGCATATTGCACTTGCTACTGATATGTTATAATATCTAGAGGAGATAGTTACCAATTAAATATATGTATATATTAAAGAATATATATGATTATTAAGGTGAAAAATAAACAAATCACTCCTGATAACAAGCAAGATAATGTTTTCATTCCCACAAAAAGAGACCATCCTCTTCCTGGGGTGAGCACAGTGCTCACTTGGAGTATAATAGTTACACAAGGGAGGTTAATTACCTTTTCCAAAGAACTGGGGACCATGTAGTATCTTCAAAAAGGTAATTTAGTAAATGATGCCCTGGTATCTTGGAAGAGTTAATATGCCACTCTTAGAAACTCCAGTGACTAGATTGTTTCCCACAATAGAGGGAGGAGCACACACTTGCCAGGAAACCAGCTATCTTAGATTTCCCAGTTGGAAGACTTAAGAGCTTCATTTTCATTTTAAACCTACTAGCTTCTCTGAGAACTGGTGGTGTGCTGTGAGGCATTTCAGATTTGAAGAATCACGATGAGAATTTTCCCTGTAGGCAGAAGAACGCCAAAATGATGACCTTAAAGTTCTGGTAGGGTTACTCTGGGTACAGGCTAGGAGAGAGATTTCAGAGAGTTAGAGCTGTCTTTTAGTTATAGAACAACCCTGCCCTGTCACTACTCTGCAAAATTTGGGACCCAGAAAAAATGTAGCATGGTTTGGCAAACACAGTTGTAGCCTTTCATCAGTCATTATCTGACTATATGATCCTGGTCCAGTCATGAGCTTCCATTTGTCCTACAACATCTGATGTTCTTCCCTAATGTTAACTATTTCTAACAATGATAGAACTCTAAATTGCTGACTAGTGTAAGGCAATTCAGTTTTAAAATACCCGTTGATCAGCTATCCGTGTTGGTCCTTACACAATCTGTTGTTGGTTGTTTAAAAGTCTTTTTGTGGTTCTGGGTTTCAAATGCAGGACCTCCAGCACACCAGGCATGCACTGGACCACTGAATTATACCTTCAGCTCTCATCTGTTTCTTTTAAAGGCATTGTCCTTTTTGTCTGTGGGGAGGAGATCTGATTCTAAGTCTGGTTGACATTGTGTTAAGGAGATAAAAAAGGTGAGCACATGACACTGTCCTGTTGAAAAGTTGTTGCCACCTACAACATCTCTAGCCTCCTTGTGATAGGATTCAGGAAAGGGGTTGGGATTACATAGGTATTATTTTCCAGAGTTGGAACTGAAGATTGGGAATACAAGAATATAACTTTTCATAGATAAAGATTGCCATGCAATGAATCCTCATCTCTATCCTTAAACAATTAGTGCCATGGGGTCAGTACTTCATCCAATAAATTATGTACTTCATGGAATTAACTGAAAAGGAGAAATTCAGGGAAAAGACAACCTAGACAAAATCTCATAGAGGAAGCATTTAGCAAATTTTAGTTAGATTAATTAAATTTAAATAGTATCAGTTCCTTCTATAAAGTTGCCTTAGCAATTGGCTGACCACCTAGAAGCTGGAGTAGGGGAGTGCCAGCATATTTATTCAGTTGCCAAGGCAATGCTAAGTGTTTGTGACCACATGGGAGAATGAAAAGAATGGGCAGCTGGTGGCTGTTCAGGTGAGCACAGTACTGCAGGCCAGGAAGCGCCTCTGCTCATACCCTCTCCTTCTGTGTGCATGAAAGCTAATAGTTCAAGTCCAGGACAAACTCGTAAAGTATGTGAAGGTTTTTGGGAAACTTCAGCTCTTTGCTGTCTGGTCATAGGAACTTATCTTTCAAATTATTTTCCCCAAGCAAAACAGGAAATTAGCTATGATAATTTACATTCTGACTGAATGAATTTACAACATGATTTCTTACCCATTTTAAACCCTTTTAGTGTAGAAAGAATGCCTTTATCTTAATTCATGTAAAGAACCGTTAAGCCTAAGGAGTAAGGGTGATGTTGGGAGTAGAGAGCACAGGACCATTATGCAGTGCAAGGAAATGATATGCACCTGAGGTGAATCCTCCTTAGTTGTTTGGGGATACTCAAGGAACTGGAGAAAAAGAAGCACAACAATATTCTTTATTTTGGAAGTGGAAACATAGGTGTTTGTTTTATTATTCTTTAAATAATACAAATTACATATATCCTTTGTTGTTGGGCATATTACCAGTGGTAATTTCCTCCTTCCTTTAGTCTCCCATCATCAGCTTTTCTAGAGTAAGAAGATTTTAGATTCCCTTAAGAGTTGAGTGCTTCAAAGCTCCTAAATACAGTATACTAGTATACAGAGGTACCTTTTGGCATTGCGGACTTCTAAGTGAATCCCAGGATTCCAGAGTTGTCTCCAGGTGTTCCCTGGCTTTCCCTAAGTACTCTTCCTCCTCCCCTATCACAAACAAACAGCCCTCACCTTTTTTCTCTCACTCTCTATTCCTCTGTTTTGAATGCCCAGGATGCATTCCTACTTCATAATATCCTGCTCTGCATTTCCTTCTTCCTTCCCTATGGTAATATTTTTGTTCCCTCTAGGCAGGCAATCCTCATCCTCCTGATCCCCAATTTCTGCTGCATCAGAGACACCTGGAGCTGGGGTCAGTGCTGGGAAGAAAAAGCAGCTGGCCATGTTGCTCAAGTACTCCTCAGGTAACTGGAGTGAGGGGGAGAGGGGAAATGGGGGTGTAGCATAGAAAAATCTGCCCCAGAGTATAGGGTTAGGTTGAACACCGAAACCTGTTTTCAAAGAATCAGATCCAGGACTTCTGTCTCAACCTGTGTGTACTGATTATTCAGGTTAGTTACTTTTGGTCTGAATGCATAGTATCTGATACTGACTAGGTGGTAAGAAATAATTTGTTGAATAAATCATACTGTGGGGGTATAAGAGAAATGTAACATTGACTTGGATTTTAGGTACCAGAAAAGTGAGAGAAGGATTAAATGATTTGCTGTGTAAAAGTAAAAATTCATATCAATGTGAGCTGCTTATCTAATTACCATGAGGCACTGAAGTAATTATATGTAAAACAAAATACTTTTTCAAATGAACTTTGAGTTCTATTTTGTAACAGTAGTAAATTCAACTAGGTGTTAAGTAGGATGTATCAAGGTAGAAAGGGAGATATCTGGTCATCTAATCTTATTGTTACTGGTTAAATTATCTACACAAATTACAGACTAAGTAATCATTTAACACAGCTTAGATGTCTCTAAAAGACAGAAAGCTTCTGACCTTCTAAGGGATCCCATTTCATCTAAAATATTCTTATATCAAACTGGATCCCACTCCCTTCCCATTTGTCCTACAAAATGAGCTGGTATTTTCTATTGTTTGATGGAAACATTTTCAAGTTTCTGTTTGATTTCCTTAAAATCTATGAAGAGATAAGGGTGAGGTGCTAAGTTTCCTCAAATCATCAAAAGACTCATGTAGTCATCTTTATTAAATAGAAGACATTTTATCTGTAAGTAGCATCAGGGTGTCTGGACCTTTCTTCCTATCCCAGATGTTTAAAGCAAGCTATTCTTTTGAATCAAGATTTCTCATTCCCAGAGAATGAGGCTTGGGAATCTTATTTTAAAGCCTGAGAATCACTATTTCAATTGCACAAGTTGTTCAGATGTCCAAGTATAATTGATGCTAATATCAGAAATGGGCCACTTAGAAAGCAACATTGAAACTTTCTGACCTCTCAGCTAACAGCCTTGGAACAGCCTTGAATCTGTTATGACTGAATATTAACACCAGTACACACTCTATCTTATTCTCATTTACAAGTTCTTTCTTTCCCTCCTTTTTCTCAACTGCAGTTACACCTTCCCCCTGCAACATTACAACTTGAATTCTTTTCAGTCTTCATATACTCAGCTCTCCCAGGTTGCTGTCCCCTGTGGGATGATTACCCACTCTCAACCTTCACTTGTTATGAGACTGTTTCTGTGCTCAGCCCTTTAGATCTCATTTTTCTCTAACTTTATTTGTTCTACAACTTAATTTGTATCAAATGTTAATGCAACTAACACTACTAAAACTACTTACAATCTGTTCCTCCATCTGATTATTTTTATTATGTTCCCTTCCAATACTTATCCATGTACCTAATTTTTAATATTTGTGTTCAAAATATAAATACTATTTTGTCTTTTGCTTCTGTACATTTTTCATAGTGGTTTATATCTTCAAATGCATAGTTTTAATGACTGTGGTATTTATTAAGAGCTTTTTTGGATTGTAGAATGTGACTCGTTTATTGTAAAAATTGTTAAACATAAATCTGTATTTATTCATTCAAAATATTTCTGATTCCATTGCCCTCTTATCCAGAGTTAGGTACTATTGAGATTTTGTGCATGTGTGTGTGTGTGTGTGTGTGTGTGTGTGTGTGTATGAGAGAGAAATTATTTTAAAGAATCTTTGTGAATAACAAGTCTCTTAAGTGAAAACATAATGAAAGACTTTCACTTATTGGCTACACTGTTTAACATGGTAACCACTAGCTATGTGTGACTATTTAAATTTAAGTTTAATAACCAAGGGGAGGGAAAGGGGAAGTTCTGGGGAATGACATAAGCCAAATTATATTGTAATATCATATGCATGAACAAATATGTAACAATCCCACCATGAAGTATAATTATAAGGTCCCAATGAAAATATGGAAAAAATGAAATAAACTTTCAAGTAAAATAAACAAATTTAAGTTAAATAAAATTAAAAGTTAATTTCCTCATTTACTCACATTTTAGTGCTCAAAACTTACATATTGCTAGTAGCTACATTTGGATAGGATTGCAGAAAATTCTGTTGAACAATGCTAACTCAGAGTAATCTAGGCTAGAGAGACAGAGAATCAAGTTGCTCTGCTTCTTGCTGAGTTTTGTGGGACTTTGTTTGCTTTCATTATGGAATCAGATAATGTAAGGGGACACTGAGGGTCCTGGGGGTCGTTTGAATAAATGTACACAGTACAAACTTATCTAGCCATAAGATTTCTATCTAGATTTTAATGTAAAAATATTTTAGTGGGCATAAGGGGACCTGAAGACGAAGGTTTTAACTACCAAGGGTATAGAAGGAGAGGAATGTGCAAATCAGGTCTAGTATTTCTATACTTACTGTACATTGCCAAAATCCACACTTCAATGATTTTCTGTCAGTAGTAATTAAAGAACCTTTAAATACAAGGTTTCACATGTATCTTGTACATAAGTGTTGGGGTTATATCTTCGTCACTTAGAATGGGTGTCTGAGAGATGTACTAAGGTGTGCAATAGGAAATCTACTATGATTTGAGGTAAACTTGCGTTTGTAACACACACACATTCATTTATACTAAGATTTTCCTCCAACAATGTCTTAGCTATTTTAGGAAAACAACTGTCCTGTCACTTTGAGCTTGCTCAAGCCTGATCCAAAATTAGCCTCACTTTCTCCCCAGGCATCCTTATTTCCCTACAGATCTCAGAATGGGCTATACATCCAACCCTTTGGACCCAGTAAGATGCACTGCCGCATGATTATGCTGCAGGTTATAGTCGTGGGTTCTCTATGCAGATGTGTACAGAAAGCTTGCACATGTGCAGAAACAAACAACTACTGAAAAGGCTGAAGTACCTTGCACTAGTTCCAGGCATATTTATCATGGCTAGGTACTGAAAACGCTGATGGGTTTTTTTCATGACTTGTGTGGTGTGAAGTATATAATGAACAGAGACTAAACTGAGCAAGAATGGAGAAATATGTAGCATGGGTTTATAAAATTCTTTGAAGTTTCAATTGGTGACTTAATGGCAAGCAATTTGTAGTTACTTGGGGGACATAAACTAATTTTTAAAACTGAAACTTACTTAAAATGATGACTTGGTTGTCTTGGTTGTTGGTAATATTGGGGAATCACGCACATTATTTATTGCCTTGGTTCTTGTCATTGACCATGAGAGCACATTATAGTAGGTATTATTTTTTTTATAAAAATTTAAAGTATAAACAAATATAAAGAGTACAATGAACTCCTGTTTAACCATCACCCAGGTATAATAATTGTCAGAATTTTATTTTATTTGCTTTATTCGTTTTTCCATTCTTTTTCTGCTGTACTGTATTAAACATATCATAAACATTATGCAATTCAATAAACACTTAAAAATATGAATAAATATGTCATTTATTCCCAATAAAAATTAACCATTTTTAAGGTAGCATGTAACCCATATTCAATTTTGTCTGTCTCAAAAAGTCCTTTTAGAATCAGTTTACCAGAGTCAGGTAAACAGGGCCCATATATTTAGTAAACTTGTAAAGTTGGGCAACCATTAACAATCCAATTTTAGAACATTACTCCCTGAAACTCCCTCTAGCCCATTTACAGTCAATCCCTGTTCCGACCTCCAGACCCAAGCAATCACAAAGGAGCTATTTGTATAAATTTTCCTTTTTTGTGCATTTCATGCCTTAAGTCTTTAAAATCTAGAGTGGTTTCCTGCTCCTTCCTTTTCCTCACTGTTATTTACTTAGTCTTCTGTAGAACGCCCTGTATTCTGTACTTACCCAATTACTTCTTTCTGGTGTCCTTTAACATGTTGCTTTATCCTTGCCCCCTCCATATTTTTTGTAAATGAATTTAGCTACAGAGCAGCACAATCCAATAGAACTTCTGCAATGATGGAAATGTTCTGTATGTGCATTGTCTAGTAACTGCATGTGGGAGGGCACCAGGGATTGAACTCAGGGCACTCAACCCCTGAGCCACATCCCCAGCCCTATTTTGTATTTTATTTAGAGACACGGTCTCAGTGAGTTGCTTAGCACCTCACTGTTGCTGAGGCTGGCTGTGAACTTGAAGTCTTCCTGCCTCAGCCTCAGGAGCCACTGGGATTACAGGTGTGCACCACTGCGCCCAGCCTGAAGTACACTTTTTAAGTTTGAATAGCTATTTGTGGCAGTGCTTATTCAGGTCTAAGTCCAGTGTTTTTGTCCATGAATATTTCCTCAATAGTGCTGTGACCTTTATACTGTATTACATCAGGAAGCATATAGTGTTTGCTTGTCCTACTTTCAGAGATGTAATAATTGACCAGTACGTTCTGGTGATGATAGCCTGATCTCCATTGGAATAATTCCCTATCAATATTTTATCTAATGGTTCATCCATTTATGAATATTGCTGAAGCAATTATTTCACTAGGGCTTGCAAAATAGTGATTTCCTACTTCTATCATTACCTCCCTCTTTTATTAGGTGATATTCTTTGGTTAAGAACCTTCCTTCATCAACTGGAATTATTTTGCCTATCCTAAAATACTTACAGCAAAGTTAGGATAAATATCTAATTTTTGCCTTTTAATTGTTCTTTTCAGAGTGATGTGTTATTTTCAATGCTGTTATTTCCAATGGTGTTCAATGAGAAGATATTTCATTTTTAGTGTTATTTATGAACTCAGAGAATTTACATGTTCAGTGTCCTTTAATCAGTTTCATTTGTTCTTCTGTTCTTTCTTTCTTTCTATATTCAGTGTCCTTTAATCATTTGTTCTTCCCTCCCTCCCTCTCCCTCTCTGTCTCCCTTTCTTTCCCTCCCCCCCTCCCCCCCTCCCTCCCTCCCTCCCTCCTTTCTTTCTTTCTTTCTTTCTTTCTTTCTTTCTTTCTTTCTTTCTTTCTTTCTTTCTTTCTTTCTTTCTTTCTTTCTCCTGGGGCTTGAACCTGGGGCATTTAACCACTGAGCTACATCCCCAGCCCTTTTTATGTTTTATTTAGAGATGGGGTCTCACTGAGTTGCTCAGAGCCTCACTAGGTTGCTGAGGCTGATTTTGAACTCCCAATCCTCCTGCCTCAGCCTCCTGAGCCATTGGGACTACAGGCGTGGGCCACCACACCCAGCTTTTTTTTCTTTTTGATGCTCAATGAATCTTATATTTGGTCAGTATGAGATTTTTTATGTTTGCTCATATATTCTTCTTATAAAACCATTAGGAACACTACACATTAGGAAAATGCAAACCAAAACCACAATGAGATGCCACCTCATACCCATTCAAATGGTAAGTATGAAAAAAAAAAAGGAAAATAACTAGTGTTGACAAGGATATGGAGGAACTGGAACCCTTGTATACTCTTGGTGGGAATATAAAATATTGCAGCCACTATGTTTAAAAGTAGGGTGATTTCTGAAAAAATTAAAAATAGAACTACCATATGATCCAGCAATTCTGTTTCTGCATATATACTCAAAGAGATTGAAAACAAGATCTTGATGAAATATTTGTACACCCACATTTATTGCAACATTATTCACAGTAGACAAAAGGCAGAAAGCAACACAAGTGTCCATCAATGGATGAAAGGATAAATCAACACACACAGATACACACACACACACACACACACACTGGAATATTATTCAGGCTAAGAAGGAAATTCTGATATATGCTACAACAGAATGAAACTTGAGAACACTGTGCTCAGTGAAATAAGCCAGTCACAAAAGGACAAATACTAGATGATTTTTCTTATGTTGGGTACTTAGAGTAACTAATTCATAGAGACAGAAAGCAGAATGGTGATTACCAGAGATTAATGGGAGAATGGGGAATTATTGTTTAATGGGTATTGAATTTCAGTTTTGCAAGGTGAAAATAGTTCTGTGGATCAATGCCACTGAACTAGACACTTAAAAATGGTAAAGTTATATTTCGTTCTATGTGTATTTTACCAGTTTTTCTAAAAAAAGTAGTTTCATATGGGCAAAGGCCACATTAGAATGCATTTATGTGAAAATAGAAGTAACAGAATTGGAGAATCTAAATAAAAGCAATTATTTGAAAACAAAATACATACAAAATCAACAAAGTATTTAAAAATCCATTATATGCCACTTTTAAAATATAGTGAATTTTAATTTTCCTTGTGTATGAATATATTATTAAATAAATTTGTATCCTTAAAAAATCCATAGGTGACTGTGGGGGATGTAGCTCAGTGGTACTGTGCTAGCATGGCATGTATGAGGCCCAGGGTTCAATCCCCAGTACTGCTGGGGGAAAAAAATCACAGGGATCTTTTCTCCCCTTCATTATCCTGAGGTACTTTTTAAAATTTATTTTTGTAACTGTCAATGGACCTTTATTTTATTTATTCATATGCAGTGCTCAGAATCAAACCCAATACCTCACACATGCTAGGCAAGTTCTCTACCCCTGAGCCACAACCCCAGCCCTTCAGGTACTTTAGACATGATTGAACCACATATCTTGAAATATCTGATCCGGAAGATCATATAGAACATCTATATGATTAGATTGATCTGAGTTTTGAAAAGGAGACATGGGGTCTAGGATTTTGTGTTTGCTTAAGGTAGATTGTGGTGGAGATGGCAGATTACCTCTCCAGCCTGATGCTCTTCTCACTGCATCCAGTTACTTCTAGTACCAATCCTTTTTTTTTTAAGTTTCCTTTTTTTATTTTGATTTGTTGCATACAAGTGGATTACAGCTGTTGTTTCTCTGGTTGTCCATAAAATAGAGTCACACCATTTGTGTAATCATACATGTACATAGGGTAATGATGTTTGTCTCATTCTGTTATTATTCTTACCCCCTTCCCTGATCCTACCCCCCTTTTTTCCCTATGCAATCCATCCTTCCTCCATTCTTGCCTCCCTCCCACCCCACATTAGGTATCATCATCCACTTATCAGAGAGATCATTCAGCCTTTGGTTTTTGGGGATTCACTAATCTTACTCAGCATGATCATCTCCAACTGCATCAATTTACCTGCAAATGCCATAATTTTATTCTACTTTATGGCTGAGTAATATTCCATTGTGTATATATACCACAGTTTCTTTATCAATTCATCTATTGAAGGGCATTCTAGGCTGGTTCCACAGTCTAGCTATTGTAAATTAAGCAGCTGTGAACATTGATGTGGCTGCATCACTGTAGTATGATTTTTTAAAGATCTTTGGGTATAGACCAAGGAGTGGGATAGCTAGGTCAAATGGTGGATCCATTCCAAGTTTACTAAGGAATCTCCATACTGCTTTCCAGAGTGGTTTGCAACCCCACCAGCAATGTATGAATGTATCTTTTTCCCCACATCCTCACCAACACCTATTGTTGCTTGTATTCTTGATAATAGACATTCTAATTGGGGTGAGATGATATCTTAGGGTATTTTGATTTGCATTTCTCTTATTACTAGGGATGTTGAACATTATTTCATGTATCTGTGGATTGCATGTAGGCCTTCTGTAAAGTGTCTGCCCATTTCCTTAGCCCATCTATTGATTGGGTTATTTGTATTCTTGGGGTAAAGTTGTTTGAGTTCTTTATAGATTCTGGAAATGAGTGCTCTATCTGAAATTTGTGTGGCGAAGATTTTCTCCCACTCTGTAGGTTCTCTCTTCACATTGCTGATTGTTTCCTTTGCTGAGAAAAAAACTTTTTAGTTTGAATCTATCCCAATTATTGATTCCTGCTTTTATTTCTTGCGCTTTGGGAGTCATGTTAAGGAAGTCTGTTACTAGGCCGATATGATAAAGATTTGGACCTACCTTTTCTTCTATTAGGTGCAGGGTCTCTGGTTTAATTCCTAGGTCCTTGATCCATTTTGAGTTGAGTTTTGTGCAGGGTGAGAGATAGGGGTTTAGTTTCATTTTGCTGCATATGGATTTCCAGCTTTCCCAGCACCATTTGTTGAAGAGCCTATCTTTTCTCCATTGTATGTTTTTGGCTCCTTTGTCAAGTATGAGATACCTGTATTTATGTGGGTTTGTCTCTGTGTCCTCTATTCTGTACCATTGATCTACCTGCCTATTTTGGTGCCAATACCATGCTGTTTTTGTCACTATTGCTCTGTAGTATAGTTGGAGGTCTGGTATTGTGAAACCCCCTGCTTCGCTCTTCTTGCTAAGGATTGCTTTAGCTATTCTGGGTCTCTTATTCCTCCATATGAATTTTATGATTGCTTGCTCTATTTCTATGAGGTTCATCATTGGGATTTTAATTGAAATTGCATTGAATTTGTATAGCACTTTTGGAAGTATGGCCATCTTGACGATATTAATTCTGCCTATCCAAGAACATGGGAGATCTTTCCATCTTCCCAGATTTTCTGTAATTTCTTTCTTTAGTGTTTTGTAGTGCTCATTGCAGAGGTTTTTCACCTCTTTTGTTAGATTCATTCCCAAGTATTTTATTTTTTTAAAGGCTATTGTGAAAGGGGTAGTTTTCCTAATTTCTCTTTCAGAGGATTCATCACTTATGAATAAAAATGCATTAGATTTGTGAGCATTATTTTTACATCCTGCTACTTTACTGAATTTATTTATGAGTTCTAGAAGTTTTCTGGTGGAATTTTTAGGCTCCTCTGAATATAGAATCATGTCATCAGCAAATACGGATAGTTTGAGTTCTTTTTTTCCTATTCATATCCCTTTAATTTCTTTGGTCTGTCTAATTGCTCTGGCTAGAGTTTCAAGGACAATGTTGAATAGAAGTGGTGAAAGAGGGCATCCCTGCCTTGTTCCAGTTTTCAGGGGGAATGCCTTCAATTTTTCTCCATTTAGAATGATATTGGCTGTATGCTTAGCATAGATAGCCTTTACAATGTTAAGGAATATTCCTACTATCCCTATTTTTTCTAATGTTTTGAGCATGAAGGGGTGCTGTATTTTACCTAATGCTTTTTCTGCATCTATTGAAATAATCATGTGGTTCTTAACTTTAAGTCTATTGATGTGCTGAATTACATTTATTGATTTCTGAACATTGAACCAACCTTGCATCCCTGTGATGAAACCCACTTGATGATGATGCACTATCTTTTTGATATGCTTTTGTATGCGATTTGCTAAAATTTTGTTAAGAATTTTTGCATCTATGTTCATTAGGGATATTGGTCTGAAATTTTCTTTCCTTGATGTGTCTTTGTTTGGTTTTGGTATCAGGGTGATATTAGCTTCATAGAATGAGTTTGGAAGGGTTCCCTCCTCCTCTATTCCTCATAGAATAGTTTGAGGAGTATTGGAATGAGCTCTTCTTTGAAGGTCTTATAGAACTCGGCTGTGAATCCATCTGGACTTGAACTTTTCTTTGTAGGTAGGCTTTTAATGACTTCTTCTATTTCATTGCTTGAAATTGATATATTTAAATTGTGTATGTCCTCCAGATTCAGTCTGGAAGGCTCATATGCCTCTAGGAACCTATTGATGTCTTCAAGATTTTCTATTTTGTTGGAGTATAAATTTTCAAAATAGCTTCTAATTATGTTTTGTATTTCAATAGTGTCTGTTGTAATATTTCCATTTCCATCATGAATTTTCATAATTTGGGTTTTCTCTCTCCTTCTCTTCATTAGTGTGCCTAAGGGTTTATCAATTTTGCTTATTTTTTCAAAGAACCAACTTTTTATTTTGTCAATTTTTTGAATTGCTCCTTTTGTTTCAATTTCATTGATTTCTGCTCTGATTTTAATTATTTCCTGTCTTCTACTACTTTTGGTGATGATCTGTTCCTCTTTTTCTAGGGCTTTGAGCTGTAATTGAGGTTGTTTATTTGTTGACTTTTCATTCTTTTATTGAATGCACTCCATGCAATGAATTTTCCTCTTAGCACTGCTTTCAGAGTATCCCAGAGATTTTGACATGTTGTATCTGTGTTCTCATTGACCTCTAAGAATTTTTTTATTTCCCCCCAATGTCTTCTGTTATCCATGCATCATTCAAATGCATATTATTTAATCTCCAGGTGTTGGAGTAGTTTCTGTTTTTTATTTTATCATTGATTTCTAATTTCATTCCATTATGGTCTGATAGAATACAAGGTAGTATCTCTATCTTTTTGTATTTGCTAAGAGTAGTGTTGTGGCATAACGTATGGTCTATTTTAGAGAAGGATCCATGAGCTGCTGAGAAAAAAGTGTATTCGCTTATTGATGGATGGAATATTCTATATATGTCTGTTAAGTCTAATTTAGTGATTGTGTCATTGAGTTCTATGGTTTCTTTGTTCAATTTTTGCTTGGAAGATCTGTCCAGTGGTGAGAGAGGAGTGTTAAAGTCCCCCAGTATTATTGTGTTTTGGTCTATTTGGTTCCTGGAATTGAGAAGGATCTGATTGACGTACATGGATGCACTGTTGTTTGGTGCATAAATATTTATGATTGTTATGTCTTGCTGATTTATGCTTCCCTTAAGTAGTATGAAATGTCCTTCTTTATCCCTTCTGACTAACTTTGGTTTGAAGTCTGCTTTATCTGAAATGAGGATGGAAACCCCTGCTTTTTTACTAAGTCCATGTGTGTGGTATGTTTTTTCCCGACCTTTCACCTTTAGTCTGTGGGCATGTTTTTCTATGAAATGAGTCTCTTGAAGGCAGCATATTGTTGGATCTTTCTTTTTAATCCAATCTGCCATCTATGTCTTTTGAGTGATGAGTTTAAGCCATTAACATTTAGGGTTATTATTGAAATATGACTTGTATTCCCGGTCATTTTGACTTATTTTTGGATTTTAATCTAACTTGGTTTTTTCTTTAATTGGCTGTTCCTTTAGGTTAATTCCTCCCTTTGCTGACTTACATTGTTGTTTCTCATTTCTTTCTCTTGGAATATTTTGCTGAGGATTTTCTGTAGGGCAGGCTTTCTATTTGTGAATTCTTTTAGCTTGTGTTTATCATGGAATGATTTTATTTCATCTTCAAATCTGAAGGTAAGTTTTGCTGGGTATAAGATTCTTGGTTGGCATTCATTTTCTTTCAGTGCTTGGAACATGTTGTTCCAGTCCCTTCTTGCTTTTAGGGTGTGGGCTGAGAAATCTGCTGATATTTGAATTGGTTTCCCCCTATATGTAATCTGATGTTTTTCTCTTGCAGCCTTTAAAATTCTATCTTTGTTTTGTATGTTAGGTATTTTCATTATAATGTGCCTGGGTGTGGATCTGTTGTGATTTTGTGCATTTGGTGTCCTATAGCCTCTTGAATTTGATTTTCCATTTCATTCATCATATTTGGGAAATTTTCTGATATTATTTCATTGAACAGATTATTCATTCCTTTGGTTTGTATCTTTGTGCCTTCCTCAATCCCAGTAACTCTTAAATTTGGTCTTTTCATGATGTCCCATAATTCTTGGAGGTTGTGTTCATGATTCCTTACCATCCTCTCTGTTTGGTTGAGTTTGTTTTCAAGATTAAATATTTTGTCTTCATTTTCTGAGGTTCTGTCTTCCAAGTTATCTAGCTTGTTGGTTAAGCTTTCTATTGAGTTTTTAATTTGGTTTATTGTGTCCTTCATTTCAAGGATTTCTGTTTGGATTTTTTTTTTCAGAATCTCTGTGTCTTTATTGAAATGATCTTTTGCTTCCTGCAGTTGCTCTTTTAGCATTGCCTACATTTGCTCTCTTGACTCTTTGTTCACTTCTCAGATCATTTTAATTATGTACAACTCCCTTTCTGACAATGGTTCTGCCATGTAGTCATTGGGTTCTTTTGGTATGGTATCTGGATATGTTTGGGATGTTTTCTTCCCATGTTTTCTCAAGTTGCTAGTTATCTTCCCCTCTAGTAGTGTGAATCCTAGGTATTGCAGTTTACCCTTAAAGACTTATAGGGTTCCTGCCTATTTCCAATACCTCTCTTTGAAGTGAGAGATCAATATTAGCAACACACCACATAAACAATATGTGTCCTTAATCTAAATTATCCCTATTAAGATATTAACAGTGTTGTCTTAATAAACAGAGATGAGTTAAAATTATTATCTATAGCATAACCAATAAGTTTGCAATAAGGACTGCAATTTCTAATGTTGGGCAGGGAGGATGAGGAGGGGTATAGGACATAACACTGATGAGATAAGAAGTGAGTCTATAGATATACTATATCATAGGAATAGTGGAATTGGAATTAAAAGAAATAGGTTGTTAGCATGAGAAAAAAGAGGTTCTCCAAGGAAACAGATATATAAGAGGAAGATAGAGTGATAAGAAAATTAATAAAAGAAAAAGGTAGGACTATAGTGGGTATATTAGGAATAATCATGGTAATACAACTAATTTAAAAACGTTCTGCAATAAAAATATACTGTATAGTTCAAACCTCTTATTTTTCAATGGCCTGATGTCTGAAAGGTGCTTGATCAAGTGGTGACCCAAGAAGGGTGCTGTCCCACTCCTCCAGGTTGGGAATAATCAATGCTTCTGGGCAGAGGTGACCTGGTGTTGATAGATGATCAGTCGCAGCACAGGCGCGAGACTCCAGGCCAGGGTGTGAGCCTGGGCACTAGACTAAGTTGGCGAGGGGGTGCAGACCTGTGCTCAGTGATGGAGACTCTGGGCTTGATGGCCCAGGCAGGCCTGAGCTCAGGGCTGGGGACTCAGACAGCCGCAGGCCACTGCTTTCTCCTCTAGTATTAATCTTGAAAACTAATTCTACCTCTTTATTTACCTGTCTTTTTCATTGACATCATTATTGCTCTAGCTACAAGGCTTATATTAGGGAAGTGATAGTATTCATTCCTTCCTTTCCTTCTGCCTGACATCTAAGAATTTAAGTCTTGTGGGATTTTTTTGCTGTAGCATTCATAAACATCCTTTCCCATTTCCTCACCTTTGTGATACTGGGATTGATAACTGGCTTCCAGCATTATTGTCCAGGTCCATATTGCCTTCTTACCTCACAGTTTCACCCACTGTTGGCATGGTTGTAACCTTAATCCAAACCCTTATTCCTTTTTGCTTGTCCCCCTGAGTTTTTTGGGTTTTTCTGCAGGTGCACTACTGCCTGGTTTGTTGCTGCCTCCTCCTCCTCCTCTTTTCCTCTTCTTCTCCTTTAAAGGCGGAAAGACATTATTTTGGTTCATGGTTTCAGAGATTCCTGTCCGTTGTTGGCTGGCTCCATTGCCATTGGCAAGGCAGAACATCATGGGAGTGGGGAGCCTGTGGTGGAGCAGAGCTGCTCAGCTCAGCTCCTGGTGGACCAGGTGGTTTGTCTTCTTAATATGTCCTTTCAATCTTGTTTCTGCTTTATTTGGGTTTTGTTTTGTTTGGTTTGGTAATGGGGATTTAACCCAGGGGTACTTAATCACTGGGCCACATCCTTAGCCCTTTTTATTTGTTGAGACAGGGTCTCGATAAGTTGCTGAGGCTGGCTTTGAATTTGAGATCCTCCTGCCTCAGCCTCCAGAATCATGGTGATCACAGCCATGTGCCACCATGCCCAGTTTATTTCTGTCTTGATCAAAAACTTCTCGGTGGCCACACAGAAGTCACAATTTGGCAATATGTGACTTGTGAGCTTATTTTGGCAAAGTGTTTTTTTGTTTGTTTTTTGTTTTAAATTTGATTACTTTGAGGCAAGGCATGGACTCACCCCAGCCTGCATGACTTTCTGTTGTTTTTATCCATCTCACTCACTCCACTCATTTATATCTCCTGCTTGTTCTTTTCGCCATTTGAATTTGCCACCTTTCTTGATATTTAGCCTGATAGTCAATGCCCTGGATAATGCCTGCACTCCATTTTCTCAACTTTATTTCCTACTCCTCCTCCATAGTTAAGGTTTATCTATTGTGTTATCCTGTTTCTCCTTTTCTTCTCTCTTATTCTTATCCAAATACCAGGAAAATAAACCAATCTCATACTTAAGATCAGTTTCTGGCACTATGTGTGAAATTAATGGATAAATGAGTTTTTCTGGCACTGACTGGGCTCATAAAATCTATCTTCAAGGAACTCATAAGCTATAGGAGAGATGGGTATGTAAACAGATACTTTTCTTTTTTTTTTTTTTTTGCGGTACCGGGGATTGAACCCATGGCCTTGTGCTTGTGAGGCAAGCACTCTACCAACTGAGCTGTATCCCCAGCCCATAAACAGATACTTTTAATAGTAAATTAAAAAAAAAAAAAACACTTGTAAAGAGTGATGAGTTCTGCTTGGGAGGACAGGTTGATGAACTGTGCTTGGGAGGGACACAGCTTCTTGCTTTCCTTTATCACATCAAATCGCTGACTTTATTCTTTGTCCTCTGACCAAACCTTTTCCTAACATTCTTCTTTTAGTTCTTTATGTCTCCAAAACGAAATGACAACCTCCCTGAGAGCAGCAATCATATTTATATTTTATACATGTCTCCTTTTCCTTTCTCATGATAGGTACTCACATTTTTGTTTCTATAAGTCAAGATTTTTTTTTATAACCATCAGAAAACCATCTTGCTCTTTTAAGCAAAGTTTTATTGGAAAGATCACAGAGATTCACAGAAATGACCTGCTATGGAGCGGGTTTGGAAAACGGTCAGGGAGAGGACCCACAGGCAGCCTTACAGTTATGGCCTGCTGGCTACTGTCATCTCTGGATACCGCCATCTTCACTGCATTCCTCCATAAATCAATCCCATCTGAGCCTTGCCTTGGGTCGTTATCCCAAACTGCAGAGTTCTAAGTAGCTCTGCCTTCCAGGTAGTAGGGAAAGGAAGGATCTATTCCCTGGGGATCCTCAGAGCAAAGCCTCTTACAAGACTTTTCACAAAACAGATTCCCCTGAAGGAGGAGGATTTGATGCTGGGCACCCCCATTCCCCACACCACTAATGAAGAATGTGTGTAACATTTACTTTGGAAATCTGGAGAGAGAGTATGGCAGAGAAGTGATCTACAGTAAGGCTCCTTGGACCTGGAGGATGGTAGGGAGATTTAGGGTAGATAACAGAAAGGAGCAGCATTTACTTAACATGGGGGAAGCAGAAAACCAGATGTGTAGGACGAGGACTCCAAAGACAATCCTCATGATTCTCCTTAGGGCTGTGCCATGGTTTAAATGTGCCCCATAAATTTTGCCTGCTAGAAACTTAATCCCCAAAGTCATGTTCCTGGAGTTTGAGAAGGTGGAACTTTAGGAGGTGATTGAGTCATGAGGGCTCTGTCCTCATGAATGGACTGCTCCATTCATGGACTAATGAACTTGTGGATTAACTGGTTACTCAGAGGGTGGCTTTGTTGTAAAAGCAGCCTCTCCTGGGCTGGGCTGTTCTGTTTCAGCATTCAGGGCTCTCTGCCATGTTGTGATGTGGCAAGAAGGCTTTCCCAGAAGCTGAGAAGGTGCCAGGACCATGCTCCTGGGCTTCCCAGTCTCCAGATCATGAGCCCAAATCATTTTTCTTTATAAATTACACAGCAGACACAGTAAGCTGGTTCTAGTCAGTACCAGGTCTTTGGGGGCTTCTCCAGAACTGGCTCATCCAATTGGAGAGGTTAGCTTCCTTTTTTAAAAGTTTAACTCTTTTTAAACGGGAAATATGTCAAAATGGTTAAGAATTAAAACTTAAAGGAGTCTTAAGAAGACTTCCTTCTACCTCTGTCGTCATATACCAAAATCCTCCTCCTTTAACATGCAGTCGTTATTATTAGTTTACTGTGCATCTTCTCTTTTTAAAAAAGTGCACTAGAAACAAATGGGATTGTAAATTCTTCCCATTTTCGTTACTAAAGAAATAGTAACACTCTGTTTCACTGTTCTTTACATTCCTTTTTTTCATATAAGGTATTTATGAGAATTCCAATTTGCCTCTGAGGATGATTCTTAAAGATTCAGGCTTGAGGCTTATGAATAGGAAAATAAGTTGAAAAGGAATTGTCTTTCTTTTTTATTCCATTCTAAGTCTCTGAGAGGGACATTAGGGGCAAAGGGAGATGAGACTTTGGGCAATGAACTTGAGATGATGGTTTAGCTACATTTAGAGAAGTAGCTTCATATTGAAGCAACAGACTTCCCCTGAATTTTTTTTTTTTTTTTTTTTTTTTTTTTGGCAGAGGTTGGGGTAGGGAGATGGGTACCAGAGTTTGAATTCAGGGGCACTGGACCACTGATGAGCCACATTCCCAGCCTTTCTTTTTTTTTTTGTATTTTACTTAGAGACAGAGTCTCACTGAGTTGCTTAGTGTCTCACTGTTGCTGAGGCTGGCTTTGAACTCTCAATCCTCCTGCCTTAGCCTCCCAAACTGCTGGGATTACAGGTGTGCGCCACCAAGCCCAGCTTCCCCTGAATCTTTAAGTGCTGAACCCTTAGCACATTGTAGTAAAGATTCAGGCAAGGTGTCTTTGGATTGCTTTCCCTTCATTCTCTAAACTCCTTGCAATCTAAATGTTTCATTCATGAAAAGTTAATTTGAAGTTAATATTATGCAGTTTTCTGCCCTAGTGACATCCTTGCAACTCTTTATTATGAGGATTTTGAGAAAATACTATAGAATTGTGTTATTTTTCTTCCTGGAAAGTTAAAAGCAACTGACTGAATCCCAGCAGGAAAACTAAAATGATTTTCAACTTTTAGATCCACTTTAGTTTGGGGTTCGTCTCACCTCAGGTACTATATCTTGAAGAAATGAAAATTTAATGAAGGGATAAGTTACTACTCTAGCACTTCCTTTCTGTTAATTTTAAAAAGTATTTTAGGCAGTAGTACAATTCCCACACACTGTTATCAGTTCCACACCTCCATCTTATCCTTCATGTATAATTCCTTTAGTTTTAAAAGGAACATATTCCCTGGCTATTCTTAGGAACTTCCAGAACTCTGGCATTTGAGTTTTGCTTGAACCTCTTTTCTGAATGTTCTTTTTATTTATTTATTATTATTATTATTATTATTATTGGTACTAGGTATTGAACCCAGGGACACTTGACCACTGAGCCACATCCCCAGCCCTATTTTGTATTTTATTTAGAGACAGGGTCTCACTGAGTTGCTTAGGGCCTCGCTAAGTTGCTGAGGCTGGCTTTGAACTTGCGATCCTCCTGCTTCAGCCTCCCAAGTGCTGGGATTAAAGGCATGTGCCACTGTGCCAGGCTCTAAATGTTCTTTTTAAATTTACCTTGACTTACATGAATACCAGATAAACATTGTGTAAGGCCTTTGAAATATATATTCATATGTGTTACATATATTCATGTAGATTTTCATATTATAATATATATGCACGCACACACACACACACACACACACATGCATACCAAGCATGGGATCAGGAGGCCAGGACTGTAGGATTACTTGAGTCCAGGATTTTGAGACCAGCCTAGGCAACATAGCAAGACCCTGTCTCTTAACAATAACAACAAAATATACACACACATATATAAATATATGTGTATATATGTAGTTAGATAGCATGTTGAGAAAAATGAACATAGTAAAATTCACTCTTTAAAATGTAGGGTTCTGGGTTTTGACAAACATATGGAACATGATCAAACTATAGAATATTTCCATCGCTTCCAGAAGCCTCCTCTTGCCCCTTTATAGTCACTCTCCCCACACCCCTAAGCCCTGATTTGCTTATTGTCTCTAAAGATTCTGTCTTTTCCAGAATGCCAAATAAGTAGGATCATGGAGTTTTACAGTCTTTGACTTTGGCTCCTTTCACTTAGCAGGAAGATTTTGAGTTTCATCCACCTTTTAATCAGTATTAGTATATTCTTGTTTTTTAGTGCTAAGTAGGATTCCATTGTGTGGAGCTATCAAGGACCATTACTTTTAATGCATGATTCTAAGAGTGATTTGAGCATATTGGTAAGGTGTGAGTACATAGATCAGTGATTTCAATTCATTCATGGTCAGACCCAAGTTACCCTGTGAGAATTCAGTCGTACATTCTGGCACAGGAATCATAAATTTTGTTTAGGAGTAGGCCACATAGAAGGCATCACTTGAGTTATTTCTGGAGGCATGAGGAAGAAGAATGTCATGATCCCCAGGAGAATGTTACAGAACAATAAGTGAGAACAGTCACTAAGCTCTGAGTTTCTGAGGATATGGTCTTGTTCTTTTCTATATTATTGTCCACTCTCCAGTGTCACTGTTAGCCCTCAACTGTTATTTGTTGAATAAGCAGAAGTTATACCAAAATGCTATTTGCCTGTGACTCTAATATATCTTTTTTTGTTTTTAAAAAATTTTTAATTTGTTCTAATTAGTTGTACATGACAGTAGAATGCATTTATACATTTTCATAGATTATACATAAATGGAGTATAATCTCTCAATTTTCTGATTATACATATTGTCAGATCATATCAGTTGTGCAGTCATACATGTACATGAGGTAATAATGTCTGTTTCACTCTACTATCATTCCTACCCCCATACTTCTTCCCCTCCCTTCACTTCTCTCTACCTAATATAAAGTAGCTCTATTCTTCCCTATACTCCCATTCCCCCACTTACTGTGAATTAGCATCCTCATATCAGAGAACAATTTGGCCTTTGGTTTTTTGGGTTTGACTTGTTTTGCTTAGCATGATATTCTCTAACTCCATTCATTTACCAACAAATGCCAAAATTTCATTCTTCCTTAAGGCTGAGTAATATTTCATCATATATATATGATAAATGTGATATATATATATATCACATTTTCTTGATCCATTCATCTGTAGAGGGGCATCTAGGTTGGTTCCATATTTTAGCTATGAATCCATTGATTCAGCTCGATGGTGAATCGAGCGGCTATAAACACTGATGTCTTGACCCTAAAGCATAATTCCTTAATGCCTTAAAAACTATTGTGCACTTTGTTTAGTTGTGATTTTCTCCTGCTGTTCCCCACAAATGGCTGTCAATAAAGAGGGCTTGCCTTTTTTTTTTGAACCAGGGATTGAACTCAGGGGCCCTTGGCCACTGAGCCACATCCCCAGCCCCATTTTTTGTATTTGTTTTAGAGACAGGGTCTCACTGAATTGCTTAGTGCCTTGCCCTTGCTGAGGCTGGTTTTGAACTTGTGATCCTCCTGCCTCAGCCTCCCAAGCCACTGGGATCACAGGCGTGTGCCACCATGCCCAATGAGGGCTACCCTTTTAACATTCTTTTTTTTTTTTTTTTTGGTACTGGGGATTGAACCCAGGGGCACTCCACAACTGAGCCACGTCCCCAGCCCTATTTTGTATTTTATTTAGAGACAGGGTCTCACTGAGTTGCTTAGCGCCTCGCTAAGTTGCTGAAACTGGCTTTGAACTCGCGATCCTCCTGCCTCAGCCTCCCAAGTGCTGGGATTACAGGCTTGCGCCACCACGCCGAGCTCTTTTAACACTCTTATATATGAGTGTTTTCTGTTCTTTCCTTCACCAAATGCCAAAGACCCTTTTTATTCTTCATCCCTTTTTTTTACCATAGAACCTTATGTTTTGGAAGAGTTTATCTTATCATGTAGCATTTATTAAATAAATGATTTTCTCCTTTGGAAATCAATCAAGGCTATCTCTAGCTATCTATGTATTTGATATTAAGAGCTTCTGCTGAGTAACTGCATGGAGTAGACATAATTCTATCAATAACAAACTTAGGTTTTCTTTAACGTCACTAAAGGAACATATACAACTGAAGTTAGGCTTTTTAGAAATGTTACTAAAAGTTTTAAGGGACTTGTTATTATATTAGCACATCCCTAAAGGTTTAGAAACTCCAGGTTTGGGATTACTAAGTGGTTTCTTTCTTTAGGAATGCCTGATGATAGGTATCTCAATGCTTTGAGAACCTGGACTTGTGGCTTACATAAGGCCAGAGGAATTCCAAAAATCTAAGGACAGACTGTGGCATTCTATTTCAGCCTCATAAACAGCTTTAACATCGAACCATAACTGTCTGTGCAAACCTAGGTGGAGCCATATGAAAAGAAAAAATTTCCTCACCAGGTTGAATTCTTCCTATGGTTAATGTCAGGACACTCAACACAACTAAGAAAAGGGAAATTTTGTGGATTCATGTAACTCACAAGGCCAGGTTAGCTTCAGACATTACTTGATTGGAGCCCAACCATTGTTCACAAAACCTGGTTTTACCTTTCCAAATCTTTCAGCTCTGATTTCTGCTGTTTGGGTTCCAATCACAGGCAGGTGTCTCCCCATAGTTCTAGGATGGCTTTAGCAGCCTCCATTTGCATCTTTCCAGGGTTCAGTTCAGTATAATTTTTACCCCAGGATTTTCAGCAAGAATTTTACTGATCTCATTGACTCTTACTGAGATACATGGTCATATTTTGCAAGTGACTATGCCGAGGGAAATAATGCACTGATTGTTTAGTCTCAGGTTAATAAACCTAGGTCTAAATTTCTATTAGAATCATATGGGCTGAGAACTGTGAAGGGACATTGTGCAGGGATAACTTGGGATATAAATATGTATTTAAAAAGATATATATATATATATATATATATATATATATATATATATTTGGTAGTACTGAGAATGGAACCCAAGGCCTTGCCCATGCTAGACAAGTGCTCTACCACTGAGCTACATTCCCAGCCCAACTTGGGATATCTATTGAATGAAGGAGAAATAGATGTACAGTAGTGCAAGACCAAATATCCTTACACTGGCATTTGACCTGTGCTGTTGTTCCCTATTTGCAAGGCACTGGGCTAGACACTTTAACAGAGTTTTATTTAATTTTATTCTTTCAATATCTCTGTGAATAGTTATTTCTCTTTGTTTCACACTCAAGGAGATAATATCAGAGAGTTTAAGTCATTGCTTAACTTCATCCTAGCCTATCGTAATCACTGGAACCAAATTCTAGTTAAAATATTTCTAAATCCAAGTGCAGTGCATTTCCTATCATCTCCTTTTCAATGTTCAAAAAACATCCTGATCAATAGCTGCAGCATCACTGGAAAATGATTGCAGTCTAATTATTTTGAAGATTGAGATACTCATTTGGATGTGTTTGTAAAATGATGAGTTACATTACTTTAAGCTTACATGGGATGTGCAGGCTCACATGGGATGTATTTGTTCATTCAATAAATATTTGTTGGGTGTTTATTGTGAGCTGGGTACTGTTCTATGAACTGAGGATAAAGCGGTGAACAAAACAAATCCCTCTCTCAAGCAGCTAACATGCTAGTGTAGAGAAAATACTTGAAGAGATATATAATCAGATGATTGTGAGGCTTCCCTTTTCACTTAGATTACTGAGTGAGCTCAATCCCTTCTAGATATTTGCTGGTCTAGGCAGAACCATGATATTTCATTCACAATTTGCTTAGTATGGACTCTGATAACACTGCTCATGAGGCCAAATGCATTAAATATTCATTAATGTTCAAAACATCTTTTTCTCAATTTTATGGATTCCTTCCTTTTAGAAAGAATTTCTCTCCAGCCTCTCCAATTACTACCTTCCCTGCATACACACAGAAGTGCAGACTCTTTAGAGCAATGGTTCTCAAAGGATAGTCTGCAGATACCTGTGGTCCCCTTTCAGGAGGTCTGGGAAGGTAAGATCATTTTCAGAAGACAAAGTGTTATTTTTTACTGAGTTGACATTTGCTCTGATGGTGCAAAAGCAATGGTGGGTAGAACTGCTCATGTTTTCGAGTGAACCAGCACTATGCTACCAAACTATGCTAGTAGTTGTTGCATTCCCACTCACAGTTAAAAGAAAAAGAAAAAATGTTTCATTTAAGACCATTTTTGGTGAAGCTATAAGAAATAATTTTAAAAATCTCAACTCTTATGAAAACATCTTTATAAGATTCTGGGTGATGAAAAGGAAGCATGCGTACCTTGCCTGCATACCAAGCTATGACAGTCTAAGGAACAGCCCTTGTGTGATGGGCAAGGTGGTGAGATGACTGAGAGGCCTTGGTGATGGGATGCCGTTTTTACCTGAGAGAGCAACTGACAGACAATGCTTATTCAGAGCTGGATATCTGGTAGACATCTTTCGAAAATGAACGAAGTAATCTTTGAAGAAAAGTTCAAGTAAAACTTATTGCTAATGCTAACATTCAAGCTCTTCAGTAAAAACTAGAAATCTGGAAAACTTGTAGGAGCAGCTGTGAGCTTGATGGTGTTCCAGGATTTAAAGAATTTTTGGATTGACAGTCATACCAATGAATGATTTTTGAAATATTATATAGTGAAATGTGAACATTTGAAGGATCTACATAAGTCACTGAACTATTTCCCAAATAACCAATACATGATTGTACAGCATCATGCATAGCTAGAAGATACATTCATTGTAGCTCAGTGGTAGAGTGTTTAACCAGAATGTATGAGTCCCTAGGTTTGATTCCCAGCAACACACACACACACACACACGCATGCACGCATAAAAATAAGAAAGTATGAAAACTTTAATGAGTTCAAATTCCATATTGCACCTTTAAGACGCTTGATACATTTTGGTTTATGATCAAAGCAGAATATCCACAATCATCCAAAATGACTTTAAAAATACCCTCTCTCTTCCAACTACATATCTGTACGGTATTGGATTTTCTTTACCCACTTTAACAAAACAACATATTATGATAAATTGAAGGCAGGTTCATTTATGAGAAAACTCACTATCTTCTATTAAGACAGACTTCTAAGGTTTTTTTGGGGGGATGAACACAGTTATTTTTAATAATGTTATTATATTAATATGTAATAAGTTTGTTATTTTTAAATTAATTAGTAAAAATACTTGAGAATGACCAGTTTTAACTTATGATACTATGAGTATTGATATAACCTATAAAAAAAAGTGCTTTGGGATCCTCAATAATTTTTTTATTAAAGCATCATAATTTTACATAGTGATTGGATTCATTTTGACAAAATCACACATGCAAGGAATTTAATTTCAAGCCCCATCCCCCTTTTCCTTCCCCCTCTATTATCCTTCCTCTACTCTATTAACTTCCTTTCTTTTGCATAAATATATAAGTGAAATTCCCTCTAGGTGTGGTGGTATAAGCCTATAACCCCAGCAGCTCTAGAGGCTGAGGCAGAAGGATTGCAAGTTCAAAGCCAGCCCCAGCAACCTAGCAAGGCCCTAAGCAACTCAGTGAGACCCCATCTCAAAATAAAATATAAAAAAGGGCTAGGGATATGGCTCAGTAGTTAAGTGCTCCTGGGTTCAATCCCCAGGACTGAATAAAAAAGTGAATTCCCTTTGATATCTTTGTATATGAGTATAACATGATTTTGTTAAATTTATTCAGTTTATCTTCCCCTTTCCCTTCCTTCCTGCCTCTCATTCTCATACATCTACTCCACTGAGCTTCCCTATATCCTTATGATATCCATTCCCCTCCCCCACTGCCTTCTTTCCCTTATTTTGCTCTAGCTTCTACATATGAGGAAACATTCAACCTTTGGTTTTTTTGAGTCTGACTTATTTCACTTAGCATTATTTTTTCTATTTCCATCCATTTACCAGCAAATACCATTATTTCATTCTTATTTATGGCTGAGTAAAACTACATTGTGTATACATACCACATTTTCTTAATCCATTCATCTGCTGATGAGCATCTGTGTTAATCCATATTTGGTTATTGTGAATTGTGATGCTATAAACATTGAAGTGGCTGTATCATTATGGTATGCTGATTTTAGTTCTTTCGGATGCATACTGAGGAATTTGATAGCTGGATCATATGGTGGTTCCATTCCTAATGTTGAGGGGGAATCTCCACACTGCTTTCCAAAGTGGTTGTACTAATTTGCAATGCCACCAACAATGTAAGAGTATACCTTTTTCTTCACATCCTTGCCAGCATTTATTAGCATTCATATTCTTGATAGTTGCCATTCTGACAGAAGTGAGATGAAATCTGAGTTCAGTTTTGATTTGCATGGGATCCTCAATAATATTTAAGGGAAGAAGAAAGTTTGAGAATTCTTCAAACTGAGGACCACCACCTTCAAAAGCCTTTGAATTCCAAGGAGCAAAAGATATGTCTCAGTTCTCTATTTTTCCTACATATTAAACCTACCCATAGAGTTCCCTTGAGAAATAAAATTTTTTTAGGAAACTCTTCAGTTAAGCAGATTTATAGGTCTCACTATGATTATCAGAATGTAATCTTTTTTTTTTTTTTGGTATTGGGGATTGAACCCAGGATGCTTAACCACTGAACCACACCCCAAGCCCTTTTTTATTTATTTATTTTTTTGAGAGAGTATCTTGCAAGGTTTAGGGCCTCACTAAATTGCTGAGACTGGTCTTGAACTTGTGATCTTCCTGCCTCAGCCTCCTGAGTTGCTGAAATTACAGGTGTGCACCATTACAACTGTTCCAGAATCTGATCTTTAATCATTGAAATATTGGAGTTTTTAAATTAAGTCATAGAGGATTTTATTAAAATTTGAGGATCTGGTTTTGGAAATAGGCTCTAGTCTGTCTGGACAAGGAAGCCGAACAAGAAAGCCCTGGTGCATACTTCAACAAATGACTCCTGCCTCTTCAGCTCCTCACTTCTTTACTGCACTCCTTTACTTCTTTAAATTTCCTTTTAACCAAGGCTCTGCCTTTTAGGCCATTGGTGCCAATCCTCAATGCCATAAAGTAGGAGGCTCCCCAAACTCTCTGGTAAGCAGCAGAAGAGTGGGAGATTATGAATGGAAGACACATGTTCTTGGTTTAAATTGTGAGTACTCTTTCCCATTGATATGGGTTTCCTTCTGGTGGTGGTTGGTTTCTGTGCTGAAATGGACAGGTACATTGCAATGGAATGGGCTCCCCAGGTCTTGTCCAGGAGGCTAGGTGTCCCAAGGGTAAAAGAAAATTTGAAATTTAATTTGTTTTTAGGTTGGGACCTGCTTCTACTTTGAAAAATTCTACATTTTAAATCAGGGTTAAATATTATTTTAAGGATAGGTAAAATTAAGGATGGTCTTACAACAATGAAATGGGGTCACTTTACTCTTTATGAAACTGAATGATGGAATCTGATCCACAGGCTATGAAATTAAGCCCACAGGCAGTATTTTGAAACCCAACAAAGGTAAAGATCAAGAAAAGTCTGGATTCCCAAATTTTATAAAATAGCATCATATTTCTCAGGGCTGCTGGCATTCAAAGAAAAAAATATTCCACAAAATTGTCTATTTTCTAGTTAAACTGATGTCCTATCATGGCATCTGAAAAGCCAAGTTGTAATTTTGAAGACACCATGGATGAAAGAGAAAAAAATGACTACCACTAGTAACAGATGTGAAATTACATTAGATAAATATAATCATTAGTTTCAGTCTCACCCTGGTTAATTTGTTTGTGGAAATGTGCAACCCATTATTCATTAGATAATTTTTCACACATTGATTAGAAAGCCATGTCGAATTGTGACCCTGCACATTTGGGTTTACCTATCTTGCAATGAAGTAGACCGCTTACAATAGTGGAAATGGGGGACAAAATGTTTATCTCAAGCTGATTTTGTGCCAATAAATAAAGTAAATCAATAGCCAGTGAAGTGTGAACAACATTTCTCTGCTGTATAATGTGGTTTTGGGGGCAATTTGACATGCTACAAGGGGAAACAAGGGTCTTGAACAGAAAGGTAATAAAAGCAAATCATGCTGGTAACTGTTATTGAAGTCCCATGTTTTTCTCTACTTGGGCAGGTTTAAGATGTGAAAAATAATGCACATAAAATTATAAAAATATTGAGGCAACTCTCCCCCATATTTATAAACATTCTTTCTTATAGCTGAACTTGATTTTATTGGTCATGCACTCTATACCTGTGACAAATCTTTTCTATTTTCTATTTGATCTAATTTAGGACACAAATTCAAACGCCTTTAAAGTATTTAGAGCATATAAAGCACAAACACCTCACATTTTAAATATATATTATTAGCTTCCATAAGACCTCATTTGAATTTTGCTTTTTAACATTCGGATAGCTGCTTAGAGTAATTAAAAAAATACCTCAAAATAAAAAATAATATTTTTCTGTCTCTTTAAAAGCCTCAGAAAGAAAACTCCATTTCCTTGGGTCTCACCTTTCCTGCCATTCCAAGTCCTGAAGAGCCATAGACATCAGCCTCAGCCAAGGCTATGAATCTCTTTTCTAAACTCTAAAAGAGAATAATGATGTAAATGTGTTTATAAGGGGTATCATCTTGTCATTTGGAACTTCAGATATTATTGTTTAAATTAAGATGAAAGTAACACGTTTTCCCACATAACACAGGCTACACTCAAGCAACTAATGTTCACTGAAAAGCAGGGTTTTTTCCCCATGGATCAGGCAGTGACAGAGTCTGCTACCATGGACAGGAGGAGGTTGGGCAGCTTGTTTTTTACAGGAGCCTCCTGGTTCTCTTGGGCTGAAATCATAGCCAGGGAAACCTGAAGATTCAAAGGAGAAATGGCTGCTGGTATCACAGAAACAGTGTTTTGCTGTCCAAGAATGTTATTTGCTTGATAATTCTGTGTCCCATTGCTAGCATTTTAAAGAGTCATGTACCACGGATTCTTTTTTTGTAATGTACATTGATAAGTAGTATATTTAGCTGTTTATATTCAATGACTTGATTCTTGTGAATAATCCTGCAAATTTTCTATATATCTATATCTTATTTTGAGACAATCCTGTCCCCTTTTTTTTATTTGGACAGGGATTTTGTCAATCATAAATTGATTTAAAAATATAGATTTCTGCAGATTTGTAATATATTATGAATAACATAAAGGATTCCATTTTCCCTCTTTCCTATTTGAATGCCAAATTAGCTGTAGTATAAGTACTAATGAGATCCAGTATAATAGAGAGGCCATGGGAGAATGAAATGAATGTTAGATTGAGAATCAGATGTGAATTCTAGTTCTTTCTTAAGTCCTGTAACCTTTCCTGTCGTGGGCTAGATGAGCTCTAACTTCCTTCCATCTGAACATTCTATGCATATAATGTTTTTCCAAAATAGCACCATATTATAGATGGATGAATAAACTTTATGACTCAAATAATCATCTTTGATAACCTGCTTTGTTTGCACATAATATATGATAACATTTTCTTATGTCCTTGTGTATTTTTTATATTATTTATAATGGCTGTATCATATTCCATTTTATGGTTTTTCTATAATTCTTTTAAACACCTCCTGTTGCTGTGTTGCTGGGCACCAAATGACAATAATATTTCTCTTGTAATGTTGCCATAGTTTATTAACTGTTCTCCCCTTTTTCATCCACTTTTGCCACTTCTGGCCTATAATCTCTATAAACGATCAGCCTCCCCCCATCTACCTATCATCTGTTTATCTATTATCTGTCTTATAGCGATCAGATACAACATTGCTCTGATCAAAGCTCTTTAATGACTTAGAATAAAATCTAAAGACACTGTGTGGACAGTATTCCACCCATTTTTCTGGCTCTTTGCTGATGCTCTAAGCATGTCTCCATCCTGGAGTCTTTGATCTTGGTGTTTTTTCTGCCTGGGACACTCTTTTATTTTTTATTTATGTGGTGCTGAGGATTGAACCCAGGGCCTCACACATGCTAGGCAGGTGCTCTACTATTGAGCTACATCTCAGCCTGTGGGAGACACTATTCATTCTAATATTTGTATGATTTGTTCTATTACTTCCTTCAGGTCCCTGCTTAAATGATACCTCCTTCAATAACGCTTCCCCAAGTATCTTCCTAAAATATTATTCCTCCATTGTTCTCTTTATAGTTTTTTTCTTCTTATCACTAAGTACTACCTGATATTTAATGTATTTCTTTCTGAAAATCTGTCATTAGTATGTAAATTTCCAGGGTGCAGAGCTAAATTTGTTCCGTTTATTGCTAAATCCCCAGCACAAGAACTATGCCTGGCCCATGGAAGGTGATTGAAAAGTATTTATTCAATAACTCAAGGTTTGATTTAATATTTTTCTGTTCTAAATGTTGAAGGATGAAAAAAGCTGTTTTGTTCATTGTCTCTGTTTAGAAAAATACCATGATTAGTCTCTCCAGTTGGACTGTGCAACCCTAAGGAAACAGTGTGGATGAAAATAACAAAGAGATGGCTGAAGTACCTTGGAAAAGAAATGAATGATAAGTTGGGAGTAGAAGAGAGGAAAGGTGGGGGAATGAGCATGGAGAGGGAGGGTAGGACCACAGAGCAGCCGGCTAAAGCCTGGGTATGCAGAAATGACTAAGGAAATTATTATTATTTTTGTTTTCTTTTTAAAAAATTTGTTCAAATTGGTTATACATGACAGTAGAATGCATTTTGACACATCATACCTATATGAAGTATATCTTCTCATTGTTCTGGTTGTATATGATATAGAATCACACAGGTTGTATACTCATATATGTACCTAGAGTAATAATGTCCAATTCATTCTACTATCCTTCTTTCTCCCATACCCACTCCCCTCCCTTCACTCCCCTCTGACTAACCCAAAAGTACCTCTATTTTTCCCTAGCCTGCCTCACCCATTGGGAATTAGCCTCCACATATCAGAGTAAACATCTGGCCTTTGGTTTTTTGGGATTGGCTTATTTCACTTGGCATGATATTCTCCAGCTCCACCCACTTACCTGCAAATGCCATAATTTCATTCTTCTTTAAGGCTGAGTAATATTCCATTGTGTATATATACCACATTTTCTTCATTCATCTGTTTAAGGGCATATAGGTTGGTTCATGGTTTAGTTATTTTGAATTGAGCTGCTATAAACATTGATGTGGATGTATCACTGTAGTATGCTGATTTTAAGTCCTTTGGGTATAAACTGAGGAGTGAGATAGATGGGTCAAATGGTGGTTTCATTCCAAGTTTTCTGAAGAATCTTCATACTGCTTTCTATGATGTTTGCACCATTTTGCATTCCCACCAGCAATGTATAAGTGTACTTTTTCCCCCACATCCTCACCAACATTTATTGTTGTTTGTATTTTTTTTTTTTTTGTGGTGCTGGGGATTGAAACCAGGGCCTTGTGCTTGCAAGACAAACATTCTACCAATTGAGTTATATCCCCAGCCCTTGTTGCTTGTATTCTTGATAAGTGCCATTCTGACTGAGATGAAATCTTAGAGTAGTTTTTGATTTATGTTTCTCTAATTGCTATAGATGTTGAACATTTTTTCATGTATTTGCTGATCAGTTGTATATCTTCTTCTGTGAAGTATCTTCAGTTCCTTAGCCCATTTATTGATTGGGTTATTTGTGTTTTTGGTATTAAGTTTTTTGAGTTCTCTGTATATCCTGGAGATTAATGCTCTACCTGAGGTGCAGGTGGCAAACATTTTCTCCCATTATGTAGGCTCTCTGTTCATTTTCTTGATTGTTTCTTTTGCTGTGAAGAAGCTTTTTAGTTTGAATCCATCGTATTTATTGATTATTGATTTTACTTCTGTGCTTTAGGAATCTTGTTAAGGAAGCAGTTCCTAAGCTGATATGGTGAAGATTTGGGTCTACTTTTTCTTCTAGTAGGACAGGGTCCCTGTTCCAGTGCTAAGTCTTTGATCCACTTTGAATCCACTTTGAATCGAGTTTTGTGCAGGGTGAGAGATAGGGGTTTGATTTTGTTTTCCTACATATGGATTTCCAGTTTCCCCAGCATGAGTAAATTATTAAGGAATAGTTTTTTTCATACTGATTTTTAAATTACACTACAATATAAACCTTTTCTCATTTCTTCCTGCTATGGTTGAATGTGTCCCCCAAAGTTCCTGTGTTGGAAACTTGATCCTCAATGCAACAGTGTTGGAAAGGGGGCCTAATAAGAGGTGAATAGGGCTTCCCCATCATATGACATGGATTAATGTGATTCTCAAGTGAGAGGGTTAGTTATCACAGGAATGGTTTTGTCACAAAAGTGATCTTGGTTCCCTCTTACTTGCTAGCTCTTGCCCTTCTGCCGTCTGCCATGGCACAGTGCAGCACTAAGGCCTTCACCAGATGCCAGCCCTTTGACCTTGGACTCCATGACCTCCACAGCTGTGGGACATATATATGTATATTTTTTAAATAAAATACCCAGTAGTATTTTGTTGGAGCAGCACCAAATGAAGTAATAGACTTCCTGACTCTCCCCAATGCATAGCTGCCTAATGGCAGTGTTTGTTTGGGGAAGACCAAGAGGAGCCAGGCCTTCTGTTTGAGTCAGAGCCAAGTGGTGGTAAAGGAGCAATGTGTACATGGGAATGAGAGTTCAACAAAAATCAGAAATGAAACAAGAAGTGAACAGAGCCACTAGATTACTCACTAGGAGTAGGAAGGAGAAATAAATAGATCCTAGCTACCGCCAAACCCTGAGATACAAAAATAGCACAGCAGCAAACATCTTGGTAGCCAGTTCTTTGTGCAATATCCATGATTTATTTAGGGTAAAATTAAAAAGTGGAACTGCTAGATCAAAGTGTATTGGCATTTTAAGGTTTTTGGTATGTTATCATACTACCTTCCATAAAAAATGGTACCAATTTAAAATCTGAGACATTCTATAGAAGCACAGATTATTAAATAAGACAGATGTACTATGCTGACTAAAATAAAAAATGGTAGAAAATAAGTGTTGGCTAATATGAATAGCATCAGGGACCCTCATAGACATAGATGAGAATGTAATATGGTATAGCTACTTTGAAAATGTTTTGGCAGTTGCTCAAAAGGTTAAACAAAATTATCATATGATCCCAACAATCTAACGCCAAGGCATATGCCCAAGAAAAGTAAAAACATATGTCTACATAAAAACTTGTATATAAATGTTCATAGCAGCATCATTTATAGTAGTACCCACGTTTAAACATTCCAAATGTACTATTAACTGAAGAACTGCTAAATAAAATGTGGCACATTCTCACAATGGAATAGTGTTTGGGAGTAAAAATAAATGAAGTATTGATACATGTTATAACATGAATGGACCTTGAAAACATTAACCAAATTAAAGAAGTCAGTCACAAAAGCCTATATATTGTATGATGCATGTCTACAGAGACAGAAAATAGATTAGTGGTTGCTTAGAACTGGGGAGAAGGAGGATGGAAAGTGACAGCTAGTGGTTATGGGGTTTCTTCATTTGAGGTAAAGTGTTCTAAAAGTAGAGCATGGTGATGGTTGCATAACTCTTTAAAAAACATTGACATATACTTTAAGTAGGTTAATTATATGATATGTGAACTGTATCTCAATAAAGCTGCTAAAAATAAAAGGAAGAATTACAAAATAACTATTGGGGTTGGTTAAAGAAAGCTAAACTATTTTCTCTGTCATGTGATTTTACAAAGCACAGTGCAGAGGCTGCTGGCTAGTGGAAACTACCCATTGTGAGTCATAAAGCTAGATGATGGAAACCACACAGATAACATCTTTAAAATGCTGAAAGAAAACAACTACCAACATAAAATCTATGCACAACAAAAACTTTCCATAAATGGTGGCAAAATGAAGATATTTTTCTACCAAAAATTGAATTTATCAGCAGACATACACTAAAGGGAATTACCTATGCAGCAGCAAGTGATCACTGAATGGAAGCTCAGTTATCCAGAAAGGAATTAAGAACCCAGGAGGAGGTAAATATGTGGATAAAGCTAAGTGACTTTTGATTATCCACAATAATATGTGGGTTAAAATATATGTGTGATTAATACACAAAAATTACACAAAATTAGGAGGGGATGCATGGTGTTTGAATGTTTAAAGTCCTTGATCTGTGTGTTAGCTCCTTCAGGTTACTATAACAAAATTCCATAAATTCCATTGTTGGTAAACAACAGAACTTTATTTCTCATGGTTTTGAAGGCTAGGAACTCTAAGATCAAACCACTGGCAGGTCTGGTGCCTGGATAGGGTCTGCCTCCTGGTTCACAGTTGCCTGTCTTTCATTATAACCTCACAAAGTAGAAGGACCAGGCAGCTCTGGTGCCTCTTTTATCATGGCACTGATTCTATGAGGCAGAGCCCTCATGACCTAATGACCTCCAAAGCCTCTACTTCCTAACACCAGTAGATGAGAGGTCAGGATTTCAACATGTGAATTTTGAGGGGACACAAATATTCGGCTGATAGCAGTCCAGGAAATGGTAAAAGTATTAATTCATAATAGATTATTAAGGATGCAGGTTGTATTCTCTAGGGAAATGAAAAGAGAATAAAAAGTTGATGTGTAACTAATGTGCAGCAGAGGCTTAATCTCATCAGCCCTGGGCTGATCAAACCTTTCACCTCCCAAGTCCTCAGTACTGGCCTTTGATCAGCTCCTGGGAGATCACCTGTGAGCCTTTGGCATATTCTGTCTGCTGAGTGTGTATCTGGAACATGGGCCATGCCAGCTAGTTGATTGTTAACAATATAATTTATGGCAAACATCTATTTTCGTTCACCTCTGTCCCTGGGCCATACTGTATTAGTTTGACCTCTGGGGTAGAGGGGTTGGAGACTGTTTAGCTAAGGTCAGTCACAATGTTCTCCATGACTATGTGACTGACCCTTCAATAAAACCCTGAACACCAAGCCCTGGGTGATCTCCCCTGGCCTTTCTCTTGTTGGGCATATTTAGCATTTGTTGTTAGCATCATTTCTGGGAGAGTTAAGTGCAGTTGCTGTGGCTTCTGGGAGGGGACAACTTACAGGTGGTTTCTCCTGCACAACTCCATGTGCTCTTTTCCTTTGCTTATTTCAATATGTATGCTTTTAAAAATGTGTTCTTTTAGATATTCGTGACAGTAGAGTGTATTTTGACATATTATACATACATGGAGTATAACTTATCCTACTTAGAATCCCATACTTTTGTTGTACTGGTGAATAGAACAGCTTTTCTGAGTTCTGAGTCCTTCTAAAGTATGATCAAGCCTGAGGGGATCTTGTCATCTGCTAAGGCAATAGAGGGCTGAAATGGGATAATAACAAATTCTTGATTAATCTAAAATGAGGCAAGAAAGAAAAAAATAAGGAATAAAGCACAAGTGAGATAAGTATAAAATGTGAATTAAGCTCAGAGACTTAGACCCAGATGTTATTATTATAGTCACATTTAATGGAACAAATAATTACAAGACTGTCAGCTCAATTTTAAAAAATCCAACCGTGTGCCATTTACACTAGCATATCTTAAATATAAGGGCACAAAAGACTGAAAACAAAAGAACAAGAAAAGATATTCCCAGTAAACACAATTTGCAAGAAACCCGGTGTAGCCATAGTAGTATCAGATGAAGGAGATTTTAAGATAAGGGGAAATTTCATGACGATAGAAAGGTCAACATGAAGATAAATGTCCCAAATGTGTCCTTAAACATGTATGTCCCCAATAACATGGCCTACATACATATAAAATGAAAAGTATGTATTAAAGACTAATAGGTAATCCTACAATCATAGTAGGAGAATAACATACCTTGTGGTCACCAATAGAAGAAGCAGGGAAAGTAAGTAGAAATAGAAAAGATTTGAACAGTTGGAGTTCAATAAACACAATTAAAGTTAGCATTTAACAACTGAATAATGCACATATTTTTAATTCTACAGAGAGCTTTTACTAACATAATCATAATGATCTAACATGATCATAATGTGGGGCGTAAAGCAAGTTTCAGCAAGTATCAAAGAATTGAAATCATCCAGTGTATGGTTTCTAACCATTGTGGAATAAGATAAGAAATAAGATAGAAATTCAGCAATTTTATTTCTAGAGACATGTCCAAAAGAAGTGGGTAGAGGTACAGATATAGATATATATACCAAAAAAATGAACTAGACTCTTCATAGAAGCATTATTAGTAATAGCCTAAGTCTGGAACACAACCTAAATGTCTGTATTTCAGTAAAAGTGGGTAAATATATTGTATAGTTCCATGCCATAAATTTCTATATAGCAATTAACTATTGCTTCATGCAACATCACAGGTAATTCTCGCAGTGTTGAGTGAACAAACTATACCACAAAAAAGTACATTTCATTTGTAAACTACAGAAATGGGTATAACTAATCTCAAGTGATAAAATGTAGGATTGGGATTATCTTTGGGAACAATTACTGGGAAAGGGCAACAAGGAAGCTTTGGGAGATGCTGGTAATATTCAATGTCTTTATCTGAGTGAAGTATTAATTGGTATGTACATTTTATAAAAAATTTAAGATTGTGCACTTTTCTGTATGTAAATGGTACTTCTTTTTCTTTTCATTTCTTCCCTTTCCTTGTTTCTTTCTCTCCTTTATTTCCTTCCCTTTTTCCCTCCCTTCCTTCCATCCTACCATCCTCCCTCCCTCTTTTCATGTGACACTGGGGATTGAACCTGGGGTGCTGTTTTACCACTGAGCTACATCTCCAGCCTATTTATTTATTTATTTTAGAGATGGGGTTTTGTTAAGTTGCTGAGGCTGGCCTGGAACTTTCAATTCTCCTGCCTCCATTTCCAGAGTAGCTAGGATTAGAGACATGGGCCACTGCACAGGGCCTCTCTCTCCATCACTTCCTTCTTTAGTGGTAGAGATTGAACTCAAGGCCTTGCACACATGAAGCCTGTGCTTTATCACTGAGCTATACCTCCAGTCTCTGTACGTGATATTTCAACCAAAAATTTTACATTAAAAAGTTTCAGTAATAGTAAGAAATAAAAATATTTACTGTTGTTCTGTGTGTTTCAAAATATTACATAAATTAAACTGTTTTGCCCTTACTCATTTCTCCTCAGCATTCAAAATGCAGTATAACATTTTATTAACATATAATCTGCATATCATAAAATTCATCCACATAAAGTGTAAAATTTAATTGTCTTTTGTATATTCCCAGATATATGCAACTAACACCACAATTTTAAAAATACTTTCATTACCTCAAGAAGAAATCTTGTACCCTTTAGCTATTACCATCCTTTTTACCACCCTCAGTCCTAAGAAATCACTACTTTCTGTCTCTTTAGATTTCCCAAATATGGATATTCCAGATAAGTGGAATCATTTACTATGTGGCCTTTTGTGACTATCTTATTTCACTTAGCCCAATATTTGCAAGGTTTATGCATATGGAAATATTTGGGATTGTGAATAGTGCTGCTAATGAACATTAAGATAAATTTTGTTTAGCTCTTTCTCTAGGAAGAAAACCTAGGGGTAAATCTTGGATTTGGCAAAGGATATGGCACCAAAATGATAAATAATGGAAGGAAAAGAAATTGGACTTCGAATTAATAATTTTTTTGAATCAAAGGGACATTATTAAGAAAGTGAAAGCCCAGCTCACCAAATGGGAATATTTGCAAACCAAATTACAACAATCTAGTGTCCAGAACATATGAAGAACCCTTACAACTCAACAACAAAAAGACAATCTGGTTTAAAAATGGGCATACAACTTGAATAAACATTTCGCTAAAGAAGAGAGTGGCCAACAAGCACATAACAAGATGCTGGTGCATGCCCAACAATGTCAGTCATCAGATGGGAGTGTAAAATGGTTCAGCTTCTATGGAAAGTAATTTAGCAGTTCTTCAAAATGACAAACATAAAATTACCATAAGAATCAGCAATTCCACTCCTATTTATATATTCAAAGGAACTGAAATAAAATTTAAACAGGGACTCAAACAAATACTTGTGTATGAATGTTCATAGTAGGGCTATTCACAATCCAAACCTTCTCTAGCTAAAGACTTGTCAACTTTGTTGACATTTTCAAACAACTGGTCTTGGGCTTTCTCTGTGGCTTTTCTGTTGTTTTTATTTGTATCTAGTTTTTATTATTTATTTCTTCTTACTTACTTTAGGTGTAGTTTGCTCTTTGTTTTCTAGTGTCTTGTAGTGTAAGGTCATATTATTGATTGATGTTTTCATTTAAGAAAGAATTTTAAAGTTCTGTATTTGCTTCTAACATCTACATTAGCTACAGCCCCTAAATGTTGATATGATGAGTATTTTCATTCATCTCAAAGTATTTTATGGTTTCCCCTTTGATTTCTTCTTTGAGCCATGGTTATTTAGGAATGGATTGTTCAATTTTCATGTGGCAGGGAGTTTTTCAATTTTTTTAAAATTTATTTTTGTTAATTTTAGTTCATTGTACACAAATGGAGTACAACTATCGTTTTTCTGGTTGTACACAAAGTGGAATCATACAATTTGCATATTCATACATATACATAGGGTAAAGATGTTTGTCTCATTCTATTATCTTTCCTTCCCCGCCCCCTCCCCACCCCCATTTTCCTCTATACCATCCGTCCCTTCTCCATTCTTCCCATGCCTCCCCGCATCCCACTATGTGTCATCAATTACTTATAAGAGAAATCATTCGGCCTTTGGTTTTTTGGGATTGGCTTATTTCCTGTTATGTTTGTCATTTTTTTCTCTAATATCATTGTGATTGGAGAACAGACTTGGTATTGTTTCTATCCTTTTAAATTTATTGAGGTTTGTTTTACAGTCCAGCGTATGATCTATCCTGGAGAACACTTGTATTTTAGAGGAATGTATATTCTATTATTATTAATATTATTAAGTTGTGTTTTTGTCAGATTTTTTGTTGCTATGACCAAAAGAGCTGAGAAGAACAACACAGAGAGGAGGCAAAGTTGTTTTGAGGCTTGTGGTTGCAGAGGTCTCAGTTTATAGGTGGCCAACTCCATCTTGCTTTGGACCCAAGTTCAGGCAGATGGGTATGGCAGAGGAAAAGCAGTTCAGGATGTGGCAATCAGGAAGCAGAAAGAATTCTTCTCACAAGGGACAAAATATCAATTCCAAAAGCACACCCCCAATGACCCTAGCTCCCTCTACCCACACCCTATCAGCCTATGGTCCCTATTCAGTTAATCCCTATCAGTGGATCAATCCCACTAATTAGGTCAAGGCTCTCATAACAACCATTTCACCTCTGAAAATTCTTGCATTGTCTAACACATGAGGTTTTGGGGGATATCATTTATCTAAACCATAACAGATGGGGTGTTCTCTAGGTGTCTGTTAGGTTTGGTTTGTTAATAGTATTGCTCAAGCCTTCTGTTTCCTTATTGATTTTCTGTTTAATTGTTCTATGTACTATAAAAGTGGGGTGTTAAAGCTTCCTACTATCGTTTTTTAAGTGTCTACTTTCTGTCAGTTTTTGTTTCATGTATTTTAGTGCCTTTTTTATTTTTTATTTTTTTGATGCAGGGTCCCATTATGTTGCCCAGGTTGGCCCTGAACTACTGGACTCAAACTATCCTCCTAACTCAGACTCAAGAATAGCTGGGACTACAGGTGTGCACCATGGTGCCCAGATGATGCTCTTTTATTAGAGGCATATATGTTCATCATTATTATGTTTTATAAATTGGCCCTTTCATTATAAATGCCCCTTTTAGATCTAACAATATTTTTTGCCTTAAAGTTCTTTTAATATATTGGTATAGCTATTCCAGGTTTCAAGTGGTTGCTATTTGTATATTTCTTTTTATCTTTCTAATTTCAATCTACTTGTATCTTTGAATCTGAAGTGTATCTCTTGTGGATCATGTTTTTATCCAGTATACAATTTCTGCCTTTGGATTAGATTGCTTAAGCCACTTACAATTAATATTATTATTTCACGTAGTTGGATTTACATCTACAATTGTGCTTTTTTGTTGTTGTTTTCTATATATCTCATGCACATTTTGTTCCTCTATTTCTCTCTGACTGATTTCTTTCGCTTTCAGGGAGTAATTTCTATGGTAGTATTTCAATTTCTTTGGTGATTTTTTTCCACTACATTTTCTTGTAACTTTTTAGTGTTGCTCTAGTGGTTACCATATTCATCTTTATCAGAATCAACTTCAGATTTATTAGTTTAATACCACTGAAATGTACAAATGTTACTCTGGCCCCTTTTATCCTTTTTTGTGGCATTATTATTATACAGTGGAGAGGAGGGCAGAGGGAGCTCTGTTTTTGGCTGCAGCAGTGTTGAGGGGAGTCTCTGCCTCCCTGAGCTGGGAGTCAGAGGGTGGGTACCATCTTAGTTCATAGAGTAACTCTGGTCTCTCGTAGTGAATTCACAGATTTTTCCTTAATAGATATATCTTCATTAGTTGCTTTCCCTTAGGACCATTTCAGAGGCTCTAATAAGTGGTTTCTTTTTAATAATTTTTGCCAGTTTCACTGGGGAGTCAGGAGCAACTTATGCTGTCATGGTGGAAGCCTGTCTCTCAGGAATCTTTTTGTTTCCCAACATTAAAAAAATTATCCTTGTTGATGCATAGAGTTCTAGTTAATTCACTTTCACTACTGTATACTATTCTATAACTCTGGCATACTGATTTATTCTATGAATGCAGTTTATTTTATTTAACTGTTTGTCAACTGAAGGATAATTATGTCCACTCTGTCATTAGAAACAGTGTTGCAACATTTATTGATATATGTACCTCCCTTTCTCTAGGGTACATATCTAGAAGGAAAATTTCTATTATTGTGCAGCATTATAGCCAACTTTGCCGAGTATTGACAAAGTACTCTCCACAGTTTTTAGATGAATTTATACTACTTCCAACCTCAGCAATAGTTTGCATTATGAAACCTAATAACATGCAATTCATGTGTGTAAAATTATTCTTTGTTTTATTAATTTGCATTTCTTACTACTAAGAATGGATATTTTCTCATATTTTATTAGTAATACATGTTTCCTTTTTAAAAAACTCCCTATTTCATTTGCCTATTATCTTTTTCTTGTTGTTATTGTTGTGGGGGGGAGTTGAGGGAGTGAGGTGGCATGGCATTAATTTGAAGGGTATCTTTTTATATTGTGGTACCAATTCTTGGTTGGTTGTATGAGTTGCACTTTATTCTTCCAGTTTTGGGGTCCTAGCCAACTGACCTATGAGTGACACATGATGCAAGCTGGGCCGATACGGTTTTTTCCCTGGAGATATGAAAAAACTTAGAGCACAGAGATGGAAACTGGGAGTTATGTTTGTGGCTGTGTTCTGGAAAAAAGGTCGTGGTCACCCTATGAAGTCCCCAATGATGTCCTGGTTTCTTCACTTCCAATATCAATTCTTTCTTCAATTCTGTGAAATATTTCAGTATATTTCAATATCCACCTATCAAAAATATTACTGTTATCTGGAGTCAATTTCTTGATGTTTCTAACCACAAAAATTAATTTCAAAAGTAACTCTAATATGTGTCTAAAATTTCTGGGTTGGGTTCTTGGTCTGATAGTGGGGTCATTAACCAAAATAGGGATCATAGGAGAGATGGAATAATGTTTGAGGAAACGTGGAGTTGTTCTACCTGTGGAGAATCTAAGTACAGCCATCAGTAGGAGTGTAAGATGCAATACAGAAACAACAGAAAATTGGTTAATTTTTACACTTAAAGAATAAATAAGAGGAAAGGAGGCAGTAAAGAGATCTGAGATGAAGTACCCACAATTCATGAAGGGGTGACAAAAGATTTAAGAAGGAGGGAACAGTAAACAGATGAATGAGTGAGGCCTGAGTTTCAAGGAGAGAGTAGTTAATATCAGGTCAAGTAAGATTTGGCAGTGAGGAGCCATAGATGATGTTGGCTTGGTTGGTGTCTAGGGCTGGAAACCAGACCACAGAAAGTCAAGGAATAAATGGGACATTAGGAAGTAGGGAGTGACTACAGAGCATTATTTTGAGGAATTTGATATGAGAGGAAACAAAAAGATATCTGGAGGGGGTGTTGAGTTACGTGGTGAGAGAATGTAAGACTTGTGCTTGTTTATACATGAGGGAAAGGGAACAAGGAGAATCAAGAAAGGCACGCATAGAAGAACATGATTTCCAGGAAACAGGAGGGAATGGCATAGAGCATGGACAAATTTCTTCTAAGAAATAAAGAGAATAAGGATGTGTTTTGTCACATGGAAAATAATGACAATATAAGTCATGCCATGAAGTATGCACAGCATGGAGGGTAATCCAGTAGAGAGTTATTGCATCTCTGTCTGTGGCATCAGGAAGAGATTATGCCTGCTTGCCTGCCAGTAGAGCCTGCATTCTCAGGGGACCACAGACCTGAGCTTTGTCTTTGCATGTAGGATCCTTTAGGTGTTGTAGATAATGCTCTTCTGGCTGTTTTCCCCAAATAATATAAAAATATTGTGAGTAGTGCAGAAAATAAATCTTGCTAACTTTACACTTTGTTCATCTCATCATACAGAGATTTGGTGAGGAAAGTCTTACCTCTTCAGCCAGATAACCTTTGGATAGAGAAGCTTCTCTTGCTCCACTTCCTAATGTGTTTCTACATCGTGGTACTAATAAAAAAAAAAAAAGTATTTACCTTGCACCCTGGGGTGAACAGGCTGATCCTGACTGTATCAGGGACTCGGACCTGACTTCAGGAGGGTGTCAATAGCTAAGGTACAGCTGAGCAGCCTTGTGACTCATCTTGTGTGCCATGGCATTCTGAATGGGATCTCTGCCCTAAGGTGTGTTTCCCAACTCTTTGATCTCTCTTCTGTTTTTGCTGTATGATAAAGAAATTTCCCTCCTACCATTGAAATCCTTACCAAAACTATTTACTGTGTAATATAGGAGGGCACTTAAATAATAAAAGCTGATGGCTTGCTGTGCCATTTCTCCTCCATAACTGTGTAGGATCTTAAAGAATCATTTACATTCAATTAAATGTTACAGTTTACTACTATATTACATCATGGTGAAGTTTTTTCCTTTTTCACATTCTCATATCTTATATGCATTGTAGCTTATTCTTAGACTCCTTTTCTTCTAAAAACTACAAAGAATTTCTTTCACAAGTTAGAGTGGTAAAATGCTAGGAGAAAGCATGTTTTTTATGACAGGTGTTATACTACAGTATATACTTAGTAAACCATAAATAAAGTACAGTGCAATAAATCATTGATAAATTCCAGTAAGAAATGTCATATATGTGTGTGTGTGTGTGTGTGTGTGTGTGTATATATATATATGCATTTTAGGCCCCTTTCCTATGGATGGGAAGCTTTAATGAAATGTGACTTTTGTAATTTTTTTTAAATTGTCATTTCCTGTTGTGTGTAAATTTGATGTTTGGTCTCTGGAGGTTACAAAGTATCATTAACGATACATCCTTTGTATTTAGAAAGAGTTAGAAGAAGATAAGAACCTGGCCTTTCTCATTAAAATGCAAGAAAGAGAAAAATACAGAACTAATACTCTAGGAAGTGTTGAGGTATATGGGAAGTCGTGTTTTAAGACTTACTGTAGATCTATGTTGCTGTCTGTGAAAAAGAGGATAATTAGCGCCTGCACTCTCAGTCATATCAGACTGAAGGTAATGAGGTGTAAGAAATGGTTCATTAGGCTCTCTCAAGTACTTTTACTGTGTCCATACTATTTATACCAGCAGAAAAAATTCAGTCTTTAAAATCAAGTCAAGGCATTAGCCTTAGATTCTTCAATATGAGAAATAACATTGAGTAATGATCCCTTAAAGTCAAATGAAAAAAATGTGCATAAAAAAAAACTACACAGTGTTTGTTTGCTTCTACGTCACTCACACAGAGTACTTACAAAGTCTGGCACCCTCCTTCTAGGCCATGGCTCCACACCTGGTGTGTCTCTAGGACTGTGGGATGGAGGAGAGGTGAGATCAGAAACCACTTTGCTAAATACAGTCACTATCCACACAGAATTTTAGCTAAAAGGGACTTTGTTGCAAAATATCTTTTTATCCAAAAGGGAATTGGGAGTAGGTGGAAGGAAGCAAGCAGTAATGGGACTATGGTTCTCTCTTTTAGAAAAGTTGCCTGTGGTGGGGGAATGAAAATCTGGTTATTGAGCAGAAGTGGTAATGTCTTCCCACAAACTTGCTCAACTGCTGCTCAGAGAAGTATGAGGCAGGGTTATTGGAAAGGAGAAGGGTACTGAGTTTAATGCTGTTCAGACCACATTAAGTTCTGATGGAAATTTCTGAATTAAATCTCTTTAGTCTTCTTCCCTCTTCTGACCTCGCCCTGTTCCTTTAAAACTTCTGTGATGCACTTCTGAGCTTTGGATCAATACTGTGCAGGCAATGGTCTTTACAGTTGGGAATTCTGTATCTGCAAGCAGAACAGTTCCTCAGTCGATGGGAAGAAGGAGGAAGTAAGTGGGTGGAAGATCTAGCAACTTGGGATAAGCTGCATATTTGGTTGTGCTATGAGTCCCTTCTGCAAGTTCAGAGAAGAGAGGTAAAGTTAAATAATCTGTACCTTCTGAGCTGAATGGAGTCTCTGAATGTTCTGGCAACGTTCTGAGAAACTCATCATATTAAGAGAATATTGCAGATTAGGTCCAGGTGCAGTATTTGACTTCTACCTGGTTTAGTCTCTTAAGACCTCAATATTTTGGGGGACCCCTGAGGGTTTTTTTTCCTTCATTTTTTATTTGTTCTTTTTAGATATACATGACAGTAGAGTGTATTTTGACATATTATACATACATGGAGTAAACTTATTCTAATTAGGATCCCATTCTTGTGGTTGTACATGATGTGGAGTTACACTGGTTGTGTATTCATACGTAAGGTTAGGAAACTTATGTCCAATTCATTCTACTGTCCTTCCTATTCCCATCCCCACTCCCTTCCCTATATTCCCCTTTGTCTAATCCAATGAATTTCTATTCTGCCCTCCTCCACCCTTATTATGTGTTAGCATCCACATGTCAGAGAGAACATTCTGCCTTTGGTTTTTTTGAGATTGGCTTATTTCACTTAGCACAATATTCTCTACTCCCATCCATTTATATTCTCTACTCCCATCCCTGGCAAATGTCATAATTTCATTCTTCTTAGTGGCTGAATAATGTTCCATTGCATATATATATCACAAATTCTTTTGTTTAAATATTTTTTAGTTGTTGATGGACCTTTATTTATTTATTTATTTTTATGTGGTGCTGAAGATTGAACTCAGTGCCTCACACGTGCTAGGCGAGCACTCTACCACTGCACCCCAACCCCAGCCCCAACACCACAATTTATTTATCCATTTATCTGTTGAAGGGCATCTAGGTTGGTTCCATAGTTTAGTTATTGTGAATTGAGCTATCTATAAACATTGATGTGGCTGCATCACTGCAGTATGCTGATTTTAAGTCCTTTGGGTATAAACTTAAGAGTGGGATAACTCAGTCAAATGGTGGCTCCATTCCAAATTTTCTGAGGAATCTTCATATTGCTTTCCATAGTGGTCACACCAATTTGCAGTCCCACCAGCAATGTATGAGTGTACCTGTTTTGCCACATCCTTGCCAACATTTATTGTTGCTTGTATTCTTGATAAGTGCCATTCTGACAGAAATGAGATGAAATCTTAGAGTAGTTTTGATTTTTGCAGTTCTGTAATTCCTAGAGATGTTGAACATTTTTTCATATATTTATTGACCATTTGTATTTCTTCTTCTTGTGAAGTGCCTGTTCAGTTCCTTAGCCCGTTTATTGATTGGGCTATTTGTGTTTTTTTGGTGTTAAGTTTTTTTGAATTTTTTTATATATCCTGGAGATTAGTACTCTATCTGAGGTGCAGGTGGCAAATATTTTCTCCCATTTTGAAGGCTCTCTGTTCATGTTCTTGGTTGCATCTTCTGCTGTGAAGAAGCTTTTTAGTTTGATAATATCCCATTTATTGATTGTTGGTTTTACTTCTTGCCCTTTAGGAGTCTTATCAAGGAAGTTGGTTCCTAAGCCACATGGTGGAGAGTTTGGGCTCCTAAGCAGGAAGCTGGGCTAAGGTAGTGAAAATAGCTGTGACCTGATCAGAAAGGAGTCTTTGATAGTAAATTCTTGGAAGGTAGTGACATGTCTGAAGAGTGACTCTGTGGCACCCTGTACAATTATATGTAAATGCTTTCTTTCTTTGGTATAATAGGAAGACTAGTAGAATGGAATAGAACACATAGGAAATACATAGGAATATACAGAAACTTCAGAGACCCTGTTTTTTACACCACTTTTAAGACCAAATTGAGCTAATGAAAGATACCCAATGAAAATCTAATAAAGTTTTTGAAAAACTCAATTGATAACTGATATTTTGAACAAATAAATGCCAAAAAACTAACTTGAAGGATTCCTTAATGATGATGCAAATCAATGTTTCTGAAATGATAGATGAATAAAACTTCATGATAGTGCTGAAGATGTTTCTTTCTAAGCAAAATTTTTAATACTCTCAATGACTACCTACCCATTAACCCACTCTCCCTAAGACTGGTCTTGTCTTCATTTACTCTCAACTCATATTAGATAAGTAGGTAGAGGGGCTGGAGTTGCAGCTCAGTGTTGAAGTACTTGCCTCACACATGAAAGGCACTGGGTTCGATCCTCAGCACTACATGTAGACAAATAAATAAAATAAAGGTATCTACAACTAAAAATATTTTTAAAAGAAGAAAAGTAGGAAATGGTTAGGTAAAAATGGTCATGAAGAAATGGTTATAATTATTCAATATTATTTATTAGATAGAGTTTTAATTGGGTTACAAGTCTACAGCATGAAACAAAAACAAAATTCCTTTGAACTAACCTTTTAAAAACTAACCTTTTTTAAAAACCTTTAAAAAAATACCTAATAGGTATAACTCTTGTAAAGCAGCAACAATTACTGAATACTCTTAAGATTTTTTAAATCATTGTTCACTCACATAGCTAGAGCAGATGCATGTAAAAATTTTTTGAACACAAGATTTGGAGTCAAAAGAACTAGATTCAAGTTTTAGCATTGCTGCTTCTTAGCTTTGTCTCTTGATTTCTCATTACTTCACTAATTTGTGAAATGGGCAGAATGACATTAAAAGGCAGCATATCTCACAATGGAAATGCACTAGTTCTAAATTACTGTAGTAATATCAATAATGGTTGTAATTATTAAAATAGGCTTATAAAGTGAACCTCTTTCTCCCTTTTTTAACCTGTCTCTCTTAAAAGTTTTCCACATTCTTTGGAGTTTCAACATCCATTTTATCCCAAATATACTAACTTACTAAGCCTGCAGAAACTTGTTTTTAAGCCTTCCATGGTTGCTTGCAGAATTGTGTGGTTCAGAAGCCTGGCGTTTTTCTTGCTTACCCAGGCACTGAGAATGCAAATATTAACCCAGTTTCTTCCATTGGAAAAACACTTTCCCCCTTTCCCTGAGAATTGGGATTTAAACACATTAACAGCAATTAGTACTTGAGCCAAGAATTCAGATTTTGAATAAAACTACAGTTGACATTTGCTCCTGGACGAGAGAGTGAAAAATGGTCCATAAAGTTTCTATTAACTTCAAAAGCAGCAACATCTGCTCCAATCCACAAAGCTCAGGGTCTACCATGGAAGAGGAGAGTGCTCTCTGTAAGCTAAGAATCCAGCCAGCAATACTCAGTCTTCGTAGTAGCTTGGCATCAAAGCACTGGCGGAGCACATCATTTCCAGAGCAGTCTTATAAAGCAAGATGTGAACCGTGTATACTTGGAACTTGCTGAGGAAACTTGGGAGTGCAGCAACCTGGAAAGAGATCTGACAAATACTTTCATTCTGCAAATGCTATTCCAGTCCCCCCTCCCTTTCTCTTTCTTTTTCTTCTTCCTCTTCCTTCTCCACTTCCCTTTTGCCCTCCCCCGATACCTTTTTGTCCTCCTCTTTGTCTTCTTTCTCTTCTGTTTTTATTCTCTTTTGTCCCCCACCACAAATATCTGCAATAATTCAATATAGAAGTTTGTAGCCTTTAACTCTTTAGAGCTGTTTGCTGATGGAGTCACTTTGGGTATTATCAAACTATTTAAAAAGACCCAACATTTTCCAAATAACATTGTGGTTTTCTCAGTTACATGAATTTCCCCACCAAAATTCAGGGGAATTCCAGACCATTCTGCAATTAGTTAAGGATTATATTTCCTTATTTTTATTAATTTAATGTAAAGTGGGATTTGTCAGTGGAGCATTCATTGACACTGACTTCAATTTATTCTGATGAAGCTGACTGACATCTGTGTGTGCTGTTCATCAGTCATCATTTAAACCATTCTTAATTGCATTAAATGTAAATTAAGACATTCAATTTCAGCCATTATTTTTCATAAAACACTGTGAACTGAGTTTTAGTGGGTCATGAGATCTTACATTCAAGATAAATAGGGTAAATTCAAAACTTACCATTGATGTTCATATTTCACCCTTTGTCGACTATTTCTTTCATTGCTTACCAGATTGGAACAATTAATTTGCTCTCTGAAGAGATAGATGACTAAGGAAGATGTAACTGAAGTTTTTAAACAAATGATTTTATCATCTTTAGAGTTTGCCTATGTTTTCAATATGTTATTTTAAAAACCCTTAATTAACCCTCTATCTAGACCTAATGATAATTTGAATCAAAAGTGCCAAATGAAGTTACCTAATCATATCTTTAAATGAACTCATATCTTTAAATTCTTGAATTTTGAGAATTTAGGATTACATTTAAAAAAATGTTTTCATTATGCTAATCTAAAATTTCAACACTATAGCTTAGAATGCTAATATGAAAATTAACAACATCTGAGATGTTTTGTGTAATTCATGACATACTATGAGTTATAATCTTCCCCATCTTCCTTGTTGATAAGTTACACATTTATTCTGACTTCATTTGTAAGCAACTGTGCCTAACTCCTGTAATTGTCCCCACTGAATGAGAGCAATCATCTTTTAGTCACAAAGTGATAGAGTGATGATAATTATTAATAGCAAATAGTAGTAATCATTTGTATGATATATTTTAATAAGAAAATAAGTAAATCTGCAGTTAATATATATTGACCCCTAAAGAAGCATTCAAATAGTACAACCCATGATAGAGATCCTGAGCATCAAACCCTGGAGAAAATCATAGAATGTAGTAGTTTTCAAGAGAGTGAAATATCATATAGCTATAGCTGCAAGATTGGATGTAGCTAGGTTCCTGATGCTTGTTTATTTTTTTAGCTTTTTAAAATTTTGTTCTAATATACATGACAACAGAATGCATTTCGATTCACTGAACATGAATGGAGCACAACTTTGCATTTCTCTGGTTGTACATGATGTAGAGTCATACCGTTCATGCAATCATCCATGTACCTTGGGTAGTGAAGTCCACCTCATTCCACCATCTTTCTTACCCCCATGCCCCCTCCCCTTCCTGCACTCCCCTCTGCCCAATCCGAGGTTCCTCCATTCTCCTGATGCTTATTTTTATCTAGGAAATACGGGAGCATTTTTATGGGTGAAATTTTTGTTTTCTATATTTATATATCATTTTAACTTTTGCTATGCTGGGGATCAAATATGGGTTTTTGCATATGCTAGGCAAGCACTCTACCACAGAGTTATACCCACAGCCTTATACTCTTTGTCAACCTACCTGACTAAAGACTGGATTTTTTTTTGAGGGGGGTACCAGGGATTGAACTCAGGGCCACTTGACCACTGACCACATCCCCAGTCCTATTTTGTATTTTATTTAGAGACAGGGTCTCACTGAGTTGCTTAGTGCCTCTCTTTTGCTGAGGCTGGCTTTGAACTTGCCATCTTCCTGTCTCAACCCCCCTGGATTTTTTTTTTTTACAAGAGAAGTTCCTAAGATGATCTAGATGTGCCCATATGCTGAGTTTATAGCATTCTCTGCAATCACCACAGGAGTTGTAGATCTGTACTAGAGCACACTCCTCTGCCATTCACCCCAGTCAATGGTGAGAGGTTTCCTTTGACAACAAGCTAGCTACAACTTTGCCATGTCATTAAACCCCTTTGCTTTCCAATTGAAAGTTGGTCAACAAAGAGAAGGAAACTGTCACACTTGCCTTCGTTACTTCTGTAGTAAAATTTTATATGACTGTTATATACGACATTTACATTCCCATGTCAGTTCAGCTGATGGAAAATGAAGGGTTGCAATAAGTCTGGGGATGGGTAGTGATGCAATCATCCTACCAGTTTCTTCTATTAATATATGTCTCTTACTCATTTTTAAAGATAGCATAAATGAGAGTACTGAATATAAATGGCTTTTGTAAGTCATCCAGGTCAGTGAAGCATGTCATTGTTTGCAACCTGAATTCCTTGAGAGCCCCGGCTGTTTGATAGGCACACCATATATTTTTCTCATAAATGAAAAACACAAACAATATTCACAGCATTTAATGAATATTATAAAATAATACAATATGAGTTTCAATGGGAAAAACCTAGTTGCTAGTACTTAATGGTATGACCTTAAAGAGTCATCTTTAAATTACCTAAAGCCCATATAGAAAGGCATTGTATAATTTTTTTCTGGATGTAACATTAACAAACATTTTATTATGATTTATTTTTTGACTCCTTGAAAGATGAAGTAAGTGCTTTAGTATTAGCACTGCTAATGATTTTAATGAGGCATTAAAATGTTGCAGTATTGTAGGAACATTTTTCTTTCTTTCTTTTTAAAACATTATTTCATTAATATTTCACAGGACTTCTAATCTTAAATTGATGAAAGAACCTGAAAGCATAACCCACAGTGTCAGAGAGCTTGAATGGTGGGCAAGAACCAGAAAGAGGCAGGGTTGGGTTGTGGGGAGGGCTGCTGAGGTGCCCTGCCTGGGAGCACTGTGTGGCAGTACAGTCTGTTGTCACTGAATGAAGATGATAATCTGTGTTCTTTCTCAGGGCTTTTCTGCCACAGTCCACAGAAATTTAGCACACAAAATACAGACTGTTTCCATACTGGAAATGGGGAAGCCAAACATACACAGAGGGACTTTTGTGGTCTGTTGATTGACTTTCATATTAAAGTAACTGTCATTAGACCCTTTGGGATAGCTATATCTCAAAACCCTTGCTTACCTAGCATGTGCAAAGCCCTGAGTTCAGTCCCAAGCACTGCAAAAAAAAAAAAAAAAAAAAAAAAAAGTAACCATCCTGGTTGAACTTTCATGGTTTTAATCCTTTCTACTACATACTACTTAGTAATTATAGCGTTTTCATTGTGTCTTATGGTATGGGGTATACCTTAATGGGCATTATACTATTTAAATTTTTACAAAGACCCTTCTGAACTATGTGACCTTTAGGGAAAATCACACATACCCCAATCATAGTACTGTACAAGGAGTTGATAATTTAGAGGTGCTGCAAAGTGACTACTCATCAAAGTATATGGATCAGAGGAAATAGGGATAAGGGGGTGTCATCCCCAGTTAGAAGAGCTTATTTGCGTTTATAATCTTAGGGAAAATGGTAAGCTTTACTGTAGGCATTTGAGAAAATTTAAACAACAGATGATCCAAGGACTAAGCAACCTTTGCAGCTGCACAGTGGAAATCCTGGCTCAAAGGGAGACTGTTCTTGAATAAATTCTCCAATGTCACGGGCAAAAATAGCCCTTGTCATGGTTTGGCCTCAGCAGCTGTTTGTTCTGCCTGGATCAGAGCATAGCAGAATCGTATTCTGGCTGGACAGTATCACTCTCTTGTACATTTCATTATCTATAAGCCTGATCCTGCCCTTAAGCAGCCCTCAAGGGCTCCTCAAAGCTCCATATACCCTGTAAGCGAACATTCTTATCACCTCTTGCTTTAGAGGAAGTGTGCATGGGATCTTTAAAATGGTCTTTAAGTCAGTATAACTGATTTAGACACTGCTTATCTGGGGGTTTTAGAACCAGAAAATAAAATGATATCTTGTTTAGGAAACCAGCTACTAGGATATAAAACTCTTTTTTATACTCTAGGCAGTAATTTTCAAAATGTGTTCATCTGTCCTCTATATCTAAATCACCTGTGTGGGTCAGGTGGGAAGTTGGGGTAAGAGGGGAAGGATAGGAGATGAATAAAGGGAGAAAGATAGGTACTTATTAAAATGAAGATTTTGGAACCTAAATCTATTGACTCAGTGATAGTTTGGGAATCTTTATTTTCAAAAGGATCCTTGGATAATTTATAACAGCAATAGTTTCCTTGTCTTGAAAAACAAATTTTTGATAGCTCATTTTGGGTGCCTGTAATATATTTACTTTAGTATATAATTAGTTTGTAAAGGTTGCACTTACTAGTGATTAAAAATCATTCTGTTCATGAAATATTTGTACTACTGCTTGGGAATGAGGGGTTTGCACTAACCCTATAATATTGCTATTACATTGCTATTACATTGCATGAGCCACGTAGTTCCACAAGGATGGAAAATTGTACTCCTATTTCAACCCCAGCATCAGCCAACCATCCTGCAAATATATACGCAGTGGTTGATCACAGTGGACAAGGCAAGAGTGCAGATCCCTTGTTTTCTAGTGGCTCAATAACACCTACCCAAGAACCCTAGAAGTGCACAGAAAAAAATGAAAAGCTGAAATGCAAGCCAGCCAGTAATACTGTTTGTTAGCTAATGTAATAAAAGCTTCATTGAGGAGGAGATGGCTTAATATCTTGACTAAAATTAAATTTTGGTATTATCTGTGGATTTTCAATTATTCATGCTATTCCAAAATTCCAAAGCATGAAAAATCTAGACCTGCTTATTACCTGTTCTAGTAGAGCCACCAATAAGTATGTGGAAGCCAATATCAGTGTAAATAGAGCAATGGACTCTGTCGCTCTACCTCATTTGTTTTTAGCATTTTAATAGGCCTCAAATTTTCAGTGTCTAGTCCAAGATATGAAATCTGGTTCATGTACTACCATATTGGACTCTTCTCTGCATGCTGAAACTTATTTTTTCCCATTGACATGAGCTGATAGAAGTGTCTTATTCCATCACATGGAGTGCCATTTAACTCTAGTGACTTCTGGTGCCCCTCAGATCATGCTGACTGTCAGGAAAACCAGACCCCCCAGGCCTAGACACGTGCACAGATTTTGATTGCCATCAATTCACTCCCCCTGAGGTACAGCAGTTCTGTGTGTCAGAAGAAGTATAAAACACAGAAACAGGGTAGAAAACAAGTCACTTATTGTCTTGACATAAACAAATTTTGATGTCTACTCTATTTTCAAAAGCATATTCTTTTAACCCCTTTAATCTTCCAACACTATTAAGTAAGCACATGCATGCACACACCCCCAACTCACTGAATTAATAAATCCTTTCTTCAAAAAATGGCAGTAAAGACCTGGAAATATTGAAAAGGAAGTCCTCAAATGGAATATGTGTCTTGGCCTGCTTTAATATCCTTCAAAGTGGACAACTTGGTTCAGAGGGAACTTCTATGTGCATCTTCTTTGTCCTATTATTGTGTTAGGTATTTATCATTGGTTATCATTTATAACTAATATGCACATATTGAGTCATTTAAAAGTTATATAGAATCAATATAAGTAAAGATACAAAGAGACCTAAAGGACAAACAATAAAGTGAATAGAGAGCAGGAATCTTTAAATAAATAAACACATAAAGATTAGCTAATAGAAAAATAACTTCTTAGTACTAGGCAGATGAACAGGTGGTGAAACCCAGTCTGGTATTAATATTCTAAGACTCTATGGTATGTTGTTTAAGAGTTTAAGCTTTGGGAAGACTATCCAGGTTTGAGTTTCAATTCTTCTACTTGTAAACTGTATAAGCTTGGTAAGTTATTTCACCATTTTATTTTTAATGCCTCAAATGGAAAATGAGTTTTATGTTAAAGTCATTATAGGGTTGTTGTGAGAATTGAATTAATACAGATGTTTGCTATGCAGTGTGAATGCAATGGGTATTAATTACAATAATTGAAAAGGGCTTCCTTTTCAATATTGAGGACCTGTGTTGTGTTTTGGGATATTATGAAGCAAGATATGAAAAACATTTTTGACATAGTTCTTTTCTACATGACATTTACAATCTATCTATGGAGAGAAAGATCATGAGAGTGTAATTTAGAAAAATTATAAAACAGTGTGGTACTGACATAAGTCACAATAGGATACAGAGGAGGGAGAAAATATAATGGTACAGTATGAGCAGAGGACACTGGGTAAGAAGGTTGGATGCAGCTTACCTTTGAAGGATGAAGAGTGTTTAGGTTAGTAGGTGGATGGAGAAGGAATGGTTTTAAGCACTGAACCAAGGAATTGAGATGGAAGTAAGATTGAGAAGATCTAGGTTCGGTTATGGAGACTTTTAGAAGCTGGCAGAGGAGTTTGCTTAATGTACATGGCAGTAGGAAACCAGTAGAAAGTTTTAAAATAATGTGCCATGATGAGATTGGCATTTAAATACACTTTTGTATTGAAATTTGAGGAATAGAAACATGGAATCAACTGCAACAGTGGTTCCAAGTCTAGTTGTACATGAGAATCACCTGGACAACATTAGAGCCCATTTCTGACTCAGGACACCAGTGACCTGAAAATCTCTAGTTTTGCAAAGTTCCCTACAGTTATTGTAATCTGCATCCAGGATTTGTGAAGCACTGATCCTATTGCATCATTCTAGGCTTTAGGTAATGAGGTTCTTGAATAGAGTCCTGGCAAAGGCAGTGGAAATGACTATTGGAATTTGAATGACATTAGGAAGAAAGGAAGGAGGTGGAGAGGAAGAATTTGGTGATTGATTGTAGGGGATTTAAAAAGAGAAAAGGTCAAAAATTATTTCCTTATTTCTACTCTGATAGAAGGAAAAGTAGTTTGAGATATATTGTGGGCCTGTTGGATTTGAGTAGATGGCAGTTCATTTAATAGCACATATCCTGTGGGCAGGTGGACTGAGTACTGGACCACAAATCAAAAGGTCAGGGAAGGGGAAAAAGATTTGGGGGATCACTGGGGTAGAGTTGATAGCCAAAGACACTAGAATGGATATGCTCACCAGGGGGAATAGGTGTAGTGAGAGAAAAGATGAGTGCTAAGAGTGTAACCTTAAATGATATCGGGCCACTGGGAAGGAAAAGGATTTCAGCAGCAAAGAGACAAGGCAGTTAGGCCATTTAGAATGTGAGATGATTGAACTAGAGTTTTGAAAGTCATGACAAAACTATATAGATCTCTGAATGGTGTCCATGAAGTCTTGTACATACAGAATTTAAATTTATTGTGAAATACAGCAACTTGATAGTTAAATTATTACATCAGTAATTCAGTGACTTAGGTGCACGGAGTTGAAGTGGTAGAGGTGTAAGGTAATAACATTAGGAACTGATAGGTCTTTTAGGGGTTGGATAGAGTTCCTAAAAGACCACCCACTATGTATTAGGTGAAGTCTTTGCACTTTATGTTGATCACTTATTCAATCTTTACAATTATCCTAAAAAGTAGATATTATTATGTTTTTTGTATAGAGGAGAACATTCAGGTGATTAAATAATTCAGCCAAAGATACATAATTAAGAAGAAGAGTAATTGAAATTCTAATCAAGATTTCCTTATCTAAAGCATGTGTTCTTTCAGAAGCTTAGCAATATATTCAACTGACTAACTTTGGTAGAAGAGGATGAATTCCCTCAGGGGGACTCAAAGCAGTCTACGAAAGTAAGAATTTTCTGAATTCTTATATTTTAAAAATTTATGTAAATTTTGCTTTCTATTCCTTACTTTGTGTTAATGTAAAAATAGTGAGTTTTTTTCCATAATATTAAAATATTTTAAACTGATACATAAAATTGTATACATTTATGGGATACCATGTGATATTTTCATACATGTAAAATAGTGGTTTAAATTACTTAATTTGCCCATTTAAGGAGATGTACCATATTTCTTCATTGGCTTCAGGTATTCCCTGGAGGTACACAACACTATATCATAATTTCCTTTTAGTACCTGGTACACAGTAGGCTCTCAGTAAAGAGTTGAAGAAATAATGTATGAATCAAAAGGTCATAAAATGTTGCTGAGTGTACTGAGAAGGCAATTTCCCACAGAATAATTTCAAAGGTTTCTAAGAAATGGATGACATTTATATTCTGTGAATTACTCTGTTTAGATGGGGCTCACTAACAATATTAGATTCTGAAGATATTTGAATGGTATGTGTATGGCGTGTAAATATTTTTTTGGTGAATTTGGTTGTAGAGTTGTCTTGGAGCACATGCTTTTGCTGGTGGAAGGCAGACTCAGAGAGACATCAGAAACTCTAAAGTGAGTCTTATGGATGTAAGAGGGGCATCACTGTATGTGGTGATAGAAGAAGTGGAGATTTAGGAATTCAGTCAGATATTGATTGTTAATGATATAATCATCCCCACATACTTTAAATTTTCAGCAACCTGGAGACTGCTACCATGTCTTAGTCATGTATTTATCATTCACTCATTCACTACACATTTATTAAGCATGTATTGGGCACAGGGCTAGCTAAAGTGATGGTTATAAAGATGAAAGAGATTAGTGCTTGGTTTCTAAGGAGTTTACATTCTTTTGCAAGACTTGAGATAAAGCATGTCTATCATACAAGATAAAGAGCAATAACAATGGTAAGAAATGCACAAGCCAAACAGTGTAGAGGTTTGAGGAAGGAGAGATTACTTCTTAAGTGAATCCAGGATTGCTTTTGGAAGAGACAGCATTTGAACTGAGACCTTGAGGATGAACAGGATTTGGTCATTTATAGATGTGCGAATAATGAATGTATTTACTAACCTCTTGGTATGGCTTGCTTTCATCTAAATCAGAGTGAGGTTAGAAGGCAAAATTCACCTGTGTTTATCTTTTACTCATATCTAGAATGTCCTTCAGTGGTCAAGATTCCTAGCCAAGATGATACATAGGCCAAATTGTTACATTTTTTTCCTCTACATTTATAGTTCTCTGTAACAATGATCATATTATTTTGTGTTTTCTTAGAAGGAAAAAGTTTGGACACATGCAATTTTCTGTTGAAGACATCATTAAGTAGCAGAATTTATTAACAACTACAATTGAACCAAAGGACACATCAACTGATTGTTAGTTCCCTGCCACCAAATGAAGATATATTATCAGAATTTGTATTAAATATTCCATTTTAACAGTGTAGATACATATTCATTAGCAGACAGAATAACCTTAGAGTATGCACTTTGCAAATGCTTGTTATTTTCACCAAGTCTGTGTAGGTTTTAAAACTTTGCATTACCTCCTGCATGTAATCTCAGACTCTTGTCATTCACATGTAGAAAACTCACCTCTCTATTTAGCCCGTGGTTGGTGAGAGATAGACATTTACAGGGCCCCTCTGCCCTTGAGCTGTTCCATTAGCGCATGGAAAGCACCTTGCAGCCTGTGACAAGCGCAGCAGATCGGCACTAAATCAAAAATCAGTGCCAGCCAGGGATCTAAGCCACCATGAAGGTCACAGCCATCAACTGCATGCCATCTCAATCCAAACAAAACACATTGGATACAGGGGGATTTTCACAACTCACAATAGGTGACAAACATTTCATGTTAGAGTAATCCATAGCAGTGAAACTGGGAACTGACCTTTTAAGTACTTTTGAGTATTTAATCAAACTTTGAAAAAGCTGGAGGTAGATTTTTGGTAATTCATATTTTAAAACAAAACACAAGAAAATAAAACCTCTACAAAATGGTGTTACTGTAATGAGGATTTTGATGAAACAGTTCTTTTTTAAATTTTGTGTTTTAAAAACAAAATCATGAAAAGCTTTATATAAAAATAGCCTCATTTGAGCTCTTGCTTTGAAAAATGTGATTTATCACAAAATGAACAATTTTTGCTTTAGAAGAGTTTTGCTTATTATGATAATTTATAATTAGCATTTATCTCAAATAGTAAATAGCAGAACTTAGTCTGACTTTGGTACAAATTCACCTGGAGCAAACCACTTCAGTTGAATTTGGTGAATTTATACTAATAGAACTTCTGAACTAATAAAGGTTTTGAATAATATAAATATCATTTAAATGCTATAGATACAATTCCCCAATTCTCCTAATTTAAAAATAATCAAGAAGGAAAAAACTGTATCAAAATTAAATAAATTCTCTACTTCATGGATTTTCTTTTATGTCATTCTGAGAATTACTTAGATTATAGAAAGTGTTTTATAGCTGAACCCCCTAGATTGGATTTTTACCAAATTAACAGGGGAAATCCTTGAGCTTTACAAAATGAAATACATATATGGAAAAATTATTTTCATAACTAACATAATAATGTGACCTGATTGAATTATATCATACTGCTGTGGGGGCGATGAGGCAAAAACTTCGTTCTTGAACTTTGATGAAGCAACTGACAAGGGGCTAGAGCAGGAGATTTATACAGGATTCTTACTAATAGGAGCTTTGAAATAACATTTGACAAAGCAACAGATACAGAGAACAGCAAAAATGAAATACTGTTTACAGTCTCATCAGATTCAGAGCAATCAAGGCTGTTCTGAAAACATGCCATTTTAGAAACAAATGCTTGGATCCAACTATCTGTACCACTGAGTAAATTCATGGTTAATTTACACTAGCTGGTGAACGTTTCACGAAACTGAAAACCAAAGTAGTCCAGCTGGAGTGTATGTAATGGAAGAATGCCATCTGCTGGTGAACCCTATCAAACCCGTAATAAGGAAAACAGAAGGACATCACATCCTACAAATTCAGTTTGTGGAAGCATTTTTTTCTTCTAAGAAATCCACTCTCATTAGGCTGATGCATACCTTTGATATACATTATTCATGTTAAATTAACTTCATTACTAATTTCATGGAATCACTAGTCAGAAAAGTCTTGAAAGGAAATGGGCTCAAAGGGCTTTTTTATTCTCTTTCCCTTTTTTGCAAATTTACAAAGTTTTCGTATTCATCATTCATCAGTAGTCAGCCAGTGAGTCTGTTCTATTTAAAAGCTCTGGCTTTTCACTTAATGCATCCCATCTGTTTCTGAAATAAATTGCAATAATCCGTGTTTAATTTTAATCAATGTATTACTAAATATGCAAATTATATTAAAAGCCGTGGTTTGAAAAAGCTTTCATTTGTAAATATGGTAGCTTAAAACAGGAAGCATATCTAAAAGCCATTTAGCTACAGTAGCCTAACTCTAACACTGTAGCTGATTTATAAAGCAGATCACAAGTTGATCTTTCTCCCACAAGGGGATATGTAAAACTGTTGCATATCAGATTTTGTTAACATCTGATGGGCTAGTGCTAACAGTGTAAGAGACTCATACTTCAGTAACCATGTCTTTTACATTTAAATTAAGGTAATCTTATTCCATTCTACATCTTTCTAATTTTTTCTTTACACAACCTAACATATGAATTTGCGTGATTGGTTTATGAATCACAGTTAAAGCAATTTGGGCAAGCCTTTCAATCAATCTTAAATTTTTAGTGTCTAATTTACTTGTGATTTGCATAATTAATTGTGGAAGGCATCCTTTGGGAGTCTCCCTTTTCCCCCTTTTCCTTTTTCTACCTTGTGTTTCATACGCAGACTAGACAGGTTGGGTATGATACTGAAGTTCTTAGGCCTGTTGGATGACTTTGTTAGGAATCCAGAAATTGTGTGTCATATTATTCCTTCCAATCTGCCTGAACTAATGGGTAAATTCTGAAAATGAGGTTTGCTATCTGCAAAAATGATTCCTCTAGGAAGGCTGCCATTGAATTGTGTGTATAGTTTACCAAGCAATTACCTTAAAGGAGGATTTTGGAGTTCTTTCCTGTGTAGTGGGCTTCAGAATATAGGAATACACATAGAATCATATTTCTACACAGAATTCTATCTATTCATTGTATCAATTTGGGTACATTATTAGAATGCAGTCTAATTAGTAGTATGCTAAAGCAAAGTTTCAGGAATTCTGCCAGCCTATTGTTAAACTCAGTCATTATTAAAGATCAAATCATTTAAAGTTATAGTTAAATAAATTATAATAAAAGGTAATGCAATGCTCAAAACTTGTCACTTTATAATTATTGTGCTGGATTTTAATGTTATCTATGCTCTTAAGAATAATTTGCATCTATCTATTGATCTATATGATAAAAATACTAATAATGGTGTGCTGCTATACATTTCTTCCTGCTTCTACATTCAGTGGTATCAGTTTGGTAACTGGAAATTGGCCATTGGTGGGAACAGTACACCATAGAAATTGGCAAATGGTAGAAATCTACAGGTTTTCTGTTTCTGTGTAGCTGGTTGTTAACTATGTACTGACACACCACTGTTTTTAACCATAATACACACATAGCCACACAGCACATTCTCTGGCATTTGTTCTTGCACTGTCCTAATAGAGTAACAGGAGCTCTCACAGATCCTCTCACAAAAATGTGAAATATATATGTATTTGACTCCCTAGGGAAGCTTAGACCACAATTCTTGCTAAATTTTTAAAATTGTTTTTTCCCCTAATGTAATGAACAATTTGGAAAATGCAAAAAAATTATTTTTTTCAATTACTTCATTATTTCAAAAGAAGGAAAGTCATCACATATTTGTAGCTTACTAAAGCAGTTTGTGTCTTGCATATTGGTTTAACAGGTCATTTATTGATTGCTGGGTTTAAGGGACTGCCAAACAATGCTAAGATTAGAATGTACTAGAAAATAGTTTGTGGAATAAACTCACTACAACAACATAAATAGTAGAATCGTACCAAGCATCATCTTTGTTAAAAATAAACTTATTTCTCTACATAGAGGTATTAATCATACATTAGGATGCTTCATAGTATAGGCAGACTAAAATCCTCAGCTTGTGATCCAAGGTCATTTCAAACTGGAAGTGACCTCAGCTTACCCTAAGAGTGCTAATGATGTTGAACTAAGTAGGGCTCAGTCCTTCTGGGAACATGGGGCAGTCGGAAGGCTGTTTTGGTGAATGCATCTGTCTGCTCTTCTTTCCTAGTTCCTTGGTCACCAGACTCCCTGGGAAAGGTGGGCAAGTGCTGTTGCCTAGCACTATGTAAGAATTTTCTACTTCCAATTTCCTTTTCTGTTTTTTTTTTTTTAAATTTACACTTATGTATAAGAAAAAACTCATAATCCATTAAAAATATCACCATTGTAAATTTTATTCTCCACAAGATTTATGATTTTTCCATATAAAATTATTTTTTAAGTTACATATTTGAAATGTGTTAAGATCCAAAGGATTGCATTTTGATGACTACCTGTATACCTCCTCCTGCTCTTATAAAGAACTGATGGTCTCCTGTGTGCCCATCTCCTCACTCTCTACTTAGAGGTAACCATAATACTGATTTGGGGTTTTCATTTGCTTCTTTTTACTCACTATGTTACCACATTTTTCTTCTAAATAGTATATTGATAATTTTGTATGCTTTTGCTTTTATGTAAAGGAATTGTACTGCATATATATATATTTTATAATTTTATTGGTTCTACCATAACTCATTACTTCTTACTATCATATAATACTTCATTGTATGACTGTGCCACAATTTATTTACTCATTCTAGGTAAACATTTAGACTGTTTCCAATTTTTCTGTTTTAATAGTGTCATCATGCTAGGAATATGTTTGTGCTTGTGTTTTGGTGCATATGTTCAAGAGTGTCTTTAAGTGTATTCCTAAGAGTGTAATTACGTGCCTTCAAATCTATTAAGTAATGGCAAATTCCAATATGATTACACTAATTTCTATTGCTCCCAGCAGTGTATAAGTGTTCTAGTGGTTTACATTAACAATATTGTCAGAATTTTGCATTTTTGCAAATTGGGCAGATGTGAAATCTTATCTTATGTTTAGTATCTTTTGTCTTTTTATGCCTTTGGTCATTTCTGCAACCACAAAATTAAGATCAGATTCTATTTTTTTCTCACATAGTTAATCCGCTCTCTCAGTGACATCAATTAAGAAGTCAGTCTTTTACCACCATTTGCAATGCACCTTTGTTACAAAGTAAGCCTGATTCTGGGTTCTATTTTACCCTGTTGGTTGTTTGGTCTGTTTCCATGCCAGGTTCATTGTCTTAATTGCATCTACTATCTGGTAAGGCAGGTCTCCTCACTGTGTTTTTCTTCTTTAGAAGTATCTAGGCTATTCTTGGCCCTTTTCTTTCCATATAACTTTTTTCAATGTGAATCAACTTGTTAGTTTCCCCCAAACAAATCTTGTTAGGACACAGTTCAAATTCCTATCATTACAAACTTAACTCTTCCAGTTCATGAGTATAAGATTTAGACTCCATTTATTTAGCTCTTATTTAATATCTTTCAATAAAATTTCATAATTTCTCCATAATTTACTCCATGAGTAATTTATTTTGCCTATTGTTTGCTAGATGAATTTCTGGGCACTTTATATTTTTTGAAGTTGTTATGATTTAAAAAGACTTTTTAAAAAGATAACTGTAGACTCACACAGTTGGAAGACATAATGCAGAAAGGACCCTTGTACTCTCTGCTCAATTTCCTCCAATGTTAATATTTTACAAAACTATAGTATAAGGTTAACATTATACAGGAAGTTAATATAATTCATTGGTCATCTTCAAATTCCCTGTTTTAATTGTATACTTGATTATATTAAATTCTATACAATTTTATCATCTATGTAAGTTCTTGTATCATTACTGCTGTTGAAGATACTAAACAATTCCAACATCACAAGAGACTCCTTCTGGTTGCTTTTACAATGATACCACTTTCTTAGTCCATTTGGGCTGCTTCTAACAAAATATTATAAGCTTGGAAACAACAGAAATTCTACTACACATTATAAGTGAAACCACATATTGTAAATACTATATACTAATAAACAACAAATTTTTTTTTTAGTGGAAATAGTTTTTAGTTAACATAAAAATGTTCAGGTAAGCCTATCATTCCTATTTTAACTTAACATTTTTAACTCAGTGGTCAGTTGTTTTATTTATTTATTTATTTATTTATTTTTTTATTTACTTATTGATTCATTGAACACAAATGGAGTACAGCTATTGTTTCACTGGTTGTACACAAAGTAAAGTCACACCATCTGTGCGTTCATGCATGTACACAGGGCAATGGTATCTGTCACACACTCTGTTATTAATTTTACCCCCCACCCGCCCCCACCCCTCCCTTCCCTCTATGCTAGCTATCTTTCCTCCATTCTTGCCACCTTCCCCGTCCCCCCGCATTATGCATCATCATTCATTTATCAGAGAGACCATTCGGCTTTTGGATTTTTGGGATTGGCTGATCTCACTTAGCATAACAGTCTCCAACATCATCCATTTACCTACAAATGCCATAATTTTATTCTTCTTTATGGCTGAGTAATATTCCATTGTGTATATATACCACGGTTTCTTTATCCATTCATCTACTGAAGGGCATCTAGGTTGATTCCATAATCTAGCTATTGTGAATTGAGCAGCTATGAACATTGATGTGGCTGCATCACTGTAGCAATCTGATTTTAAGTCCTTTGGGTGTAGGCCAAGGAGTGGGATAGCCGGGTCAAATGGTGGATCCATTCCAAGTTTTCTAAGGAATCTCCACACTGCTTTCCAGAGTGGCTGCACCAACTTGCACTCCCACCAGCAATGTATGAGTGTACCCTTTTCCCCACATCCTCGCCAACACCTGTTGTTGCCTGTGTTCTTAATAAAAGACATTTTAATTGGGGTAAGATGAAATCTTAAGGTGGTTTTGATTTGCATTTCTCTTATAACGAGTGATGTTGAACATTTTTTCATAAATCTATTGATTGCTTGTAGATCTTCCTCTGTAAAGTGTCTTAAACAACAAATTTATTTCTAACAGTTCTAGAGGCTAGCAAGTCCAAGATCAAGGTGCCAGCAGATTTCATGTCTCGTGAGGACTCATTTACTTGTTCATATGTAGCACCTTCTTGCTGGGTCCTCATGTGGAAAAAGGGGTGAGCTTGATCTTCACAATCTTTTTCTTCCCCCTAATAGCCTCTCAAATCTTCACCTCCTAATACCATAACATTGGTGATTAGGCTTTAGCATAAGAATTTGGGGAGGACAAACATTCAGACCAGAGCAGACACTCTCCCCGCAACCACCACCTCTACCATTTGACAACCACTGATTTCTATTTCTAAAATATTGTCATTCTAAAATGTTTATATGAATGAAATCACATAGAATATAACCTTTTTCAGATTGAATTTTTTTTATTCAATGTAATTCCCTACAGATTTGTCCAAGTTGTATATATCAATAGTCTGTTCATTATTATTGCTTGGTAGTGTTCCATAGTGTGTGTATATCACAATTTCCTTAACCATTTAATTGCTGATTCTGATTTTTAGTAATTACAAATGAAATGATATAAACATTCATGTTTAGGTTTTTGTGTAATTTTCATTTCTCTGACATACAGGTCCAGGAGTGCAATTACTGGATTATATTGGTAATGACATGCTTAGATTTTTAAACTACCGTCAGACTGTTCGCAATGTGGCTATCCCATTTTGCATTCCCATCAGTAGTATGCAAGCAAGCCAGCATGTTTGCCAGCAGTTGGCACTGCAATACTTTTAATTTTAGTCATTTTGGTATGTGGGCAATGGTGTCTCATTATGGTTTTAATTCAAAGTTCTTCAATGGCTATTGATGTTGAACATCTTTTCATGTGTTTCTCATCTGCATATCCTCTTTGGTAAAATGTCATCATTTTTGTTCATCTTATAATTAGGGGTGTTTGTTTTTAACTGTTGAGTTTTAGAGTTCTTTACATATTCTAAGTATTAGTCCTTTGTTAGATATGTGGTGCTATGCTAGGATCTGTTTTTTGTTTGTTTTATTTTCTCTGCTGATACTGGGCATTGAAGCCAGGGTCTTGCGCTTGCTAGGTAAGCACTCTACCACTGAGCTACTGAGCTACATCCCCAGCCCATATATGTGGCACTATGGTTTGAATGATGTCTTCCCCTCCAAAATCCATGTGTCAAAGCTTAATCCCCATTGTAGTGGTATTGAGAGGAGGTGCCTTTGGGAAGTGATTAAATCATGAGGGCTCTACCCACATAAATGAACTGGTGCCTAGCTGGATAGAACTAATTTAGGGCATTTTGCCCTTCCTTCCCTTCTCCCACATGAGGACACAACATAGGTCTCGTCTGGAGGATGAAGCAACTAGACTTCATTTTGGAAGCAGAGATTAAGACTTTACCAGACACCAAATGCCATTGCCTTGATTTGGGACGTCTCATCTCCCAGAAATGTGAGAAATAAATTTCTGTTCTTTATAAATTACTCAGTCTCTAGTATTTTGCTATAGTGACACAAATAGACTAAGACATGTGACTTGCAAACATTTCCTCCTGGTGTGAAGTTTATCTTTTCATCTTTTTCATGTAGGCTTTCACAGAGCAAAGATTTTTAATTTTAATGAGGTCCAGTTTATTAGTTTTTCCTTGTATGGATCATGCATTTGATTCTAAGTCTAAACTACCGGTTTAGCCCCACATTCTGTCAATTTTATGTTTTTCTAAAGGTTTTATAGGTTTATATTTTATTACATTTATATTTACAATCAGTTTTGAACTAAATTTTGGAAAAGACACAAAGCTTAGGTCTAGGTTCTTTACCCTGATTAATGTGTACTTGTTCCAGCATGATTTTTTGAAAAAACTATGTTTCCTTCATTGAATTAGATTTATTCCTTTATTGAAAGTTAGTTTATTATATTTGTGTGGGTCTGTTTCTGGGTCGTCTGTTCTATTAATTTTTGTGTCTGTTTCTCTATCTATACCATACTCTCTTGGTTACTAGAAGTATATAGGAAGGCTTAATATGGGTAATTTCTCCCACTTATTTGTCATGATGGTTTTAGCTATTTTAAGTCCTGTGCCTTATCATATGAATTTTAGCATAGGCTTGCCTAGGTCTACGGAAGACATACTGCAAGGATTTTGATATGAATTGCATTAAACTACACAACAGCAGGGCATTCGTGGCACACACCTGTAATCCCAGTGGCTCAGGAGGCTGAAGCAGGAGGATCAAGAGTTCAAAACCAGCCTCAGCAAAAGTGAGGTGCTAAGCAACTCAGTGAGACCCTGTAAAGGTTAATTTGAATTGCCAACTTGTTTGGATTAAGAGATGCCCATAATTAAGAGGCTTCTGGGTGTGTCAATGAGGGCGTGTCTAGGACTGATTGGAATGTGGGATGGTGAACTGAAGTGGAGGCCCTCCCTAAGCATGGGCAGCACTGCCCGATAGGATGGTGGCTTGGATGGAATAAAAGTTGGAAGAATAAGGAAGCAGATGCAGATGGAAGCTTGACTCTTCTTCAACAGGTTCTTGATTGCTACTTCTATCATCTGAGGATATTGGACTCTCACTCCTTCACTTTTCCAAAGCCGACTCTGCCAGTGATTCTTCAGGTAGTTTCCAGAAGCCATGGTCTTGGACTAGGGTAGCACTGTTGATCCTTCTTGTTCTGGGGCTTCTGCCTCTTGGACTGCTCAGCTGCTGGTTCCTCCAGCTCTCCAGTCTGCAGACGGCCACTGTGGACTATCCAGTGTCTGGTCGTGTAAGCCAATATAATAAATTCCCTTTTTATAATCATACTTCCTGTTGATTCTGTACCTCTAGAGAACCCTGACTAATACAGACCCTGTCTCCAAATAAAATACAAAATAGGGCTGGAGATGTGGCTTAGTAGTTGAGTGTCCCAGAGTTCAATCCCCAGTACCACCACCACCAACAACAACAACAAAAATTATACACCAATTGGGAGAGAACTGACAACTTTATAATATGGAATCTTCCAATCCATGAACATGATACCTCTCTCTATTTAAGTCTTCTTTATCTTTCTCGTTCCTCCTCTCCTCCTCCCTCCCTCCCTTTTTCCTTCCTTCCTTCCTTCCTTCCTTCCTTCCTTCCTTCCTTCCTTC
>JAJEJO010005453.1:472674-514756 GCA_020662805.1 Glaucomys volans | reverse complement strand
TTTTTTTTTATTTATTCTTTTATTTACTTATTGATTCATTGAACACAAATGGAGTACAGCTATTGTTTCACTGGTTGTACACAAAGTAGAGTCACACCATCTGTGCATTCATGCATGTACACAGGGCAATGGTATCTGTCACACATTGTTATTAATTTTACCCCCCACCCACCCCCACCCCTCCCTTCCCTCTATGCTAGCTATCTTTCCTCCATTCTTGCCATCTTTCCCCCCCACATTATGCATCATCATTCATATATCAGAGAGACCATTCGGCTTTTGGATTTTTGGGATTGGCTGATCTCACTTAGCATAAGAGTTTCCAACATCATCCATTTACCTACAAATAACATAATTTTATTCTTCTTTATGGCTGAGTAATATTCCATTGTGTATATATACCACAGTTTCTTTATCCATTCATCTACTGAAGGGCATCTAGGTTGATTCCATAACCTAGCTATTGTGAATTGAGCAGCTATGAACATTGATGTGGCTGCATGCCCACAGACTAAAGGTGAAAGGTTGGGAAAAAGCATACCATGCACACGGACTGAGTAAAAAAGCTGGGGTTTCCATCCTCATTTCAGACAAAGCAGACTTCAAACCAAAGATAGTCAGAAGGGATAAAGAAGGACATTTCATATTGCTTAAAGGTAGCATAAATCAACAGGACATAACAATCATAAATATTTATGCACCAAACAATGGCGCATCCCTGTATGTCAATCAGATCCTTCTCAATTTCAGGAATCAAATAGACCAAAACACAGTAATACTCGGAGACTTTAACACTCCTCTCTCACCATTGGACAGATCTTCCAAACAAAAATTGAATAAAGAAACTATAGGACTCAATGACACAATCGCTAACTTGGACTTAACAGACATATATAGAATATTCCATCCATCAAAAAGTGAATACACTTTCTTCTCAGCAGTGAACTAAGACAGTCTTACATGAGCTAGGTAAGCAAATCCAAGCAAGTGGGCTTCACTTGTTCTTATTTTCATACTTTAAACTTCGGCTGCTGAACCTATAACATTATACTGTAAACCATGGCAGAGGCAATGTGGTGTTGTCATCTGGTGGCCATTTCTTACTACTGGTGACTGAGAAAGACTTGAAAAGTGAAGAAAGAGAGTTTTTTTTGAGTCCAGGATAAAGAATTTAAGCTAGGCCAACTGTTCCTTTTCCTGTCATTATGGAGTTGAAGATCCCAGTGTTTTTGTAACTCAGGTAATTACTATGGGAACTACTTAACAGTTGGAATGTGGTAGAAAATAAAGTCTTTGTTATTATCCCTCTGGCTAGTTATCCCTGACTCTGAGCTGTACTTACATGGAGTCATTGTGCACAAAACAGGCATAACTGACATCAAAGTGAACGTAATGGAGTAGCTGTCCAAGAGAAGGCTTTGTTGCTGCTCCTGGGTCTGCCATTCCTTTTGACATTCTAGTCAAACATATTCTCCATGTTTATGAGAAGCATCCACAATTATAAACACCCTTTTTGTGGGTAATAGCACCTTTCTCCTCAGGGTCTGAGGGCTTCATAAGCAGAGGGGGAAATGGTGTGGGAGATCTGGCCCCAGACAATTGAGTTCACAGCAAGCATGGAACATCAGGGAGACAATTTAGGATAGGAAATGAAGGATACTAGGTCCAGCTGGGGCTATATGGGGAATTGAGCAGGACATTAATGACCTGACTCAGAATTTGTCCAGCTAAATTTAACCATGACTCTTAAAAAAGACCATGAACATCTTTGGTATTTACCTATCATAGTTAACTTGTTGGATAATGTTTAAATGCATCTATTAGGTTCATAAATTTACCTAATCTCAAAACTATTTTGTCTTAATTTGTGCATGCTTTGGTTTAAATATAATTTGTCCCTGCTGAAACTCGTATTGAAATTTAATCTCTTTTATGAGATATTAAGAGGTGGGACCAGGTGGGACCTTTACGAGGTGATTAGGGCTCTGCCTCATGAGTGGATTAGTTCATTCATGAGATTAATCGATTAATGGGTTAAGAGTGGTTCTGCTATAGAAGCCAGTTTGGTTACGTCTCTCATGTGATCCTTGTCTCTTGTCATGTGATGCTGTATGCTGTCTGAGGACCCTGCCAGCAAGAAGACCATCACCAGAAATGGCTGCTTGACCTTGTACCAGAACCTTGAGCCACAATACACCCTTTTCTTTATAACTTAACCAGTCTGTGGTATTGTTATTAGCAATAGAAAATGGACTACAGAAGTGCACATTTTATACGTGCAACCAGAACATCCTTTTTCTGGAATAGACATTAAACCACCACCACATGCTGTCTATCTATCTATTTATTTATTTTTTTTCGGTGCTGGGGATTGAACCCAGGGCCTTGTGCTTGCAAGGCAGGCACTCTACCAACTGAGCTATATCTCCAGCCCACCGCATGCTATCTATTGCTCTTAGGCTTCGGACTCTAAGGTTAGGATCTAGGCCTTACTTCATGTTGGTATGCCCAGTACTTATCCTATGTTTTCTCCATATTAAATGCTTAACAAATGTTTGGATAAGTTGAAATTTTATAGGTACCTAATTTAACATGTTTTTCATAGTCTCTGCTTACTTACTTTTGGTTTTATTTATTTATTTTTGTGTCTATGTAAGATTCCACTCACCCATATGTTAGATAACTACAAATTTGTTCTAAGATATTATCTGGAATTTTATGTTTTGAATAATTTTTACATAAAACCTGTATAAATTTAAAGATTCTGTCCTTAAAGAATATTCTACTAGTTTGTAAGAGGGGTTTTTAAAAGCAAAGAATACAATATTTAATTTTTTCATAATTTTTTAGATTTAATTTTTTGAATCAGTGCTTTATATTTACACGTAAAAGTGGAATTCATTGTGATATATTTATACATACACATAATTTGGTCAGTTTCTTTCCCTTGTTCCTCCCCTTTCCTGTCCCCTCATCTTTTTCCCTTCTATTCTCCCTTCTATTTTATATTTAATTTTAAAAGCAAATAATGAGTTTCAAAGCCTCTACTTAAAACTTATATTCTTGTGATGAATCTTTAGATTCAACTTCAATTGTTTAAATTTTCACCAAAAATGTTGCATTGTATTTTGGAGGTTAATTTCATGGTAGCTTTAATAGTAGTATGCTTTTCAAAAGCACACACATGGGGGCTGGGGTTGTAGCTCGGTGGTAGAGCACTTGCCTGGCACATGTGAGGCACCACATAAAAATGAATAAATAAAATAATAAAGGTATTGTGTCCATCTAAACTAAGAATTTTTTTAAAGCAGACACTTGGATCATGTTTATAGAGTTTACTTCTTTGATGCAGTTTAACAGCTCCATGATGTGATTTTGTAGGTCTTACAATGAAAGATGCAGAGCTGGTGAGACCAGTTCTTTAACGTTTCAGAAAGCACAGGCAGAACACAAGGAAGTAACCCCTTCAAGAAATAAATCTGGAGGATTTAAAGATGTGGAAGAAGCTCCCACACTGACCTCAGGGCTCTGTAGATCAGTAACAATATTACTGCTAATGTATTACCTTACTTAATGGTTTGGACTTTAAAAATGTCCCTCAAAGAACTCAAGTGTGAGACAATGTAGCAATGTTCCAGAGATGAAAAGACTGGTTTATGAGAGCTGTAACCACATGAGTGAACTGATCCACTGGACATATTAATTATGTGAATGAACTGTTGGGTGGTAACTGTAGGCAGGTAGGGCGTGGGTGGAGGAAGTAGGTCACTGGAGATGTAGCCTTGGACTCTTTTTGTCCCTGGCCCCTTCCTCCCTCACTCTCTCTGCTTCCCATCTGCCAGGAGCTTTGTGGTTTTTTTCCTTCCATGCCTTTGTGCCCTGATATTCTTGCCTCATCTTAGGCCCAGAGCAATGGAGTCACCTGATGGTGGACTGAACCTCTGGAACCATGAGCCCCAAACAAACTTCTCCTCAAGTTGTTCTTGTGAGGTATTTTGGTCACAGAGATGAAAAGCTGACTAACACACTTACTCTTGTTTCCTCTTGGACCTTAGGAGTGAAGAGACAATTAATATTATTCTGTTCATAGCACCCTACATATATATAATCTATTCATACATATAATCTATTCAAGGCTATTCTCTTTTTTTCGATTTTTAAAATTTGTTCTAGTTAGTTATATATGACAGTAGACATGCACTTTGATATATCATACATAAATGACTACTCTCTTATTCTTTTTTCCTTCCATCTCTGGCCCCATTTCTACTTCTTTCCCTCCCACATGCCTCCCCTACTCTAAAGTAATTATTTGGTACATGTATGTATGTACATAAGTATGAATCTCCAAAAAATGTATCTTTGGGGCTGCTTTTTACATTTATGTAAAAGGCATAGATACCATGTTGTATGTTACCATCTCTACTCAATACTGTTTTAAAACTCAAATCAAACTGGGCATGGTGACACATGCCTGTAATCCCAGTAGCTCAGGAGGCTGAGGCAGGAGGATTGTGAATTCAAGCCAACCTCAGCAACTTAGCGAGGCCCTGAGCAATTCAGTGAGTCAGGAGGCTGAGGCAGGAGGATTGTGAATTCAGAGCCAACCTCAGCAACTTAGCAAGACCCTGAGCAATTCAGCAAGACCCTGTCTCCAAATAGAATATAAAAAGGGCTGGGGATGTGGCTCAGTGGTTAAGTACCCCTGGGTTTAATCCCCCGTACCAAAAAAAAAAAAAGAATCAAATCAAAATAATCCATTTTTCTATGCCCTTTTAGTTCATTGCTTCTTGCTGCTGCCTATCTCTCCTTAATACACATCCATCGGATTTTACCTATCAGCTTCTTGTCTGCAGAATACCTAAGTTGCTTCCAACTACACATCAACCAAAGCAAATAAGCAAATGGATGTTGCAAAGAACAGTCTTGTACCTGGGAGTGAATTTCTCTGGAGTAGGTAGCCAGCAGTGCTATTGCTGGGTGATGAGGACTCTGCCTACTGAATTTCACTGGTAATACTTGGCTCTTCAGGATGATTATGCTTTTAGCCACCACTGGCAATGCATGAGGGATCCCATTTCCTGATATCCTTGTCAACTTGTATGTATTTAAAAAATGTTTTAAAACTTTAAAACACATGCAGAAGAGCACACAATGTAAATGTACAGCTTACTCAACTATTGAAAAATACAATTTTAGACACCCAAGTAAAGATATAAAACATTGCCAACATCTTCAAACCCCTGAAGATCCCTTCTCTGTTATATTCCACTGCTCTTATTTTTCAGGTAATCATTTCCTTGTCTTTCTTTTTACCTTTACCCAAGTATTCACCTATATTCACTTAATGTAGCTTTGCCAATTTTGAATTATTTAATATTCTTTTGAAATTGGAGTCTTTTACTTGAAATTATGTTCAGGAGATTCAACCATATTGTTGTAATTAATGTATTTTTCTGTTGTATAATATTCCACCATGTGATCATACATATAATATACCACCATTCATGTATCAATTCTATATTAATAGATATTTGGGTTTAAAAAGCTTTCAGATATTATAAATAAGGTTATTATGGACATTTTTATACATGACTCTTAGGGCTAAGGTGCACTCATTTATGTTGGATATATACCCTGTGAATAGGATTCCTGAATCACATGGCATAAGCATATTCAGCTTCAACAGGTAATGCCTGACAGTTTTCTAAAATGGTTGTATAAATTCCCATTTCCCACCAGCAGTACCAGAGAGTTTCTGTTATTTAAAATTGCATTACGCTTGGTATGTTAAATTTTTTTCTCTGACCTTTTATTATGAATAATTTTAAACAAATGGGAAAATTGGAAGACTTTTTAATGAACCCCTGCATATCCAGCACCTAAACTCTACATTAACATATTTTTTTAGCATCTGGAACTTTCAAACCCTCTCTTTGTGTTCTGTTTTAAAACATTTTTCTTGGAGTGAAATTTACATAATGTAAAAGTAATCATTCCAAAGTGAACAATTAGGTGACATTCATAAATTACTCATTCACAATGTTGGACAATCCCACTAGTCCAAAACATTTATCATGCTCCCCAAAAAACTCCCTACCCATTATTCAGTTATCCCCATTCCTTTCTCTCTCTAGTCCCTGACAGCCTCTAATCTGTTTTTCTGATTGCTTTCAAGATTCATTCACATTGCAGGATGTACCAGTAGTTCATTCCATTTTCTGACTGAAGATATTTATTGTATATGTACACAACAATTTGTTAATGTCTTGATCCATTAAGGGACACCTTGGTTGTTTCCACATTTTGGCTATTGTGAATAATGCTGCTATGAAGGTTCCTGTACAAACATTTGTACAAGTACCTGTCCCTCCCTCCTTTTTGCTGTATTTTGAGATATGGTCTCACTAAGTGTCCTAGGCTAACCTCAAACTTGTGATCCTCCTGCCTCAGCCTCTGGAGGAGCTGGGATTGAGGGCATGCACCACAGTGCCTGGCTTACATTTTCATTCTTTTGGGTCTATTTCTAGGAATGGAATTGGTAGGATTTATGGTAATTCTGTTTAACTTCATAAGAAACCACCAGACAATTTTCCACAGCAGCTGAACAATTTTATGCCCCCACAGAGGTTTTATTTTTCCACATTTTTACTAACATTTGTTCATCTTTTTTGATTATCCCCATCCTAGCGGGTGTGAAGTAGTATTTATTGTGGTTTTGATTTGCATTTCCTTAATGACTAATGATGTTGAGCATCTTTTTATGCTCATTTTGGCCTTTTATATGTCTTCTTTGGCAAAGTACTTATTCAAATCCCTTGTCCATTTAAAAATTGTTGTTGAATTTCAAGAGTTCTTTATATATTCTGAATGTTAGACCCTTATCAGATATGCACTTTGAAAATATTCCACATTCTGTAGGTTTTTTACTTTCTTTTTTTTTATTATTTTTTTGGAACCAGGGATTGAACTCAGGGACACTCAGCCACTGAACCACATCCCCAGCCCTATTTTGTATTTTATTTAGAGACAGGGTCTCACTGAGTTGCTTAGGGCCTCACTGAGTTGCTTAGGGCCTCGCTAAGTTGCTGAGGCTGGCTTTGAACTCACGATCCTCCTGACTCAGCCTCCCAAGTCGCTTGGATTATAGGCGTGCGCCACCGTGCCTGGCCTTTTTACTTTCTTGATAATGCCCTTTGATACATATACATTATAGATTTACCTACTTTTGTCATTGTTCTTGCCTTTGTGTTATAGCTAAGAATCCACTGCAAATCCAAGGTCATAAAGACTTACCTTTGTTTTAGTCTAAGAATTTTATAGTATTAGCTGTTTAAGTTATTGATACATTTGAGTTAAGTTTGTATATGGAGCAAGATCGGTGTCCAAATTTATTCATTTATTATTATTATTATTATTGTTATTATTATTTTGCACAGGGATGTACATCATCACTTATACTACTAACAGTTAACTATGTTTGTTTTATAGTACCAAATTGGTATCTGGAAAATAGTCAAGGTGGGAGAATTTACACCACGGAAACTGGCAAACTACAAGTTGACCCCTGCAAGTCAGGAGTTTTCCCCCTTCTGTATAGCTGGTTATTAGTCATTTACCATCACATCACTGTCTTTAATTACAGGACATACAGAGCCTCCCAATACACATTCTCTGTTATTTAATTTTATATTATTGTAAGAGAGTAACAACAACTCTCACAGACCCTTTTGTAAATATTGAATCTTTAGATCGATTTGGGGGAGAATTAACATCTTTTTTTTAAAAATTTATTTATTTATTTTTGGTTCAATGTATACAAATGGAGTACAACTATCATTTTTCTGGTTGTGTACGTCTTTATAATACTGGGCCTTTGAATTCATGAGCATGGGATAACTCTCAATTTATTTAGGTCTTCTAAATTTTGTCTTTGTAATGGTTTTTAATTTTTCTGTATAGAGGTCTTACAAATCTTTTGTTGCATTTAATTTTGTTTGCTTTTAGTGATGTTCTTTATAAATGACATTTTAAAATATCTATCTGTTGTTGGCATATAGAAATAAATTGATTTTAGTTTATTGACTTTGCATTTGGCAACTTTGTTAAAATTGCTTATTATTTTAAATACTTTATTTACAGACTATTTGCATTATCTTGGTACACAAATGAATGTAAGCATATACAAAGATGAATGGAGTAATGAGAATGGGCGTTCTCATCTCATTCCATATTTCAAAAAGAAGATAGCAACATTTCATTAAGTATGATGGTGCTGCAGGATTTTAAATAGATCATCTTTATTGAATTAAAGAAGTTCACTTGTGTTACTGGTTTGCTGAAAGGTCTTTAAATGTATTGACAAGGTATCAGATTTTATCAGGTATTTGTTCTGAACCTTTAAACACAGTCATATGGTTTTTCTCTTCAGAGAATTACTCCCATATGCATTTCTAACAAATATATCTTGGTCATGACGCATTATCCTCTCTATATGTTGCTGAATTTTATTTGCTACTGTGTTTTGTTTTAGATTTCTAAATTATGTTCATGCATGAGATTGGTCAGTAATTTTTCTTTCTCAAAATGTTCCTGTCAGACTTTGCAATAAGATTGACATTTACTGCAAGTTTGATGGAATTGGCTTGTTGAAGAGGCCTGAGTCTGAAGTTTCCTTTGTGAATTATATTTTCATAAACTTGCTCATAATCCTCTTCAAATTTTTAAAATATTTACCTACTACCAGTATCTGTAGTCATTTATTCTTTTCCATTTCTGTTGTGTATCTATGATTTTAATCTCTGTCTAGATCATAAATTTAAAGTGTTCTCAATAAATTCATTTTTGCTTTATTAAATCTCTTTTGTAAGATTTTTAAAGCTTTGATATAATTTTAATTTTTCCAACTTTTGACTTTAATTTGCTATTCTCCTACCTTCTTTTGAATAAAACACCTCATTCACTTTCAGTCTCTTTTCTTTTCTAACATACATTTAATGCCATGAATTTCTCTTGAAGCATTCCTTTAAATCACACAAGGTTTGGTATTTTAAAATTTTCAGTTCAAAATATTTTTCATGAGTTAAACAGGAGGAATAAATTATGGTGGTCACTATTACATGGTACAGTGACTGTTGCTAATAATAATGTATATTTAAAAATAGAAGAGAGGATTTTGAATGTGCTCACTGCAAAGAAAGGATAAATGTTTGAGGTAATGGATATGCTAATTACCCTAATTTGATTATTATGCAATGGATATGTGTATTTAAACATCACACAGAAACCCCAAAATATGAACAATTATTACATGTTAATTATAAATAAAATAAAACTTTAAAAATATTTCTATGATTTCTTCTTTGGCGCTTGCATCACTTAGAGGTAGATTTTTTATTTTCCAAATATATGGAAATTTTAAAGTTTTTTTAAAAAATTGATGCTTAGTGTAGTTGCATTGTAGTTGGAGAATATACTCTGTATGACATCAGTTATTTAAAATTTGCTTAATTTTTAAAAGTGTTCTATGTGCATTTAAGTCATTGGGTGTGGAGTTACATCAATTTGTCAAGTTTAAATTATATATCTGGTATATTCAATTAATTTCTAATCATGATTGTGGATTTGTCTGTTTCTACCTCTAGTTCTAATACATTTGCTTTATATATTTAAGATTACATTATTAGGTGCATATAAATGTAGAATTGTTATATCTTCCATATGAATTGGGCTCTTTGTTGTTAAGTATCACTTTCTTCTATTGTAGACTTTTTGCCTTATATACTACTTTGCCTGATGCTACTACAGATATACCAGCTTCCTTTTTGTAGGAGTTTGCACGGTATATGGTTTTCTTTGATTTCACTTTTAGTTGTTGTATATACTTCTTAACATGTCTTTTTTGAAAACCACAAATTATTTTTTAAATTTATATGACAATCTGTCTTTTTAATAGAGTATTTAGTTCACTAATATTTATTGATCACAATAGCTAGATTATGGAATCAACCTAGATGCCCTTCAGTAGATGAATGGATAAAGAAACTGTGGTATATATACAAAATGGAATATTACTCAGCCATAAAGAAGAATAAAATTATGGTATTTGTAGGTAAATGGATGATGTTGGAAACTCTTATGCTAAGTGAGATCAGCCAATCCCAAAAATCCAAAAGCCGAATGGTCTCTCTGATATATGAATGATGATGCATAATGTGGGGGGGGAAAGAAGGCAAGAATGGAGGAAAGATAGCTAGCATAGAGGGAAGGGAGGGAGCATAGAGGGGTGGGTGGGGGGTAAAATTAATAACAATGTGTGACAGATACCATTGCCCTGTGTACATGTATGAACGCACAGATGGTGTGACTCTACTTTGTGTACAACCAGTGAAACAATAGCTGTACTCCATTTGTGTTCAATGAATCAATAAGTAAATAAAAGAAAAAAAATATTTATTGATCACAATTATGGGCATCCCTTCTCTCTAGTGGGACTTGGATTTAGGCTTCTATTAAATTGAGGATAATAGGAAATCCTTTCTGAAATATTTATTGTGGGCTCACATTTTTTGGGTGTGTCACAATTGTTGAGAAGATTTCCATTTTTGTTTTAAAATACTCTATGAAAAAGGAATAAGACAGTGGATGTGGTTTCAAGCTGAAATGTAAAGCAATTAGATTTCATATGGGATAGCTATTAGAAGCACAGGCCAACCAAAGAGCCATATCAAGTTTCAAATACAGCCAAACCTAATCTTCACTTTGGCATTGACGAAGCAAGAAGACATCTAGGCTTACTGAATTATAATTACAGCTATATGAATCACACACCACTATATACATAGCAAATGTGATTTTATCTGTGACATAAAAAGGGCATTTTTAATGAGGTTTTACTAAAATTTTAATAGACTGGAGAAAGTAATAAGGGAGTCATAGATTAAGTGTATTGGTGTGAAAAAGCAGGAAGGATATCTGAAATCATCACTAAAGAATTAAAAATATATTGAGGTTGGGATCAGGATTGGGGAGGTGTGCCTGAAGTTAATGACTTATATATAAGGTCCTTGTAACTAAAGTACCAGATCAGAAGAGACATTTATAAAAAATCAAGAAAAATAGGCCTGTTGAATTCAAACATAGAATACTGTCTCAGAGTGAAATAGAAGTAAATATTAAAAATTACTAGAATATAGGGTATCTCAGCAGTAAAGTACTTGCTCTAGTATGGTCAAGGCTCTGGGTTACATCCCCAAAACTATGGAATAAATAAAATAAAAGGACTAGAATAATAGTAAAAAGCATTTTTGAGACAAATAAGGAAATTTAAATACTGATTATTAGATGATAATAATAATTTTATAGTGATGACCCTCTGGTGGTAATATAATAATAATAATTTTATAGGGATATCATATTGTGGTAATATAAAATATTATCCTTATGTGCCAGCACAGTGGCACATGCTTGTAATCCCAGCAGCTCAGGAGACTGAGGCAGGAGGATTGCAAGTTCAAAGCCAGCCTCAACAACTTAATAAATTAACAAGGTCCTAAGCAAGTCACTGAGACCTTTCTCTAAATAAAATATTTTTAAAAGGATTAGGGATGAGCTGGGGATTGTGGGGATGTACCCTGAGTTCAATCCCTGGTACTATTACTGTGTGTGTCTGCGTGTGTGTGTGTGTGTGTGTGTGTGTGTGTGTATGTATATATATCTCTTCATAATCTATATGTATATATATCTCCTTATACACATATATATATTTCCTTATAATCTATCTATCTATAATCCTTATGTTAAAGAGATACACATAGACCTATTAAAGATTGAAATGACATAATGTCAGGAAATAACTTTAAAATATTGGGGTAACAATGAGAAAGAAAGATAAAAAAGGGAGAAAACCAGTGTGCCAAAATATTAAAAGCAATCAAGTATGATTAATAGGTATTCTGAGGATGTATTATATTATTTGTCTACTTTAGTCTAATTTAGGTCTTGACTGATTAAATAATACCAAGCATAAGTTGCACAAGTATTATCTGAACTCACTTACCTACAGGTAGCTCTTTCTTACAGGAATAGCATACTCCATAATGACTGGGAACAGAAAGCAAAGTGACTTGCAGCTTCATATAGGGTTCCTGTTTGAAAGGAAGTTCATTTCTAGGCTGGATCAACAGGAGGGGAAGAGCATGAAGAAGGAATATGAGAAAAGGTTCAATTACAGGAGAATACAGAGTAAATTTAGTGAGCAGAGTCCTCCTTCTTTGTATATCATTGAGCAAAGAGCCTCCTCCTCGTTCAGTTGGACTTCGAGTCTTTGAGCTGTGCAGATAATGCTTGTGTGACTTTTGGCAAGTTCATTTCTTGGTGATTTGGTTTTCTCATGTGGAAAATTAAACTAACCATACTTAAATGTGACTGCCTCACAAAGAACATGTGAAAGTTAATGGATTAATGCTGGAAAAGAGCTTAAAGATCTTTTGATGAAAGTACCATTATCAATCATAGCATAGAAACATTTGGACTCTGGAATAATGGTCTAAAGAGATTACTATAATACTGTCCATGCACATTTATTAGAGTAGATACTTTTTCAAGTTATAGCTGTGGTTTCTAATTTAACCAATCTAATTTTATTTAATCAATCCATTCTAAATGAGCCTGGAACTCCATCAAAGAGTAATCTTACACCAAGAGAGCAAGATAGGTAATTTTACTTATTTTCTCAAGTGACTATTCTCTGATTTTCAGCCTTTCCCAGTGAGACTATGGGCCCTCTGAATATAACACTCTAAGTGACTTAAAAGGAAAAGTAATTTAGAGCCCTCAATTTTTAAAGTTTTTTTTTTCCACTTAGTAAAAAATACAAAATTTTGATGCACTGGAAAAACGTATGGAAATAGTATGTTGAGAATAATTTCTCTTAATATTTTCAATGAGTAATCTAGGGGCTTAGATGATGTAATTTTCTGGAGCTTTGAACATACTGGTTTTCTTGAATGTGTTTATACATATACAAGATGCCATATCTTGGACTGAGATTGTGGCTCAGTGGTGGAACACTTGCATAGCATGCGTGAGGCACTGGGTGCAACCCTCAGCACCACATACAAAACTAAATAAAATAAAATTATTTTTTAAAAAAATGCCAAAGCTTTTGTTACCATGCTTGGCAAGCGTAAGGTCCTGCATTCAAATTGTAGCACCAAAAGAAAAACAAAATTAGTAGTGAAAACTCACAAAAAACATTAAATGCACACCTTGAATTGGAATAATTTTGAAATGAACTTCACATTGAACATAAACATATAAACTCCTTTAATAAATTTGAAACATTTAAAAATTTAAAATAATTTTAATTGCCCAATTTAAATACAAACTAGACAGGTTCTATCAATACAGTTTTAGAAAAAAAAAAGTTTAAACCTGGTACAAATCTTCATTAGAAGTATTTTCAACTTTCATCTTAAATAATTGCTTCTCAACAAATATAATTTTGTTTGAATCTTTTAGTAGGCTATGTTAGAAATAATTTGATAGAACTGTGGGTGGATTAAATTTGGAAAGAACAAAGACTAAATACTTGGAGTTAAATAATAATCTGAACTTTCAATTTAATTATCATGCTGATTATTTAGTAAATAAGGTAAATCAAAATTAATGTTCTTAGAAAATCATCCAGTGTAATTGATTATGGTGCCTACAACTCAGATACAGTTTGATAAGTTTCATAAGATACACTTTCAAAATAATTTATAGGAAGTTTAGATGTAAAATACTAAATAGATATGCAAGTACATAAGACAGTAATTAAAACAAGTTTATTTAAGTGAAAATAAATAACCAGCAGCACATTGTAATAAAAATATTTCTTTTAGTATTCATTATAGTGATTCACTATTGAATTATTTTTATCAAGTGCCTGAAATTATATTTATTTAATACACAAATTCCATTATTTGATATTAGCTGAAAACTATGCTCTCAAACCTACTCCTGGCATTTAGCTAAGGATCTCAAAAGTGTTTCTCAGTTTAATAAATACAGTGTTCTTGCTTTGAAAGTCGGAGAATCCAAGTCTTAGAAACTTAATGGTTTTTGGAGAGGTCACAAATAAAATTAGTAACTGTTGTAAAGAAACATCTACTTCTCCCTGAGCTTATGTATTTGGGACTGAATTTACACTGTACATACTCTATGCATATTTTTATAAAACATATATTATTGAATTCTTAAAGAAAAAATTCACACTTTATTCTGGGAAAATTTTGTTTTTGAACTGTTTTATTTGGAAAGTGATTTATTTTACTTTAATCAAAACATTTCAAATTTGTATCTATGCCAGAATTAAGAGAACTTACTCAAAATGAATAAATAAACAAATTAAGAAAATATTTTTCATATTGACATTCATCATTGGAGTAAGAAGAATTTCTTATTAAAGTGGATTCTGATCTGTGCCATATGAAAACAAATAACCTAGGAAAAACAAGGCGATAATGCCACCTGGGGGCTTTTAGGAACATCACAGTTCACTAAAACTAATAACCCTATAGGGTAATTTTTTACTTCCATTTGTCTTTCAAAACAATAATTACCATTTATTTTTCCCTTTTTGTCAATTTTTATATTGATTACCCAGAAGAAATATGTTTCAAAATATTACCCTATTTTCTACAATCTACATAATGGAGAATTGTCTTTCCTGTAACCAAACAGTATTTTTCTCTTAAGAGACAGAGTATGAGTGATTTAATATGTCTAAACTTTTATATTACATTATGAGACGCAAAAGGATCGCAGAGTTCAGCCCCAAAAGAGCATGAGCAAACAAAAAGATAAATAATATGCATCTATGATAGTGAAAATGCCCCCCCCCCCTCCTACTTTTTGCTCACTTTAAAAAACTCTAGCTAAGCCAGGCACGGTGTGGCCCACACCTGTAATCCCAGCCACTCTGGAGGCTGAGGCAGGAGGATTGGGAGTTCAAAGTCAGCCTCAGCAAAAAGTGAGGTGCTAAGCAACTTAGTGAGACCCTGTCTCTAAATCAAATGCAAAATAGGACTGGGGATGTGGCTCAGTGGTCAAGTGCCTCTGAGTTCAATCCCTGCACCCCCCAAAAAAACCCCAAAATAAACAAAAACTCTAGCCAGAGCAATAAGATAGATGAACGAAATTAAAGGGATATGAATAGGAAAAGAAGAACTCAAATTGTCACTATTTGCCAGTGACACAATTCTGTATTTTGAAGATCCAAAAAATTCCACCAGACAACTTCTAGAACTAATAAATGAATTCAGCAAAGTAGCAGAGTATAAAATCAACACCCATATATGAAACATGTTTCTATACATCCGTGATGAATTCACTGAAAGAAAAATTAGGAAAACTACCCCATTCACAATAACCTCAATAAATATAAAACACTTAGGCATCAATCTAACAAAAGGTGAAAGACCTCTATTTAAAAAAACTACAGAACACAAAAGAAAGAAATTGAAGAAGACCTTACAAGATGGAAAGATCTCCCACATTCTTGGATAGGAAGAATTAATATTGTCAAAATGGCCATACTAATGAGAAAATATCATCACCCTATGTACATATATAATTACATGAATGGTGTGAATCTCCAGAGTGTACAACCATAGAAATGAAGAGTTGTACCTCATTTGTGTATAATTAATCAAAATGCATTCTGTAGAAATAAAAATTAAAATTAAAAAACAATAGGAGTAAAAATGTCTAATATATAATTGAAGAATGTGCTTTTGAGCTAAATAAAGATTTTCTAAGTTTGATGATTTTTTAAAAATGGCCATACTACCGAAAGTATTACACAGATTTAATGCAATTTCTATTAAAATTCCAATGACATTCTTCATAGAACTAGAAAAAGCAATTATAAAATTCATTTGGAAAAATAAGAGACCCAGAATAGCCAAAACAATCTTTAGCAAGAAGAATGAGGAAGGAGGCATCACAATACCAGACCTTAAATTATACTAGAGCCATAGTAACAAAAACAGCATGGTGTTGGCATGAAAACAGACACAAAGACCAATGGAACAATAGAAGACACAGAGACAAATCCACATAAATACAGTTTTCTCATACTAGACAAAGGTGCCAAAAGCATACAGTGGAGAAAAGGTAGCCTCTTCAACAAATGGTGCTGGGAAAACTGGAAATTCATATGCAACAAAATGAAATTAAACCCCTATCTCTCACCCTGCACAAAACTCAAAGTGGATCAAAGACTTAAGCACTAGAACAGAGACCCTGGTGCCTAATAGAAGAAAAAGTAGGGCCAAATCTTCACCATGTTGGCCTAGGATCTGACTTCCTTAACAAGACCCCTAAAGTGCAAGAAGTAAAATTAAAATAATCAATAAATGGGATGAATTCAAACTAAAAAGATTCTTCACAGCAAAGGAAGCAATCAAGACCATGAAGAGAGAGCCTACAGAGTGGGAGAAAATCTTTACCACACACACATCAGATAGAGCACTAATCTCCAGGATATACAAAGAACTAAAAAAATTCAACACCAAAAAAACAAATAACCCAGTCAATAAATTGATTAAGAAACTGAACAGATACTTCACATAAGATATACAAATGGTCAATAAATATTTGAAAAAAATGTTGAACATCTCTAGCAATTAGAGAAATGCAAATCAAAACTGGTCTTAAGATTTCATCTCACTCCAGTCAGAATGGCAATTATCAAGAATACAAGGAACAATAAATGTTGGTGAGGATGTGGGGGAAAAGGTATACTCATACATTGCTGGTGGGACTGCAACCACTAAGGAAAGCAGTATGGAGATTCCTTAGAAAACTTGGAATGGAACTACCATTTGACCCAACTATTCCACTTCTCAGTTTACACCCAAAGGACTTAATATCAGCATACTACGGTGACACAGCAACATCAATATTTATAGTCACATCAATTCACAATAGCCAAACTATGGAACCAACCTAGATACCCTTCAACAGATGAATGGATAAAGAAAATGTGATATATATACACAAAGGAATATTACTCGGCCTTAAAAAAGAATGAAATTATGGCATTTGGAGGTAAGCGGATGGAGCTGGAGAATATCATGCTAAGCAAAATAAGTCAATCCCAAAAAAACAGTCAAATGTTGTCTTTAATATGTGGATGCTAATTCACAATGAGAGGGTTAAGAGGGGGCAGCTAGGGAAAAATAGAGGCACTTTGGATTAGGCAGCAGGAGTGAAGGGAGGGGAGGGGTATAAGGGAAGAAGGGATAGTAGAATGAACTGGACATTATTACTCTATGTACATTCATGACTACATGACCAGTGTGATTCTATATCACGTACAACCAGAAAAATGAGAAGTTATACTCCATTTATGTATGATGTGTCAAAATGCATTCTACTGGCATGTATAACTAATTAGAACAAACAAAAAAATCTATAGGAGGAGTTCATTTGCATTCAGTTTTTTGTAGAGTTTACTGATTGCTTATTGTTTGCTGAATATTACTTAGAAAAAAGAAAATCCTCTGTGCTGCTGTCAGAAGAGAGTGTACATAACACACAAAATAAAAATATATAAGAACTTGATAATGTCCTTAACTACACCATTTGGTTCGTTTTTAAAAATGATTTTATTAGTGCATTATAGTTATATGTAATAGAGAGTTCATTTTGACCTCCATTATACCTGCATGAAATTTAATTTGCTTCATTTCAGTTCCCAGTGTTTCCTTTCCCCCCACTTTTCCCTCTTCATTTTTCACTTCCTCTAGTCTACTGGTTTTCCTTCAATCAATCAATCAATCAATCAATCCATCATTGGTGCTTTATAAATATACTTTAAGGCAAAATTCACTGTGGATATTCATTTATGTATTCAGCATAATTTTGTTGAAATTATTCCTCATTTCTTCTCTTTTCCAGTCTCTCCTCCCACAGACTTCTTCTTCTACTCCACTGATCTTCCCTCTATGTTTGTGAGATCCCTGCCATCCCCCCTTACACCCCTTACTTTGCTCTAGCCTACACATGAGAGAAAACATTCTACCCTTGACTTTCTGATTCTAGATTTTTTCACTTAGTATGATGCTCTCCACTTCCATCCATTTACCAACAAATGCCATCATTTCATTCATTTTTATGGCTGAGTACAACTCCATTGTGTATATGTACCATATTTTCTTAATCCATTCATCTGTTGATGGGTACTTGGTTTCATTACCTGTCTATTTTTTTTTTAACTGGGGATTGAACCCAGGGGCACTCCACCACTGAGCCACATCCCCAGTCCTATTTTGTATTTTATTTAGAGACAGGGTCTCACTGAGTTGCTTAGGGCCTCGCTAAGTTCCTGAGGCTGGTTTTGAACTCACGATCCTCCTGCCTCAGCCTCCCAAGTGCTAGGATTATAGGCATGCATCACTGTGCCCATGTTTACTTGTCTATTTTGAATTGCACTGCTATAAATAGCCTATATCACTGTGGTATGCTGATTTTAGTTCTTTTGGATAAATACAGAGGAGTGGAATTGTTGGGTCATATAGTGGGTCTACTCTTAGCCTTTCAAGGAATCTTCATGTTAATTTCCAGAATGGTTGTACTGATTTGCACTCCCACCAACAGTATATGAGCTTATTTTTTCCCCACATCCTTGCCAACATTTATTATTATTTGTATTCTTGATGATTGCCATTCTAACTGCAATGAGATGAAATCTCAATGTAGTTTTGATTTCCATTTCCCAGATAGCCAGGTATGTTGAATATTTTTTCATATATTTGTATTTCTTCTTTTGAGATATGTCTGTTTCTTTTGCCTATTTATTTATTGGGTTGTTTATTTTATTGGTGTTAAGTATTTCAAATTATTTATTTATTCTGGATATTAATCCCATTGCAGGAGTAGCTAGCAATGATTTTCTCCTATTCTATAGGCTTTTCCTGGTTTTAATTGTTTGCTTTGCTGTGCAAAAGCTTTTTAATTCAATGCTCCCTCACTTATTGATTCTTGGTGTTATTTCTTGAGCTTCAGGGGTCTTGTTAAGGATGTAGGTGCCTGCACCAATATGTTGGAGTTTTGACCCTATGTTTTTTTCTAGCAGTTGTAAAACTTTGGGTGTAAATCTTTGATCCATTTTGATTTGACTTTTGTGCATGGTGAGAGGTAGGAATCTAGTGTCATTCTTTTAAATTTCAATATCCAGTTTTCCTGGCACAATTTGTTGAAAAAGTTATCTTTTCTCCAACATATATTTTTGGCATCTTTGTCAAGTATCAAGTGACTATAACTATGGAGGTTTGTCTCTGTGTCTTCCATGCTAGTTCCTTGGTTTCTCCTATTCCATTTTGATGCCAATACCATACTGTTTTTGCTACTATAACTCTGTAGTATAATTTGAGATCAGTTATTATGATCCTTCATCATGACTCCTCTTGGTCAAGATTGCTTTGGGTATTCTGAGTCTTTTATTCTTCCAAATGAATATAGGACTGTTTATTTCCAGTTTTCTGAAGAATGTCATTGGTATTTTGATGGGGACTGCACTGAATCTGTATAACACTTTTGGCAATATGGCTATTTTGACAATATTAATTGACCCTATCCAAGAACATGGGAAGATTTTCCATCTTCTAAGGTCCTCTTCAGTTTCTTTCTTCAGTGTTCGATAGTCTTTGTTGTAGAGGTCTTTTATCTTCTTGGTTAGATTCATTCCCAACTTTTATTTTTTGAGATTATTGCGAATGAGATAGTTTTTCTGATTTCTTTCTCAGCAGGGTCACTATTAGAATATAGGAAAGATATTGATTTATGAATGCTGATCATATCCTGCTACTTTGCTGAATTCATTTATAAACTCTAGAAGCCTTCTGATGGAGTTTTCTGGATGCTTCAGATATAGAATCATGTTGTCAGCAGAGATAACTTGACTTCTTTTCCTATTTGCTTCCATTTAATTTACTTCTCTTGCCTGGATGCAAGAACTATGTTGAATAGGAATGGTAAGAGTGGGCATTCTTATCTTGTTCCTGTTTTTAGAGGAAATGCTTTCAGTTTTCTCCATTCAGTATGATATCATCTTTGGGTTTGTCATATTATATAGCCTTTATAATGTTGAGGTATGTTCCTTCCATCTCTAGTTTCTCTCATGTTCTTAACATGAATGGGCACTATTGTCTGTCAAAGGCCCTTTCTGCATCTATTGAGATGATCATGTTTCTTGTCCTTAATTATCTTTATATGGTGAATTACATTTATTGATTTGTATATGTTGAACCAAACTTGCATCCCTGGAATGAAACCCACTTGATCGTGGTATACTATCTTCTTAATAGTTTTTGAATGCAGTTTGCTAATATTTTGTTAAGGATTTGTGCATCTATGTTCATCAGGGATATTGACCTGTAGTTTTCTTTCCTTGATGTGTCTTTGGTTCTAGTATCAGGGTTATATTATCTTCATAGAATGTATTTGGGAGTGTTTTCTCCCTTTCTATTTCATGGAATGATTTGAAGAAGACTGGAATTAGTTCTTTTAAATGTCTGATAAAACTTGGCTGAATCCATTTGGTGCTTGGCTTTGCTTTGTTGAAAATCTTTTATTTGCTGCTTCAATCTCATCTTGATATTAGTCTATTTGTTTTTTAATATCTTTTATATCTTTTTTATATCTTCCTGGTTCAATTTGGCAGGTTATGGGTGTCTAGAAATTTGAGTATACTGGAGTATACATTTTCAAATTGTTTCTAATGATCCTCTGAATTTCAGAAGTGTCTGTGGCAATATTTCCTTTTTTATCTCTAATTTTGTTGATTTGGGTCTCTCTCTCTCTCTCTTTCTCATTAGTTTGGGTAAGAGTTTATCAATCTTGTTTATCTTTCCAAGAACCAACTCTTGGTTGCATTGATCACTTATACTGTTTATTTTTATTCTCAATTTAATTAATTTTGGTTCTGATCTTAATTATCTCCTGTCTTCTGCTAATTTTGGAATTAGTTTGTTCTTCCTGTTCTAAGACTTTGAAGTGTAGCATTAGATTATTTTTATGGGAACTATTTTTTTAAATGTAAGCATTTAATACTATAAACTTTTCTCTTAGAATTGCCTTCATACTGTCCCAGAGATTTTGATATGTTGTATCTGTGGTCTCATTCATTTCTAAGAACTTCTTGATTTCTTCTCTTATTTCTTTTATGATCCATTCCTCATTTTAAAGTGTATTATATTCAACTTCTGTGTGTTTATGTAGTTTGTATAATTTTTCTTGCTCTTCATTTCTAATTTAATTTCATTATTATCTGATAAGATGCATAGGATTATATGCAATTTTTTTTGTATTTGTTAACACATTGTGGCCTAGAATATGGTCTGTTTTGGGAAAGGTTCCATGTGCTGCTTTTTGCGTGAAATGTTCTGTAGATGTCTATTAGGTCCATTTGATTTATAATATTATTTAGGTAGGAAGTATCTTTATTGATTTTATATTTGAAGGAACTGGATATTGGTGGAAGGGTTTTATAAAAATTATCCAGTATTACTCTATTGTGGGTCTATCTGGATTTAATGTCAAAAAGTTTTTTTGTTGTCATTTTGTTTTTTATGTAATTAAGTACACCAACATTTAGGGCATAAATATTTACTATTGTTATGTCTTCTTGTTGGATTCTTTCCTTTACCAGTATGTGGTGGCCTTCTTTGTTTCTTCTGATTTATTTTTGCTTGAAATCTGCTTTATCAGATATGAAATAGCTACTCTTGCTTGTTTTGGAACTCCATTTGCATTGAATATTTTCCTGCATCCTTTTACATTCACTCTATGAATATCTTTGTCTTTGACATGAGTCTTTTGCAGACAACATATACTTGGATCTTATTTTTAAATCCATTTTTCCAATCTATGCCTTTTAATTGGGGAGTTGAAACTGTTTACATTCAGGGTTAATATGGATAGACATTTGTTATTTCCTACCAGTTTGGTTTGTTTGATATATTCAATTTGGTTGTAATTTTCATTTAGTTAAGTTGCTCTTCTAGAGAGCTTCATCCACTTAGGAACTTTGGGGTTTGTTTTTAAGTTCTTCTGTGTGTGGTATATGTTTCAGTATTTTTTTGTATGGTCATGAATTCTTTTAGTTTATTCTTATTGTGGAAAGTTTTTACTTCTTCAATTCTGAAGGATAGCTTAGGTGGTTGCACACAATGTGAAGGTTCACAGCCACAAGACTGGGATCCTGTATCCACAAGATATGCTCCATGTTTGTATAAATATGTCAAAATATACTGTCATGTATATCTAAAAAGAACAGATAAGATTAAAAAGATATAATATAATAAAAAGGATTGCTTAGGTGCAAACCTAAGCTGGATATAGTAATGTTGACTGGCAATTTTCAAGTGAGATTTGAATATCTCATTTCAAGCCTCCTTGATTTGGGGGTCTGAATTAAAACATCAGAAGTGAGATTATTGGTTTACCCTTAAATGTGGCTTTATGTTTTTCTCTTGCAGCTTTTAATATTCTTTCCTTATTTTCTATATAAGGCATTTTGATTATGGTGTGTGTTGGAGAGGTTCTTTTATGATCTTGTCTATTTGGGGTTCTTTATGTATCCTGTATGTGGATGTATATTTCATTTCTAAGATTAAGAAAATTTTCTGCTATTACTTTGCTGAAAATATTCTTAATGCCATTAGGCTATATGTCCATGTTATATCAACTGTGTTAACTTGATATTGCCCTGGAGTTCTTGTATATCCTGATCATGGTCTTTTTTCTTTGTTGCATACTGAGTATTCAAGTTCATATATCTGTCTTCAAGGCCTGAAGTTCCATTTTCTATGTCATCTAATCTGTTAGTAATACTTTAAAGTTAATTTTTAATGTGATTCATTATGTTTTTCATTTTCAGGAGTTCTGATTGTTTTCTCTTTAGTGTCTCTAATTATTGAAATGGATTTCAATAATTTCACCTTCTGAATTTACTCTTCTAAGGCATTCCTTAGGTCTTCTTTTAGCTCACTGAACATTTTCATAATCATTTTTTATAGTCTTTCTCTGAAATTTCATCTTCTTCCATATCTGTGGGTTCCTTTGCTGGGGGATTATAAAGTTTGAAGGCAGACTTATTTGTTTCTTCATGTTTTCAGAGGTTTTGGACTTGTGCATTTGTTGAGATGGAGTCCTCTTCTTCTTTTATGAATGTGTCCTTTGGTGTATAGTTGCCTTTTTTGTTCTGACAACTGCTCTCTGTTCTTGCTCTATGAGTTGATGTCCAGGAGTGAGACCTGAGGTCCCCCTCTAGCTGTTCATACTTGGAACCTGGTCATTGGTTTGGAGTTTTTATCTCTCCTATTCTATGTATTAAAGTATTGTTGGAGACCATGGGGGAGCTAGTTTGTGCATGGAGTGAGGTTTGCTGCTACTTGGCTGAGTTGGGAATGTAGTTCAGCAACAGGATCTCTACTCTGTGAACCTGTCGTGTCCCAATCATGTCCCAGCCCCAATTAGAGAAAGGGGGAGTAAGGAATAGCAATAATGATAGCAACCAAGGTAAAGCTTAAAATGAATGTCCAGTGACATTTATAACACTAATTGCCACATGAAAAGAAATGGGTCAGAATTTAACATTAGCATAAATGAATGACTATGAACTATATCTAACATTAAATAGTAGTTGTCAACTACATCATCCACTGTATTAATAACCACAACATGCATGTGGAGAGTAGGACTTATATAAACTAAACAGATCTATCAGATAGCGAAATTACATTTCTTTAAGTGAAAAGAAAATGAAGTACGAAGTCAAGAGAAAGTTTGAAATATTTAAAAAGTGAACAGAGAGGAAGCAGGTGATGACTATGAAGAAGGAGTAGTTAAAAAAACAAATAAAAGTAAAAAAAATAAAGAGAGAAAGGAGAGGGAAATAAGAAAATTTGGCTATTAGAGGGGGAAGAAAGTGAAGAAGGAGTAATAAGAGAAAAAAGAACAAAGGAATAAACAAAAAATCAAACCAAAACAAACCCACATATTTTTTAATTATTTATTTTATTTTTCATTGATACTTTTTAGTTTGACATGATAGTAGAATTCATTTTGATAAAATTATACATGCATAGATTATATCTTATTCTAATTAGGACCCCATTCTTGTGGATATACACAATGGTGGGATTAACTTAGGTTTTTTTCATTTATGTACAGAGGAAAATCATGTCAAATTCCTTCCATTGCCTTTCCAATTCCTATTTCCCCTCCCTTCCCTTCATTCCCATTTGTTTAATCCACTGAACTTCTACTCTCCACACTCCTTATTGTGTTTTAGCCTCCTCATATAAACAAAAACATTCAACCTTTGATTTGGGGGGATTGGCTTATTTAACTTAGCATGATAGTCTCCAGATCCACCCATTTACTAGTAATTATCATGAAGTCATTTTTATGGTTGAGTAATATTCCATTGTGTATATATACCACATTTCCTTTATTCATTCATCTGTTGAAGGAGACCTAGGTTGGCTCTGTAGTTTAGCTATTGTGAATTGTGCTGCTATAAACATTGGTGTGGCTGCATCATTATAGTGCATTGATTTTATTTTTTATTTTTTTGCATTGATTTTAAATCCTTTGGGTATATACTGAGGAGTAGGATGACAGAGTCAAATGGTGGTTCCATTCCTAGTTTTTTGAGGAATCTCTATACTCCTTTCCATAATGGTTGCACCAATTTGTAGTCCCACCAACAGCATATGAGTGTACCCTTTTCCCCACATCTTCACCAGCATTCATTGTTATTGTATTCTTGATAATTGCCCTTTTGACTGGAGTGAGATAAAATCTCAGTGAAGTTTTGATTTGCCTTTCTCCAATTGCTAGAGATGTTGAACATTTTTATCATATATATATATATATTTACTTATTGACTATTCATATTTCTTTCCTTGAGAACTGCCTGTTCAGTTCCTTAGCTCATTTATGATTGGGTTTTTTTTTATTGATTGATTGAATGGGTTATTTGTTTTTTCTGGTGTTGAGTTTTTTAAGTTTTTTATGTCCTGGAGATTAATGCTCTATCTGAGATGCAGGTGGTTAAGATTTTCTCCCATTCTGTAGGCTCTCTGTTCACATTCTTGATTGTTTTCTTTGCTGTGAAGAAGCTTTTCAGTTTGAATACATCCCATTTGTTGATTATTGATTTTACTTCTTGTGCTTTAAGAGTCTTATTAAGCTTCTCAGTTCCTGAGCCAGTATGTTGATGTGTTGGGCCTACATTTTCTTCTATATGTGCAGGGTTTCTGGTCTAATTCCTAGATCTTTGATCCACTTTGAGTTGACTTTTGTGCAGGGTGAGAGATAAGGGTTAATGTTCATTCTATTAAAGATGGATTTCCAGTTTTCCCAGTACCATTTGTTGGAAAGGCTATAATTTCTCCAGTTATGTTTTGGTGCCTTTGTCTACTATGAGGTAACTGAATTTATGTGCAAACCCACATAAATCTTACCCCTCCAAAGTCAAAACAGGGCTAAATAACAAAAGAATGGAGGAAAAAAGAAATTAAAATGAATAATTATAACAATATATATCATAATATGTTTGTGTGTGTGTGTGTGTGTGTGTGTGTGTGTGTACACATACAGAATGGAAAACACACAGAATGGAAAAACTGCACTGCAGCGTTGCATTGCCCAGGCCAAGGCTCTACCCTTCTGGAACTCCAGCACCACCAGGCCCAGCCCATGGATCTCCAGCACCACACTGCAGTTCTGCATCTACCAACATGTGGGAACACCTCTGCCCACCATCATGGATTATTCCCGATCCTGACGCTGCCATCTTTAGTGGGGGCAGTGCCCATCCTAGGACACTGCATTATCAAGTACCTTTCATATATCAGGCTACTGAAGACTGGGAGGTTTGAATAGTATATTATAGTTTTGTTGTAGATTTTTTAAAATTAGTATTGTTACTATTATTCCTACTTTCTGTTTTTTTATTGTTTTCCTCTCTCTCTTTTCCTCTTATCTGTTTCCTTGACGTCTTTTTCTCCCTTTTCTCATGTTAACAATCAAATTCTTTTGATTCTGCTTTCACTCTTCCTATGATCTAGTGCCTATATATACTCACTTCTTATCTCATTAACATTACATCCTACACCCTTCCCCATCCTCTTTGTTCACCATTAGAAATTGTGGACCTTATTGCAAACCTATTGTTTATGCTGTAGATAATAACCGAACTCATCATCTCTATTTATTATGACAATACTGTTAATATCTTAATAGGGGCTACTTGGGTTAAGGCTGCATATTGTTTGTATTGTGTGCTGCTAATATTGATCTCCCCCTTTAAGGTGAGGTATTGGAAACCTGCAGGGACACTACAAGCCTATAGGATGGAAACTGCAATACCTCAGATCCACACTGCTAGAGGGGAAGATACGTGAACAACATGAAAAAACAAGGGAAGAAAGTGTCCCAAAAAACCCAAGATGCTATATCAATAGAATCCAATGACAACATGGGAGAAGAATGTCAGAAAAGGAGTTCAGAATGTATATAATTAAAATGATCCCCGAAGCAAAGGATAAGAGAGTAAATGAATGATTACTCCAATAAACAGGTAAAAGAGCAAATTCAGGAAGCAAAAGACCATTTCAATAAGGAGATAGAGATTCTGAAAAAACAAACAAACAAATAGATATCCTTGAAATGAAGGAACCAATAAAACAAATTAAAAACTCAATAGAAAGCATCACCAACAGACTAGATCACTTGGAAGACAGAACCTCAGACAATGAAGACAAAATATTCAATCTTGAGAACAAAATTGACCAAACAGAGAAGATGGTAAGAAACCATCCAAGAACCTCCAAGAATTATGGGATATCATGAAAAGACCAAATTTAAGAATTTTGGGGATTGAGGAAGGCAGAGATACAAACCAAAGGAATGAACAATCTATTCAATGAAATAATACCAGAAAATTTCCTAAACCTGAAGAATGAAATGGAAAATCAAATACAAGAGACTTATAGGACACCAAATGTAAAAATTTCAACAGATCCACACCAAGGCACATTATAATGAAAATGCCTAACATACAAAATAAAGATAGAATTTTAAAGACTGTGAGAGAAAAGCATCAGATTATATTCAGAGGATTTGTCAGCCCAGACCCTAGAAGCAAGAAGGGCTTGAAACAATATATTTCAAGCTCTGAAAGAAAATGGATGCCAACAAAGAATTTTACATCCAGCAAAACTTACCTTCAGATTTGATGACAAAATCCTTCCATGATAAACAAAAGTTAAAAGAATTTACAAATAGAAAGCCTGCACTACAGAACATTTTCAGCAAAAGATTCCATGAGGAGAAAATGAAAAACAAAAATGTAAGTCAGCAAAGGGAGGAACTACTCTAAAGGAAAAGTCAATTAAAGTAGAAACCAAGTCAAGTTAAAAACCAAAAATAAGCCAAAATGGCCAGGAATATAAATCATATCTCAATAATAACCCTGAATGTTAAAGGCCTACACTCATCAATCAAAAGACAGACTGGTAGATTGGGTTTAAAAAAACAGACCCAATAATATGTTGCCTTCAAGAGACTCCATGTCATAGAAAAAGACACCCACAGACTTAAGGTGAAAGGATGGGAAAAAACATACTATGCACACAGACTCAGAATGGAAAAAAAAAATTAAAAAGGAAAAATATTCTTATTGAAAATGGAAAGCTTGTTTCTGCTGAGGTTATCAAAACTGTTGGCAAGGATGTATATCCATTGCTTATGCTATTGTGCCATTCTTTGCATTTCCTTAGCTATTGTGATCTGGAACAAAACTGGTTCTCAGTCTCCTGCTTCACAGTGCAGTCTACGAGAGACTGGGGAGACTGACAATTGGAGTTTTGTCAGACAGTCTGGGTTGAGACTCCCAGAGTGGGGCTGATGCAGACATCTAATGTGAAGCTCCAGCAGTTGGAGTTTAGTTCTGACTGTCCTTTGGAACTTTGTCTGAGGGTATCTGAAATTAGATGCACACCACCTGTTGCTGGATAGAGGCCAAACTGTTAGATACATGGGTCTCTAGCACCTCCTGAAAATTCCATTCTTGGCGTGGAGATCTAGTCCTCCACAGGTCTCAAACATCCTACCCATGGATGTGCATTTCCCAGAATCTGACCTAGAGTGCAGATGTGTCTGTCTGACCAGTTTCTGGCCTCTTCCTACCTGCTTGCATGGTTTGCCAGCAACAAAGGAAACTCAAGCCTCTTTCCTCTTGTATCGCCATCCTGGATCACCCTGGACACAATCTTCTCTGTGCCTGTTTCAGTAGGCCAGGCGAGATATGGACCCCAGAATAGGTAACCGCATGTCAATGTGACAACATTGACATTCTGAACTCCCACTTCTACAAGCTGCTGTGAGGCCACTTGCAGATGATTATTGCCTCTAATCTCCACTTACTGGCAGAGAGATTCTGATCACCCTTCAATCATCATCTTGCACCACTAATTCTGCATCAGTTAAGAACAGCCTCCCTCTCTATTTCCCAGGTTCCCCCAAATCAAATTTTTTCCCCATACTTTCCTCTCTTTCTGCCTGTGTTAGCCCTCTCCTCTGCAGGGATCTGGAGGTGCCCCTGCTACCACAGCTGCTGCCAGCCAAGCTGGAGTAGATCTAACATATTTGTCTTATGTCCAAATCTTCTTTCTGTGTCTCTATGATTATTTTACTTTCCAATGTTGAATTTCAGTGAATTCGCTCAGAAATACTCATGCTGTTTGAATCTCAAGCTGAGGAGCAATTGGAAGGTGTATCCTTTCTCTAATCCACCACCTTCCATCTCCCTCATTTGTTTTATTGTATGACAAAGTGTTTATTTTTTTAAATCATCCTGAGAGACATTTTGGTTATTTTATCCTTTAATTGTATCTTTCCTTGCTGGGTATTTTCCAAATCTCTGTTGCTGTAAGTGACATTTTATTTAATGAAAAACTCAGAGTTCCATTCATCAGTTTATTCATATATTTTTTCTTTCTGTTAACTACTTATTAGGCTGATATGTAGTAGATGTTCAATAGATGTGAATACATAAATCAACATTTTGGAGTTTTCAGTTGTCCAGATAGAAAACATATATCATAAAGGAAGAGAAAAAATTAAAATTAGACACAGATAGATCTGGGGAATGAAGGATTTGGTCCATTGTTTGTAACCTGATTATATAGCTAATCTGTGCACATGTTTGGAGGACCAAGCGTTGTTGAAATGTTGTAGGTGTTTGTAAGTAACAAGAATAAATCTTGCAACTAAGTCTGATCTGTTTTTTGTTTTGTTTTGTTTTGTTTTGCAGTGCTGGGGATTGAACTTGGCCTTGTGTTTGCAAGGCAAGCACTCTACCAACTGAGCTATATCCCCAACCCTGATCTGTTTTTATGGTCAACTTGTCACTATAGCATCTGCTAGAATTTCTGGTTTACAAGTTGATGCTATTTGGAATGTTTACAGATGAAATCTGTAAATTATCTGTAGATTATTAGAACTAAATTTTAATACTGTGCCAGTAACTAATAGTAGCTCCTCAATATCCATCTTTATTGTCAGCAATAGAATTTTTATCTGGGTGTTTGATGACTCTGAATACAGCTTGCATTTCTCAACTCCTCTTTGCTGCCCGTGTCCATATAACTAAGTTCTGGCAATGGGTTAGAAATGAAAATATCCTGGGGTAACTTTTGGAAAGCATTCTTGACCGAAATGTGGTATGCACCATTTACCTCTTCTTCTCATCCCTTCATCTATCCTGCTGTCTGAATAAACATGGTACTATCTTGGGGCATAATATGGAGATCACAAGGAGAAAGGTATAGTGAAGGAACCAGGGCCCTTGACATTGTGGAATGCTATAACAGACCTACACTACTTTCTTGGCAGAGAAATCAACTTGTATTAGGATACTATTATTTTGGATTATTAACAACTTACAAGTGAATCTAATATTCACTAATACAATTGCCATAAGAAAAGCAGTTACTAAAAAAGTTGTGTATATATATAGCATATTCATATATTATTTACCACATTATCTCTGTCCTTCCTCTCAACTTAGAAGCATTACTATACTATTAGAAATGGCTCTGCTACCATGGTTGATAAGAAGCAAATAATAAACATTACAAAAATTCAACCTATAACTAAAATGCAAATTAAAATAATAAGTTATCCCTTATCAATAAGTAACAACAAAAATTTTTAAATGCTGAAAGCAGATACAAAAAGGAAACAAGCAATTTATATTTCTTGTGGCAATATAAATTGGAAAACATTTCAGAAATACAAGAACCATATGCAGAACCATAAGAACTTATTTGCCTTTTGATCCAGAAATTCTGTTTCTGGAAAACAGTTTTAAGGAAATAATTGTAAATACTGAATGTTATGTGCTCAAAGATACTCACTGAAGCAGTGATTGTCATTGAAATAATAATGGTGACAAATAAGTAACAATCTAAATGTCCAACATAGGATGATCGGCTAAGAAATGTATGGTATAAACCGAGGAGTAGGATAACTGTCAAAAGGTGGGTCCATTCCAAGTTTTCTGAGGAATCTCCACACTGCTTTCCAGAGTGGCTGCACCAATTTGCAACTCCATCAGCAATGTATGAGTGTGCCTTTTTCCCCACATCCACACCAACACCTATTATTGCTTGTGTTCTTGATAATAGCCATTCTAATTAGAGTTAGATGAAATCTTAGGGTGGTTTTAATTTGCATTTCTCTAATTACTAGAGTGTTAAACACCTTTTCACGTATTTGTTAATCACCTGTATATCTTCTTCTGTCAAGTGTCTGCCCAGTTCCTTAGCCCATTTATTGACTGGGTTCTTTGTATTTTTGATGTAAAGTTTTTTAAGTTCCTTATAAATTTTAGAGATTAATGCTGTATCTGAAGTGCATGTGAAAAGATTTCCTCCCACTCTGTAGGCTCTCTTTTCACATTATTGATTGTATAGTAACACAGTCACATCAATATTTATAGCAGCTCAATTCACAATAGCTAGATTGTGGAACCATCCTAGATGCCCTTCAATAGATGAATGGATAAAGAAACTGTTGTTTATATACACAATGGAATATTATTCAGCCATAAAGAAGAATAAAATTGTGACATTTGCAGGTAAATGGATGGAATTAGAGAATATCATGCTAAGTGAAATAAGCCAATCCCATAAAACCAAAGGCCCAATATTTTCCCTGATAAGTGGATGATGATACATAATGGGGATGGGGGTGGGGGGTGAGAAAAGAATGGAGAAACTTTGGATTGTGTAGAGGGAAATGAGAAGGGGTAGGGGCCAGGCATATGAAAGATGGTGGAATGAGACAGACATCATTATCCTATGTACATGTATGATTACACGAATGTTGTGATTCTACATCATGTACAACCGTAGAAACAAAGAGTTGTACCCCATTTGTGTAAAATGAATCAAAATGCAGTCTGTAAAAATAATTTTTTTTTAAAAGAAATGTGTGGTAATATATACTGGACAGATTATCAAATGGATGTTGAAGATGAAATATTCCCCAGCTTCTTCAAAAACTTACATTTGTTGGACCATATAAATATTTGACAAATATGAGTGCCTACTATGCTCCAGTGTTTGTTCATTATATAATGATGAGTAAAAGTAGATTGACAAGATCTTGGTTCTCGTGGAGCTTATAGCCTTGTGAGGGAAGATAGATGATTACATGTATGGTTAGTGCTGTATGGGAAAGGAACATGGTTCTAGAAAAGCAAATGACATCTCTGGACTGAGATGTTAAGACAGGCATTGCTAATTAAAGATGTGGCCTTTGAACTAAGATATGAAGAACTGAGAGACTTTCACGAGGAGAATGGATGTGAAAACTATATGTTGACATGAAGAATGCTTAAGCCATAGTAATTGGAGAGCACAGAGTGCATAAATGAATCTGCAGTATGATTATGGATGAAAATAGGTGTACAGGAAAAGACCATCAGGAATACATCAAAATGCTAAGAATGCTTTAGAAGGTAGGAGAATTATGGGTGATTTCTCCTGCAAGTATTTCCCCAATGTTCTATAATGTGCTATAATGATTTTATGAAAAAAATTTTAAAGAAATGCTATTTTTCTATTAGAGTAACATAAAACTACCAGCATAATGCACACAGGAAAGCTCTGACTCTTAAAGTACAAAGAAAGAAAAGTAAAGTTTTTGTAAAGCACAAGAAGGAAAATAAATGTTTAAGAAAAAATAACTTCTGTGAAACTGGGAAGGAGGTATAAGAATTAGGCTACTCCTGGTTTGAATGGAGAGAGAAAAAATATGTATATATATATATATATTGCCATCCAGAAGATCTGCTGTAACTGAAAGAGCTAAAAAAATAATAAATTGTGCTCCTGAAAATTTAAAAAGTGGACTTAGAATCAGGCTAATACTGTCCTGTAAATGATTAGTAGATTTTGGACATTGTTTTATTAAAAGTAATACACAACCCTTTTAAAGGGCTCATTTAGAAAGAACCAATTTCTTCATGTTATCTCTGGTATTGTGTGCGACTAACTTTTATATCTACACTGAATGCAAGGAGAAAAAGGGAAGAAGATTAATGAATAAGGAATAACACTTTAGCTCCCAAGGAAATGCTTTGCCAATTGGAAAAAAAAGAAGACAGTTTCAAGTCCTGTGGTACAATGATGTTGTGAATTTTTCAACTGTTACTTTCTAATCTTGAAAGAGGGAAGAAGTTGCAATATGGATCATTTTTTGGTCAAAGAGCTAATTTACCTATCCAGTGAAAACTGACCATTGGCAACAATGAGAACTGTAAAATGCCACAGAAAAATTCAAATTTTCACTGGTAGGTGCATAGATAGAATTGCAAGTGACAACCAGTGATTAGACACTGGAATCTATGAATTAGGCCTAGGAATCTTTACAAAATTTCACCAAACAAAATTAGCAGAAGAAGCTATGTAGAAAAAGTGCAAGAATTGAGAAACATATATGCCATATATTTCACCCCAAGAATATGGAAGAAGAATGAATCCAGGTATGTTCAAAATGTGCCAGTCACTTGAGTGTGTTTTGCTACCATCTCTGGGATAAAAATAATAATTATTTAAATTCTGACTTCAGCTTTCAGTGAGATAGGAAAAATTCATAAGCCTTTTACTGTGTCTTAATCAGAAATTTTCAATTGCTACTTAAGTCTCCATAAGGACTAAGGCATCTTTGAATCCTTAGCACTTGATAGGGAGCTAGGTGTGTAGTAAGAATGTAATGAGTGAATATCAAATAAAATAATACATTTATATATTGATTATTAACTTCTATCTGTGTAAGTTTAAACATCACTTTCTTACCAGGAAAGTTGCCCAATTTTATGTTTCAAAGACTTCTACACATACGAACACACATACGAACACCATTCAATTATAGACCATGTTTTTCTTCATTTCAGAAGCACATTTACAGTCAATGGGGAACTTGAAAAAAATCTCATTTCCAGCCTACTCCCTACACAAATTACATTAGGTTCTGGGTGAAATGAGGACATCTCTCCAGGTGATATTCCACTGTGGAGCAAGGGTGAGAATCACTACTCTAGATAAATGACTAAACTAAAAAAGTTATAAATTCATTTCAGTTTATTTCAAGCATACTACTATTGTTTGGTATCTATAGTTATCAGCTGTGAATGCTCAGAAGAATATTGTGTTCATTGATTTATTAACTGCTTAAAGCTCTAAGAATGGTGGTAAAGTAATTATAATATACATTACCTATTATTGATTTATGAAGTGTCTTAAATCTGTAGTATTAATAATTAGAGTGGCTTCTGGGTAAGAACCCAAACTTAACTAATGCTTCTTGGTAACCTAAATAGAGATTTAGTATCCTGGAAGTTTTATGTACCAGAATTCTAAATAGGCACAGTGATAGTAACAATAAAGCAATTAAGCTCATCTATTCTTGCAACTTTCTAGCTGCTGACAATGAACTAACCTAAGCTGACCCTTACTAATAGAACTGCAGATGTAATAGAACTGAGGATGGATGTTTGAACCGATTCATATTGTTAAAGATTGCTCCATAGGTTACACAGGGAGAAAATAAACATTCTTTGCTTGTTGTTCAAAGATTTAATGTGATACACTATTGACTGACTGTGGTTGATGAATAAGTCATTAAATAAGAGTCTGAAGCTAATTCTGACAATGGAATATGTTATGGTGGATTTCTGTCATCACCAATGCACTCATTACAAAAATTATAATTATGAATGAAAAGCCATTAGAGATAGAGACAGAGAACTCAATTTAAAACTCAGCTGCATTCTGCTTAATTCCATGGAGTATACAAGAAGCTCTTTAGTAAGAGTGCAAAATCCTTAGCTGAATGATTCCTCTTTTGAATGAGAACTCAGGATTTATTGGTGGCATGGAGTGTGCTGAAAAGAGGTCAGCTAGAGAAAATGAACTGGTTGTGCTTGTTCGAGGGGACAAGTAAGAGAGAGCAAGAGTTGTGAGCTGGAGGATCTTTTGGTGTGGAGTCTTAAAATCTTAACAAATAACACTGTTTAATACAAAATCTATTGAGTGGCGCATTTTTTAAAAAATTCTAATTTAAAAACATGAACTTGGAGTCAGAAAAACCTTGGTTCAAATCCTGGCTCCATCACTTAACAGGCAGAGTAAATATGGTTGTTACTTCACTGATTGAGGCTCAGTTTCATCATCTGTAAGGTGTACCTATTTCTCCTGTCAACCTCATTGGGTGGTTTTGAAGAAAAATTTAAATAGTGGAAAGGAATTGAACCTCCATAATGCTAAATAAGTAAGTACGTAGCAGATCCCACTGATGGCCCACCCAAGAGCACTGTCTCCTTTGTTCTTGCCAGGCAGAACCTTCCTTTTATTTAGGTATTCACTCAATCCCTACTGGTTAAGTCATGATTAATCTGATTTGTTCCTGGTGACCCTGGTTAGTGTTAGCTTTTGGTTTAGGAAAAGAAAGGAGATCCAATCCTGACTAATGAGATGTAAAGAGAGGTTTCTCAAGATGTTCTATTAAACAGTTATTTTCATATGTTGGCAGAGTAGCAAGATTCAAATTCAACAAGATTGAATTTTCAATGCATATCTTAATGGTCTGGATTTTGAAGCAGTTTTATTGTGATATATATAAATCACATACCACACAATCTACCCTTTTATTTACTTATTTATTTTTATTTTTAAATTTATTTTGATTCATTGTACACAAATGGGGTACAACTGTTGTTTCTCTGGTTGTACACAAGTAGAGTCACACCATTTGTGTAATCATACATGTACATAGGGTTGATCTACCCTTTTAAAGTGTACCATTCAATGTTTTTTAAATATACCTACAAATCTGTGCATCTTTTTTTTTCATTTTGGAGGTTTGTTTGTGTTTTTGTTTTTAGTACCAGGAATTGAACCCAAGAGCACTAAATCACTGACCACATACACAGCTCTTTTTAAAAATTTATTTAGAGACAGGGTCTTGCTTAGTGGTTAGGGCCTCACAAGTTGCTGAGGCTAAATTTGAACTTGCGATCCTCCTGTTTCAGCTCCTGAGCAGCTGGAATTAAAGCATGCACCACTGTGCCCAGTCTGTGCAACTATTACTACGTCAACTTCAGTGTTCTTTCATTACCTTAAGAAGAAATCTTATATCCTTTAGCTATCATTTTCCTGTCCCTTCTTGCCCCAGCCCTCAACATCACTGATCTACATTTTGTCTCCATAATTCCCCACTCTGGACTTCTATATGAATGGAATTATAACATGTAGTCTTTTGTAACTGGTTTCTTTCACTTAACATAATGTTTTCAAGGTCTAACCACACAGTAGCATGTGCCAGTACCTTTATTTTTATCGTATAGTATTCTGTTGTGTGGATATACTGCATTTTGTTTATCCATTTGTCCATTGCTGGACATTTGAGTTTCCCCTTTTGGCTATTAACAATAATACTGCTATATACATATAAGTTTATGTATGGACATATGTGTTCATTTCTCTTGCTTATACACCTAGAATTTCTAGGATCCCTGAAACAAAGGGAATGCCCAGGAATATAGCAAGGGAAATCCCAGTGTGATAACTGTATATCAGGTCTAGAGAACAACAGATCCAGATTGAAGAAGAAAGTCAGGATGCCTGATGAGGGAAGTTTCCAGGAAAAATGCAAATGTGATATATCACAGGTCTGATTGGCTGGAACATTATATTGAGAGAAACAAGCTAAATGATAGGCCTGCTAGATCACCAGGGAGAACTAGGGGAAGAGATAGCCAAGAAGAGCCCTACTGGAGACAGAACAAACCTTAAATTCGAGCCTTAAGAACTATTCCTAATTTTATGGGATCAGATTGTGGAGCCATTTATATCCAAGGACATTGTCAAAACACAGCAATTAGTGGCAACTAATGAAGGTAGAAGGGGTCTTAAAAGAAAAATCAGGGAAAGAAGCAGAAAGCAAGCTCAGGATCCAGTATCGTGAAATAGATGACCTATAACACTTGCTTGTCATTTTTGCTTTATCTATTAAAGATTATTGCTTTGTGGTTACCATGAGGCTTACAAAAACTTCTTTTATAACAAGCTATTTTGAAATGATAGCAATCAACATGATAAAAGGGTAATAAACAAAAGAACAAGAGAAACCCTACTCATAGAAAACTCCTCCCCACATTTTGAATTTTTAATATCCCATTTTACATCTTTCTGCACTGTGTAGTGCTTAACATATTGATGTTGTTATTATTTTTAATTGCTTTGTTTTTTAGGCTTCCTACAAAAGACATGAAGGGTTTCATACCATGCTTACAGTATTAGAGAATTCTGAATTCGTTTGTACAATTAATCTTATAAAACAAGTTTTATACCTTCTTATGTTTTCTTCTTACTCACTAACATCTCTTTCTTTCAGTTTAAAGACCTTCCTTTAGCATTGCTGGTGGAGATAATTCCATTAGCTTTAAATTGGGAATATCTTTAGCCCTCTTTTATTTCTTTTTTATTCTTTATTAGTATTTTTTTTAGTTATACGTAACTTTAGGATTCATTTTGACATAATTATAAAAGCATGGAATATAATTTACTCTAATTCAGCCCCCAATATTTCTGCTTTCCTTACTCACTAACATCCTGTCCTCCCTCCCTCTGTTCTCTTCCCTCTACTGATTTATTTACTTGTCATTTTTAAAAAATTAGTGCCTATGGATATACATAACGGTGAGATTCACTGTGGTATATTTATGTATGTACACAAGAAAATTAGGTCAGATTCATTGTGCTCTTCTTCCCTTATCCCATCCCTTCTCCCTCCCCCTTAGCCTCCTTTATCTAGTCCACCTCCTTTTCTTTTATTTTGATGGAGTTCCCCAACCCATTCCCTCTCTCTCTTTGTCTTTCTCCTCACTGCCCTCCACCATTTTAGCTTTTGTAAATCAGAGAAAACATTTGGCCTTTGGCTTTCTGAGTCTGGCTTATTTCACTAGCATGATAATTTCCATTTCCATCCATTTACCAGCAAATGCCATAATTTCATTCTTCATTATTAGCCCTCTAACTTCTAAAGGATAGCTTTGCTGTGTATAGTATTCTTGGTTTACAGGGTTTTTTTCCTTCAGTATTGTGAAAATTTCATGCCACTCTTTCCTTGCCTGTTAGATTTTTGCTGAGAAGTCAGCTGTTGGGCAAATTGGGCACCTCAATGTATTGTTTCTTTTCTCTTGCAGACTTGAGAATCTTAAGATCTCTCACTTTAGTTATATGATGCCCTGGGGTAGACTTGGTTGAGTTAAATTTTACTTGCTTACTTTGACCTTCTTATACCTGGATATTTATATCATTCCCTAGGTTTAGGAAGTCTCTGTTAATATTTATTTGAATAACTTTCTCTCCCTTTGTCTTTTCAAGTCCTTCCTGAATCCCAACAACCTGAATACTTGCTTTTTTCACTGTCCCCGTGTGCCTATAGGCAATTCACATTCCTCTTCATTCTTTTTTCTTTTTTCTCCTTGTGTGTTTTCCAATAACCTATCTTTGAGCTCACAAATTTTTTCTTCAGTTTAATCTATTCTGCTATTGATGCCTTCTATCATTTTAAAATTTCCGGAGTGTATTGTTCAACCCCGTATTTTCTGTTTGATTTTGGGGAGGGTTACTGGGGGTCAAACCCAGAGGCACTTAACCACTGAGCCACATCCCCAGCCCTATTTTGTATTTTATTTTGAGACAGGGTCTTGCTAAGTTGTTTAGGGTTTCATTAAGTTGCTGAGACTGGCTTTGAGCTTGTGATCCTCCTGCCTCAGCCTCTCAGTCACTGAGATTACAGTCATGCACCACTGCACCTGGCTCTGTTTGATTTTTAAAACTGTATCTATCTTTGTAAATTTTTCTGTTAGAGTTTTGAAACATTTCTTTGTATTTTCTCCAAGTTCATTGATTTTTCTTAAAACAACTGTTTTAAATTTTCTGAGAGTCTCCCATATTGATTACTACTTGGTCAATTTTTGGTACCTTATTTTGAGTACCTGAGAGCCCTTGATACTTGTTGGCATGTAATGTCATCTGGGCATCAAAGGAACAGGTATTTATTTAGTCTTCCCAATCTGGCTTTGTTTGTACCCGTTTTCCCAGAAATTCTAAGCAGATTGCTTATTTTCTCTGAGCCTATAGTCACTTTCATTATTTCAGCACTAGATGTCCAGGTCTATATTTTCCAGGAGTCTACTGTTGGCATGTTGTCTCTGTTTTAGTATTAGAGGACAAACCAAGCCCAGTTTACCCAAATACTCTTGGTGTATTGTTCAGAAAGAAATAGAAGAGTATCTAGAGAGAGTAGCCTGATATTTGCCACCCCAGCTCTCTTTTGATCACTACTTTCGTGGAATATCTTTTTCCATCCTTTCTCTTGATCTATTTGTGTCTCTGGATCCAAAGTGAGTCTTTTGTAGACAGTGTATAGTTGGATCATGGATTTTTCCCCCTTCCCTGTTTTGCAAATTTTTCTTTTGGAGTGTTAAATCCATTTATGTGTCAGGTAATTGCTGATAAGAAGGGACTTACTTCTGCCATTTTCCAATTTGTTTTCTAAATGCCTTATAAAGTTGGTGTCTCTCAGTTTCTCTATTACTGCCTTCTTTTGTGTTTATTATTTGTAGTGAATGTTTGGACTCCCTGCTCATTTCCTTTTGCATGTATTCTATTTGCATTTTTTGTGGTTACTGTGAGGATTACATTTAATATCCTAAAATTATAACAATCTAAATTTATACCAACTTAACTTCAATGGCATATAAAAACTCTGCTCCTTTATACTTCATCCTTCCTTTTCTATTGGCAGCATAAATCACATCTTAATACATTTGCATCCAATAACATCACAATAATTTTTATGTATTTGTCTTTTAAACCATAAACAAAAGTGGTTAAAAATAAAAAGTACAATGATGTGATCTTTTGTAATTGCTCATGCATTTACCTTTACCACAGATTTTCTTTTTTGCTCTTTTTAAGTTTGAAAACAATGTACAGTTTATTCAATTAACTGAAAGGAGGGCATATTGTTTTTTATTGCTTTTTGATTCATTGTACACAAATGGGGTACAACTTTTCATTTCTCTGGTTGTACACAAGGTAGTGTCACACCGTTTGTGTAATCACACATGTACATAGGGTAATGATGTTTGTCTCATTCCATTATCTTTTCTTCTCCTACATGCTACCCACTCCTTATTTCCCTCTATGCAATCCATCCTTCCTCCATTCTTCCCTTATCCCCTGGCCCCCCCCCCCCCATTATGCATCATCATCCACTTATCAGAGAAAACATTTGCCCTTAATTTTGGGGGATTGGCTTATCTCAGCATAATATTCTCCAGCTCCATCCATTTACCTGCAAATGCCATAATGTTATTCTTCTTTGTGGCTGAATAATATTCCTTTGTGTATATAAACAACAGTTTCTTTATCCATTCATCTATTGAAGGGCATCTAGGATGGTTCCACAATCTAGCTATTGTGAATTGAGCTGCTATAAACATTGATGTGGCTTTGTCACTATAGTATGCTGGTTTTAAGTCCTTTGGGTATAGGCCAAGGAGTGGGATAGCTTTTCATTTCTTCATGTGACTTTAAGGCTTCCAAGGCTTTTGATGATAATGTAGTTGATAACTGTCTTAGTCAGCTTTTTTGCTGCTGTGACTAAAAGATATCATAAGAACAATTAGAAGAGGAAAAGTTCATTTGGCACTCACAATTTCAGAGGTCCCAGTCCATAGACAGCTAGCTCCATTCCTTGGGGCTCAAAGTGAGGCAGACCCTCATGCAGAAGGGTGCAGCAGAAGAAGGCAGCTGGGGACAAGGCCACCACGAAGCTGAGAGAGCTCTGCTCAAAAAGGAAAAAATATCAACCCCCAAAGGCAAGCCCCCAGGGACCCACCTCCTCCAAACACACTCTACCTGCCTACAGTTACACCCACTTAATCCCTATCAGGGATTAATGCACTGATTGGTTAAGGCTCTCATAACCCAATTATTTAACCTCTAAACTTTCTTGTATTGTCTCATCCATAAGCTTTTGGGGGACACCACATATCTAAACCTTAACAATAACTCAGTTGAAGATTTCTTGTATGTGAGGAGTTGCTTCTTCTGCAGCTCTCATGTTTCTCTTTTTGCCTTTATCTTTTAACAGATTGTTTATAATGTGTCTCAGTGTGGATGTTTTTATTTTACTTAGAGTTAATTCAGCTTCTTGAATTTACAGGTTAATGTCTTTAATCATATTGGGAACTTTTCAGTTGTGCTTGTTTTCAAATATTATTTCTTCCCTTCTCCTCTGAACTCCCATAATTCATGTGTTGAACTACTTGATGGGGTTCCACAGGCCCCTTAGGCTCTATTAGCCCTTCTCCCTTCTTTTTTCTTCTAGTTCCCAAGACAATAATTTCAATTTTCCTACTTCAATTATCTCACTGACTCTTCTGTCTGCTCAAATCTCCTTTTGAACTCTTCCAGTGAATTTTTCATTTCAGCTACTATTTTTTTTCTTTTGCTCCAGGATTTTCTTTCTTTTTTATAACTTTGTTTTATTTACTCATATTCTTACTTTGCCCATGTACCATTGGTTCACATCTTCCTTTATCTCTTTCAGCATCCTTACATTAGATATTTTAAAGTCTTTTTCTAGTAAGTCTAATGTTCTAAGCTTCTTCAGGGATAGTGTCTGATGATTGATTTTGCTCTTTTTAGTAGACCATACCTTCCTGTTTCTTTGTATGTCTTGTAATTTTTCTTTTTCCTTTTTCTCTATCTCTCTTCTCTTTCTACTTCTGTTGAAAACTGGGCATTTGAATCTTATAATGTGGTCACTATTTTTTGATTGTTTGAATTTGCTTCTATACCAGAGGTTCACCTGAGATGAAAGCGCAAGGTCTTCTGGGGTCTTTTCCTTTTGTGATGCTGGGGACCGAACCCAGGGCCTTTTGCTTGTGAGGCAAGCACTCTACCAATTGAGCTATAAACCCAGCCTGGGTCCTTTCTGAATCTTTATTTTTCCCTGAGTGTGTGAAGTAACTTTCTTCCAAAACCCCTCATGCCCATGGTTGCTTTTACATGTCCTAATCTTTTTTATTTATTTATTTTTATTTACTTATTGATTCATTGAACACAAATGGAGTACAGCTATTGTTTCACTGGTTGTACACAAAGTAGAGTCACACCATCTGTGCGTTCATACATGTACACAGGGCAATGGTATCTGTCACACATTCTGTTATTATTTTTACCCCCTGACCCTGCCCCCACCCCTCCCTTCCCTCTATGCTATCTATCCTTCCTCCATTCTTGCCACCCTTCCCCCCCGCATTATGCATCATCATTCATTTATCAGAGAGACCATTCAGCCTTTGGATTTTTGGGATTGGCTGATCTCACTTAGCATAACAGTTTCCAACATCATCCATTTACCTACAAAT
>JAJEJO010005453.1:310319-467674 GCA_020662805.1 Glaucomys volans | reverse complement strand
CATTTTTTCATAAATCTGTTGATTGCTTGTAGATCTTCCTCTGTAAAGTGTCTGTTCATTTCCTTGGCCCATTTATTGATTGGGTTATTAGTGTTCTTGGTGTAAAGATTTTTGAGTACTGGGTAGATTCTGGAGATTAGTGCTCTATCTGAAGTGTGTGTGGCAAAGATTTTCTCCCACTCTGAAGGCTCTCTCTTCACATTGCTGATTGTTTCCTTTGCTGAGAAAAAGCTTTTTAGTTTCACTCTATCCCAATCATTGATTCGTGCTTTTATTTCTTGCGCTTTGGGAGTCATGTTAAGGAAATCTGGTCCTAGGCCAACATGATGAAGATTTGGACCTATTTTCTCTTCTATTAGGTGCAGAGTCTCTGGTCTGATTTCTAGGTCCTTGATCCACTTTGAGTTGAGTTTTGTACAGGGTGAGAGATATGGGTTTAGTTTCATTTTGCTGCATATGGATTTCCAGTTTTCCCAGCATCATTTGTTGAAGAGGCTGTCTTTTCTCCATTGCATGCTTTTGCCTCCTTTGTCAAGTATGAGATACCTGTATTTATTTGGGTTTGTCTCTGTGTCTTCTATTCTGTACCATTGATCTACCTGTCTATTTTGGTACCAATACCATGCTGTTTTTGTTACTATTGCTCTGTAGTATAGTTGAAGGTCTGGTATTGTGAAACCCCCTGCTTTGCTCTTCTTGCTAAGGATTGCTTTAGCTATTCTGGGTCTCTTATTCCTCCAAATGAATTTCATGATTGCTTCCTCTATTTCTATGAGGTCCATCATTGGGATTTTAATTGGAATTGCATTGAATTTGTATAGCATTTTTGGAAGTATGGCCATTTTGACAATATTACTTCTGCCTATCCAAGAACATGGGAGATCTTTCCATCTTCTCAGATGCTCTTTAACTTCTTTCTTTAGTGTTCTGTAGTTCTCAGTGTAGAGGTCTTTCACATCTTTTGTTAGATTGATTCCCAAGTATTTTATTTTTTTTTGAGGTTAATGTGAATGGGGTAGTTTTCCTAATTTCTCTCTCAGAGGATGCATCACTTACGAATAAAAATGCATTAGATTTATGAGCATTAATTTTATATCCTGCTACTTTACTGAATTCATTAATGAGTTCCAGAAGTTTTTTGGTGGAATTCTTAGGGTCTTCTAAATAGAGAATTATGTCATCAGCAAATAGGGATAGTTTGATCTCTTCTTTTCCTATTCTTATTCCTCTAATTTCTTTGGTCTGTCTAATTGCTCTGGCTAGAGTTTCAAGAACAATGTTGAATAGTAGTGGCGGAAGAGGGCATCCCTGCCTTGTTCCAGTTCTCAGGGGGAATGCTTTCAATTTTTCTCCATTTAGAATGATGTTAGCTGTGGGCTTAGCATAAATAGCCTTTACAATGTTAAGGAATGTCCCCACTATCCCTATTTTTTCTAGTGTTTTGAGCATGAAGGGGTGCTGTATTTTAACAAATGCTTTCTCTGTGTCTATTGAAATAATCATGTGGTTCTTGATTTTAAGTCTGTCGATGTGGTGAATTACATTGATTGATTTCCGGATGTTGAACCAACCTTGCATCCCTGGGATGAAACCCACTTGATCATGGTGCACTATCTTTTTAATATGCTTTTGTATGCGATTCGCTAAAATTTTGTTAAGAACTTTTGCATCTATGTTCATTAGATATATGGGTCTGAAATTTTCTTTCCTTGATGTGTCCTTCTCTGGTTTTGGTATCAGGGTGATATTAGCTTCATAGAATGAGTTTGGAAGGGTTCCCTCCTCCTCTATTTCATGAAATACTTTGAGGAGTATTGGAATGAGCTCTTCTTTGAAGGTCTTGTAGAACTTGGCTGTGAATCCATCTGGTCCTGGACTTTTCTTTGTTGGTAGGCTTTTGATGACTGCCTCTATTTCATTGCTTGAGATTGATCTATTTAAGTTGTGTATGTCCTCCAGATTCAGTTTGGGTGGCTCATATGCCTCTAGGAACCTGTCGATGTCTTCCAGGTTTTCTATTTTGTTGGAGTATAAATTTTCAAAGTAGCTTCTTATTATGTTTTGTATTTCAATTGTGTCTGTTGTAATATTTCCATTCCCATCATGAATTTTAGTAATTTGGAGTTTCTCTCTCCTTCTCTTCGTTAGCGTGGCTAAGGGTTTATCAATTTTATTTATTTTTTCAAAGAACCAACTTTTGGTTTCGTCAATTTTTTGAATTGTTTCTTTTGTTTCAATTTCGTTGATTTCAGCTCTGATTTTGATTATTTCCTGTCTTCTACTACTTTTGGTGATAGTCTGTTCCTCTTTTTCTAGGGCTTTGAGCTGTAATGTGAGGTCATTGATTTGTTGACTTTTCATTCTTTTATTAAATGCACTCCATGCAATGAATTTTCCTTTTAGCACTGCTTTCATAGTATCCCAGAGATTTCGATATGTTGTATCTTTGTTCTCGTTGACCTCTAAGAATCTTTTAATTTCCCCCCTAATGTCTTCTGTTATCCATGTATCATTCAATAGCATATTATTTAATCTCCAGGTCTTGGAGTAGTTTCTGTTTCTAACTTTCTCGTTGATGTCTAATTTCATTCCATTATGATCTGATAGTATACAAGGTAGTATCTCTATGTTTTTGTATTTGTTAAGAGTAGCTTTGTGGCATAACATATGGTCTATTTTAGAGAAGGACCCATGAGCTGCTGAGAAGAAAGTGTATTCGCTTTTTGATGGATGGAATATTCTATATATGTCCAGGTCCAAATTAGCGATTGTGTCATTGAGTCCTATAGTTTCTTTGTTCAATTTTTGTTTGGAAGATCTGTCCAACGTTGAGAGAGGAGTGTTAAAGTCTCCGAGTATTATTGTGTTTTGGTCTATTTGATTCCTGAAATTGAGAAGGATCTGATTGACATACATGGATGCACCATTGTTTGGTGCATAAATATTGATGATTGTTATGTCCTCTTGACTTATGCTTCCTTTAAGCAATATGAAATGTCCTTCTTTATCCCTTCTGACTAACTTTGGTTTGAAGTCTGCTTTATCTGAAATGAGAATGGAACCCCAGCTTTTTTACTCAGTCCATGTGCATGGTATGCTTTTTCCCAACCTTTCACCTTTAGTCTGTGGGCATGTTTTTCTATGAGATGAGTCTCTTGAAGCAGCATATTGTTGGGTCTTTCTTTTTAATCTAGTCTGCCAGTCTATGTCTTTTGATTGATGAGTTTAGGCCATTTATATTCAGGGTTATTATTGAGACATGACTTGTATTTCCTGTCATTTTAGCTTTTTTAGGGTTTTTAGCTTAACTTTGTTTCTCCTTTGATGGACTCTTTCTTTAGGGTAGTTCCTCCCCATGATGACTGAGATTGTTATTTTTCGTTTCTTCCTCTTCGAATATTTTGTTGAGAATGTTCTGTAGGGCAGGCTTTCTCTTTGTGAATTCTTTAAGCTTTTGTTTATCATGGAAGGATTTTATTTCATCATCAAATCTGAAGGTAAGTTTTGCTGGGTATAAGATTCTTGGTTGGCATCTGTTTTCTTTCAGAGCTTGAAATTTGTTGTTCCAGGCCCTTCTTGCTTTTAGGGTCTGGGCTGAGAAATCTGCTGATATTTGTATCGGTTTCCCCCTGTAGGTAATCTGCTGTTTTTCTCTCTCAGCCTTTAAAATTCTATCTTTGTTTTGCATATTAGGTATTTTCATTATAATGTGCCTTGGTGTAGATCTGTTGTGATTCTGTGCATTTGGTGTCCTGTAAGCTTCTTGTAATTGATTTTCCATGTCATTCATCATATTAGGGAAATTTTCTGATAATATTTCCTTGAATAGATTATTCATACCCTTGGTTTGTATCTCTGCACCTTCCTCAATCCCAATTACTCTTAAATTTGGTCTTTTCATGATGTCCCATATTTCTTGGAGGGTTCGTTCATGATTCCTAACCATCTTCTCTGTTTGTTCAACTTTGTTTTCAAGATTAAATATTTTGTCTTCATTGTCTGAGGTTCTGTCTTCCAAGTGATCTATTCTGTTAATTATGCTTTCTATTGAGTTTTTAACTTGGTTTATTGTTTCCTTCATTTCCTTGTTTCCTTCAAGAATTTCTGTTTGTTTTTTTCTCAGAATTTCTATCTCTTTATTGAAGTGATTTTTTGCTTCCTGGAATTGCTCTATTAGCTGATTATTCATAGCCTGAATCTGCTCTCTCGTCACATCATTCTCTTCTCGGATCATTTTATTATGAACATTCTGAACTCCCTTTCTGTCATTCCTTCTACCATGCTGTCTTTGGGTTCTTTTGATATATCATCTAGGTTTGATTGGGACACTTTTTTCCCGTGTTTTCTCATGGTGCTCGTGTATCTTCCCCTCTGTTGCTTGAGAGGTGCTTGATCAAGCAGTGACCCAAGAAAGGTGCTGTCCCACTACCTCCAGGTTGGGAATGATCAATGCTTCTGGGCAGAGACAGCCTAGTGTTGATAGACAATTAGATACAGCAAGGTGGTAGACTCCGGGCCTGGGTGTGGGCCTGGGCACTAGACCAAGGTGGGGTGGTGTCACAGAACTGTGCTCAGTGATGGAGACACTGGGCTTGAGAGCCCAGGCTGGCCTTAACTCCTCGCTGGGGGCTCAGGCGGTGGCAGGTGGTTGCTCTCTTCTGGGGACACTGTAAGCTGGTGCCAAAGGCCCTAAGCTCCCTGCCAGAGTCAGCGACCCCAGCGGCTCCCGGCCTGACCTTTCCAGAAGCCGCGGGGGGCCCCAGGCAGCCTGAGATGCTTGGTCTCCGCTGGGAGGTTGCTGGCTGGTGCCGGAGCCCGACCAGCTGCTGGGGACCCGCACTCACTTGCTGGCTGGCGCAGACCCAGGTCGGCGACTCTGAAGCAGCTGCAGGGTCCAGCGCTCCCAGGTGGTAGCTGCCCGCGGCGGGGCCGAGTCCAGCCCGGCAGAGTTGGTTCTGGAGCGGCGACTGGGGACCCCTTATATGTGCTTTGAATATAAAATCTTGTTGAGAGCCATATTCCTGCTGTTTGAATCCCGAGCAAGCAGGAATCCACGGAGCAAGTAGGAATGCAGCCTTCCTCTAGCCTGCCATCTTGAATCCCCCTGTCCTAATCTTTAAATGTCTGGTTCTAAAAAGGGAAAATCAGCTGGGGGGTGGGGAGGAGAAGCACTGTTGCTCTAATTTCCCTGAAAATTTCTTCAGTTGGTGAGGGTTGGAATAATGGTGGCCAGCCTCTGTGCCAGTCAGGATTTCTCCTGGAAAGTGTGAAACTTTAAATAGACTCTGGAGTTTCAAAATATTTTCCTCAGACAGTTTATGCCAGTATAATTGTTCACTTGTTGGAGAAATGAGTTTGTGGAACTTCCTACTTCTCCAAATTCCTTGACAACACTCTAGTATAATCTTTTTTTCTGGGGAGGTGGTTACTGGCCAGGGACACTCTACCGCTGGGCTACATCCCCTGTCCTTTTTTATTTTTGAGATAGGGTTTAAGTTGTTGAGGCTGGCCTCAAACTTGTAATCCTCCTGCCTCAACCTTCCGACTATGTGTGATTACTGTCATGCACCACTGTGCCTTGTTCATTGTAGTATAATCTTTCATAATGTTCTTTCTAAGTGGTGGTAAAGGATTCAAGGAAGGAAGTATTTATCCATGGACTAGTGTTTTAAGATAGAAGACTGTTCCTTGTCTCTGTGTATCATGATAGTGAATAAACCCCTACAGAATATGGAAACTCAGGATAAAATTTAGGTCATATGGGCAACCATGCTGCCTTGCTTCAAGGTATTCCTTCCAGAAATGAATTACTGGTATTTCTGTAAAAGTAAGACTTATTTTTCTAGGGACTAGTCTTTCTTTTGGTCTGTCTTCATTTACATGCATATTGCAATTTGGGACTAGAACACAGAAGACAACCTTCTCCTGATACTTGGAAGGGTTCCCAAGGAATACAAAGATGAATCATGAGAGATCCCAGTCCTTCAGGAACTGTCAGTTTGTATAGCAGCCCACAACCAGCACACCTTAAATTAGAATGTATGGCCTTCTCTTACAGGTGTGTAGGACCTTTTGCCTTGTTCCTAGTGATTCTTTTTGGCATCTGTAGTATACCTGTGCCAAACATATGCTTGTTGTACTAATGCACTGGATAGGACATTTGCATAGGTTCCTTATAGGAACTTACTGCTAGGAGCCTTATTTTAATCTAACAAAATGTGCACACACACATATATATATATGCATATTTATATACATACATATATATTTATATATGAACTTTTAAAACTATATTAGATGTATAAGTAGACCCTGGATCAGTTTTATCAAATCTTGTTACTCCAGTGAAACGTTCTCCTGACCGTGATTCCTATGCTCCAGCCATAGGAATTGTTTTTGTATGACTAGGGTAGAAGCCAGCAACTTACATTTTTGAAAAGCACACCAGGTAAGTCTGATATACAACCATGGGGGAGAACCACTGCCCTTTGGCTGCCTAATATTTAGTGCCAAAACATTTTGGGCTGGGGATGTAGCTCAGTGATGAGTGGTTGCCTATGTGTGAGGCCCTGGGTTTGAGACAAGAAAAGAAAAGGGGGGGGGGGGGGCGCTGTGGAATGGAATGGCTACTCTCATTTCAGAAAGATTCTGTGTTAGTGTAGCATATAATGAAGAACCATATGGTCAAGAACTGTTTTGGGAGCTTGAAGATGAGGTTCCAATTCCAGTGCAGCTACATTCTATTATCTTTGGACAAATTTTCTTGTCTTTCAGAGTTTCCACTTCTTGATCTATAAAATAGGAACTTTAGGGATAGTATGAAGATTTATATAAAGCCTTGGCACAGCACCTGTGCTCTAACACCTAAATGTTGGCCAGATTTTATTCTGGTGTACACACGTGCCACTAGATTTCGTGCAGATGCAGAAGTCTGTCACCGTACCCTTTCTCCAGCCAGCAATTGGGAAACCCGGGGATGTCTCCTGGTCCTTCAGTCAACTGAAGGCTACAAAAGCCATCTAACTAGGGAGGCACCATTCCACACGCCGTGCCGCTGGTGGCTACGCCGCTCACGTCCACCAGGGGACGCTCGAACTACCCACGCTCCGGAGCCGACGGGCGGCGCCGAGCGCGTGCTCACGCCGAGCGGCGCGCCTCGGGACCTCTGCCGCCGAAACCCCAGGCTTTGGCGGCGGCTCCCAAACTAATCCTCGGAGGTCGGGAACAGGAGCACTTAGGGACAAAACTCCGCCTTCCGTGCTCTCCGCTCTGCACTCCTAAGACCCGTAGGCAAATCTAGGGCGGCAAATACTAGCGTTTCCTTTGCGTCACTGCCCGGGTGGTTTTCGGGCTGACTGGGGCCTGGACCCGGCGAGACGCCGCCGTTGGCCGGATGTTGCGATGGCTGATCGGGGGAGGCCGCGAACCTCAGGGACTGGCCGAGGTAAACACCGGGCGACTCTCCCTGCGCCCGAGAGGCCACCCTAGCCCGAGCAGTGGCCCGGACTCTCGGGTGCCGGCTGGGCGGCCCAGGCGGGGCGGGGCCTGCGGACGTGCGCGCGCCGCGCTGCCGAGGCGGGGGCGGGGGCGCCGGGCGGCCGGTGGGGTCCTGAGTGCCGCGCTCCCTCTCCCCGATCCGCCAGGCACCTACCCTGACCATACCCGGGGTCGGCCAGGACTGGCCCTGGCGCTCAGCTGGTTTTCAGTTCGGGTGGGAGCTGAAGAACTTAGGTCTGGCCGCTTCAGCCCCCTGGGTTCAGAGTGAAATGTGTCCGCCGTGGCCAGACCCGGACGAGGGGCGGCTGGAACGCGCCCTCTCAGTGTATGTGAATTGGTACCTCTTCCCATCGTCAACCGACATTTGCTTAGAGGATATGAAATTAATATGGTTACCTAAGAGCCAATTAAAGGATGCATTTTAAAAAATTAATAATTTGCTTCAAGGCCAAGAATATGATTTCCTAATTTAAGTGCTATTTTAGGTTCCATAGTCACACTTTCTTCACGGGCTTGGATGATTGAATAGACCATGTAATGACATTTAATTGGAAATATAAGTAGAATGATTTTGCCGCCTTAAAAATGTTTGAGGTCTGGAATATTTCATATGCCACACAAGAACATAATTTGTTTAATTCCATTTAATTTCTCATAGGAAATATTTATCTAAAGTAAAAAATTGGTTATTGTGAGTAAGCAGCCTAACTTCTCAAGTTAACTTCCTCAAATCTTTGCAGTTGAGGTTTGTTGCCTTTTTTTTTTTTTTTTTTTAAGAAAACATTTGTTTCAGAACTCTGAAGTCTTTCAGGTGGGTTATTGAACCATATTTGATATGTATGTCAATTTGATATTAACTTGATTAATCATATAATTTGATTAAACAATTCTGCCATTCCTGGCAAGCTTTCATTTGGGGGAAGCAGTTTACACCATTTTCATGTTTCTCATCTGAACATTTGCTAAAAGGAAGACAGGATAAACATTGGATAACAATTGGAGAAAATTGCTGTGGTGAGGTGGATTTTGCAGAAAACATTGATGCATGTTAATTTACAAATTTATTGTAAAAGTACTTTCAGTTGTGTAACTGCTTTGAGTTTGTACATTATCAGAACCTAATAATTTTCCCTAATTTTATGGGAGAACTTAGTATCCAGGCTTCTAGATTAAGCAATGGTTCTCAGTCCTAGGGTGATTCCCCACCTTCTTCCCCTATATTTGGCAATGTCTGAAGACATTTCTGATGGTCACATCTAAGAGGGTAGGGGAAGGAAAGCAAGGTGGAGTGTGGGTTGTTTCCTACTGGCATCTAAAGTGTAGAGACCAGGGATGCTTCGAAGTATCCTAAAGTGGATAGTATAGCCCTCAGCAACAGAATAATCTGGTTCAAAGTGTCAGTAGTGTCAAGTTTGACTAACCTTGATTTAGAAGTTAAAAACAAGGGTTTTTTCATGAACTAGTACTGAATTTAACTCCAGAAATGGCATTGAGACCGCCCTTAAAGAATTATTGTTACATGCACATGTGCTTAACATAGTGTCTGACATATGACCTATCACATAATACTCTGTAAATATTAGCAATTATCTTTTATTAGTATTGTTGAGTTGAATTCATGAGTCTGAATGATTTCATTCCTTCCTTTATTCATTTAGCAATCATGTTGAGTGCTTGCAATGGGCTGTTTCAGTCTATATTTTACTCAATCTACAGGTTTATTTCTGACGAGTTTTAATTGAGAAACACTTATTCTAAAATAATTGAGTTGGATTGGCCCATTAGTTGTTAAAATCAGGTTTATTGAGATTCAATATGCATAAAATTCACCTTTTTTGTAATTTGTGACTTGAAAATACTAAAATTTATTAATTTGTGGTAAATGTTTTATGTGGAATTGATAATAGGGAAACTTGATACTAGAACATAGTATTTGTGGCTTTAAAAATCTTGTATTCTTAAGTATCTACCATGCAGTTATAAATGATTTTAACTCTTTCTCTTTTGTTATTGCTTATTTTTTTCCATTATAAGAAATCTCCATTACAGACAATAGGTGAAGAACAAACCCAGAACCCCTACACTGAGCTGCTTGTACTGAAAGCTCATCATGATATTGTACGATTTCTCATACAGTTAGATGATTACAGGTAAGAGACTTGTTGTCTATTTGAAAACTGTTTTAGAAAGAGTTTTAAGGACACTTTATATTAAAAACAACTATAACAACTATTAAATTAATCCAACTTTTCTAAGATTTCAAAACTCTGATCACTAGTAATTGGAGAAATACAGCCAATTTTTAAAAATATAACAGTAGAAATTGAAATTGACCTCTGCATCTTAGTGGAATTATGTATCTAAAGTCTTTTTTGCCCAATGCCTGCTTGACATGTCTGGTGATTTGGAGGTTATGTTTGTTTTGTTTTTTAGAGTTATAAAAAATATTCATGTTAATTTGTAAAAAATGAATGACTTTAAAATTTGGATAGGAATTATAATTGCACATTAAGGTGAACCTCAGTTTGAGAAACAATAACAAGTACCAATAGGAATGTGCTATTTTTAATAGAAGGGAAAGTAAGGATTTAATTCAAATTTTTTGTTATTGATGAAACCCCTTTAAAATGCACATTATTCTATACTTGGTAACATAATATTGTGTTTAATGTATTTGCAGATAGAAATGAAGATGTCCAGGTCTTAGGGCTGTATTCTTAGCTTATTATTGATCTATATTTCTGTTTTTTTAAGCCTTTATTCAGCTACAATTACATTAATGGTATAACTTTTAAATGTTTGTCTTCCCTTCTAGAATGTAAGCATTGCATCTCATCCTAATCCCACTTCAGATGTATGTATCACTTCTTCCACTAACATTTTAATTTTTTCTTTTGCCTTTGTTGCTTTTTTTCTTTTTGATTCCATGAGAGACTGCTATTGTAATTATTCCTAGTTCTGACATTATCTGTGGACCTTATCTTCTGTTTTTTTTTTTTAATTTTTTTTATGTGTTTGGTATTTAGTTTCTTTGACCATTCACAGTGCTGTTCTGGTTGTATGTGGAGTTAGGTCAGATCCTACAGGTAAAGGGCATAGTCCTCTATAACCATTCCCTTACTTTAGACACTAGCTGTAATCTGGGTTCCCAGGCCACCCATGCTTCTGAACAGTTGTCTACAAGTTCCTACTGTCCCTGGTTTGACAATTCACTGGAACTGGACTCTGAAAAGCACTGCATTTATGATTACATGTTTGTTATAAATCTGGCCAGCCAAATAAAGAGATGTATATGGTGAGACCTAGGAACATCCCAAATGCAAAGCCTCAGTGTCCTCAGGATCTGTTGCTCTCCTGGCCCATTAGTGTGTATCACCAATGAGAAAGTTTACCTGAGCTTTGAGTGTCCAGAGGTTTTTGTTTGTTTGTTTGTTTGTTTGTTTATTGGGGCTTCATTGCATAGACATGGTTATGGGAATCACTAGCTACATGATTTGAACTCAATCTCTGATTCTCCTCCTATCTTAGACACCCACTTTGGAGGTTGGGAAGTCAGTCTGATATTCTGTGGCAGTAGCACAAAGCCCAAACTCAAGGTTTCCAAATTTAAGGTTCATCTTTCTAACGTGGCCAGCCCCCATTCTCACATTATCTAAGAGCCCACACTGAGTCATCCTGTAAGCACAAACTAAGATGTGGTCCAAGGGACCCATCCTGAATAATGAAGAAACTCCTATCATTTAGGAAATTCCAAGGGTTTAGAGGCTCCCTTATAGGAACCAAAAGCCAATGAAATTATTATACACTGTTTCTCAACTTTTTCTTGAAAAGGTTTACCTCATATATATACTATTAGCCTGTCAACACTCTTTTCTTATTGTGATGCAAGCCAACCAAATCACAGTGTGTTAACTTTTCAGGCTTTTTTTGGTAATATTTATTTTTTCTATATCTTTAGAGACATTCCATTTATTTATTTAAATGGTCATTTCTGCAAGAAACTAAACATCTCTGCAAAGATAGCATTTGGGTAGCTAAAGTTTTTTTGTACCATATTTTGCCCTAAAAAGTTGCTCAGTTAAAAAACATCCAGATAATTTCTTAAAATCACTAATATTTAGCCCATAAGGAATCCTAAAATCATCTTGTCTAGGAGAGTTAAGTAATAAATGTGTTTCAGGATCTGATCTTTAAAATTTTTTTTGTACCAGGAATTGAACTCAGAGACACTTGACCACTGAGCCACATCCCCAGCCCATTTTGCATTTTATTTCGATCTTTACATTTTATATAGATTGTTAAGATATGGTGTTCATGGCTATCTGTTCTCTGTGAAGTGCCCTCTTGCTATTCTTATTGCATAGGTAGAAGAAGAATTTTTAGGAAAGGCCAGCTTGTAAAATAATGTCATTAAACAAATACCGATGAGATAGTTGATTACATTTACCCCATAGTAGTGCTCATATATACATCAGTTGTTCAGCGATATAGTAAATATTCTATAAACAAGAAAAAAACTCTTGAGGAGTGTGTTAATTACCAATTGCCCTGAGATATCACACTGAGCATAGTGGTTTAAAACAAAATAATCACCATATTTAGCTAATTATTCTGCAGGATGGCAGTTTGGGTTAGGCTCGGCTGCGTGAGTCTCTTCATCTGTGCCAGAATCAGCCGATCTTGGCCAAGTTTACTTGCCCATCCATGTTCAGATGGTAGATTGGCTGGGGCTGGCTGGTTCACAGTGATCCTAGCTGGGGGGACTTGAGGGACTTCTCCCATCATGTGCTTGATCGTCTAGTGTTCATGGAGTTCTAATGCCAGCAGGAAGGCAAGCTCTGAAGTAAGACACTTATCATATGCCTGCTTGCTGCCATTTCATTCACCAAAGAAAGTCTGGAGTTGACACAAATGCACTGAGAAGGTAAATAAATTCTTCCTTTTGATGGGAGGAGCAATTAAGTCCTATTTAAGTGGTGGATGTAGGAAGAGGAAATAATTTGTGGCCATGTTTGCTATCTACTACATTGAATTTAAATGTCTACAATAAATGAAGAAACCTTTGGGCTTTTGCATTACAGTGATGATATGACTTCATGAACGATGTTTAATTCTTTGTACATGTTGCTACTATATCAAAATTTACATATATGTAGGTATGAAATATTTTAGTTGCAGACATAAAGAACTTTCACTCCATGTTTTGCTTTAAAAAATTTAATTCTATAGCTAAAAAAATGAACTAAAAGTCATTCTTGAACATAAAATACAGGACAGACATAAGAAAGTCTATATATAATAAATATTTATTATGAAGAGAATGAAAAGCTTGGTGTTTTCACTCTTAAATTTTTAAATTAACAATAATTTTGCATGTTGATGAAATATTTAGATAGTTTAGAATTATCTTTAGTATTGTGCATGCACATTATAGAACTACCTTTCTGGTTTTAAAATAAAGTTTATAAGTTTTTATCATTATGCTTTTTATGTTTTCATTTAGTTTTGTAGGCATTATATTCTGGTTTTTTTTTTTTTTTATTTTTGGTCAGCTGTTGTAATCCAGGTTTCACGCTTCAGGGCTTTAGATAATATCATCTTATTGAAAATTTTGCAGAAGGATTTTCTTGTTTTCTCGGTGGCTCAGCTAAAATCAGTGAGTGGAAAATTTTCTCAGATTGGTTTTTGAAGATACCAAATAAATCCTGTATAACCTAACAGACAGCTGCCTTTTCTTTTCTTCTTTAGTATTTTTTGAACATGAAGTGAGGGTCATATTGATTGGGAGATCACTAAAGAAGGCTAAGCCTCAGCAAGAGTCTTCCAAAAAATGGACTGTGCTAAAATTGCATGTAATACTCTAGCATTTGACACATTAAACTAAACTGAGTTTATAACACATTTTAAGAATAGTTTTCTCTGTTTCTTATTTGACCATTCCTTGCTCCTCCAGGAAACAGACAAGGTTATGTAGGATGGTGATCATGACTGGAAAAGAATCAGATGACCCATGAAGTGCCAGACTGGAGAACAAAACATGTCTCTAGTGGTGAAGTTACACACAAGACAGTAAAGACAGTGTCGTTTGATAATCTGTTGAAAACTGTACTTCATCTTTATGAAGATTCTTTAGAGTATTCTTTCTCATATGCTAACCTTTAGAAGATAGAGATCAGTAGTCAAGATGGCTTAGATTCTTCTAATTCCTGGGTTCTTGGGGAAGCAAACAGTAAAATGGAATTAAGTATGTAAATGATTGATTAGAGATAAGTGGCAGTGAAAAGAGAAGAAGGAAGTAGGATGGGATGCGGGAGCTGTGTCAGACTCTGATGCAGATGGGACAGTCTGCCAAACCCAGGGACAGCTCTGGAGGAAGGATTACTCCTGAGTGAAGTTGTTCTCTGTATGGAAATAATTTGGACTTTGTACATCTGCTGAGGGTTGTTTAGGAAGACTGTGCCCCTGGCTTCTATCATCTTGCTTAACTCGCAGGGTCTGGAACCCCAGTGAGCAAGTTTGATTTTTGACTTGAAAGCTGAAATGGATCCCAAAGTCAACAGCTAGAGGCAGTCAGATATCTACATTCTTCACAGCTTGGCAGCTACTCCTGTCTTGAAAGGGAATTTGGAAGGTACATCTTTGGATCTGCTATACTTCCACAGGTGTGAACTGTGCTATTTATTTATTTATTTATTTATTTATTTATTTATTTATTTGGTACTGGGCATTGAACCCAGGGGTGCTTTGCCACTGAGCTACATCTTCAGACTTTTTTATTTTGTGACAGGGTCTAAGTTGCCCCAGTTGACTTTGAACTTATAATCCTCCTGCCTCTGCCTCCTGAGTTGCTGGGATTATAGATGGGCACCACTGCACTCATCTTATTTAATATTTAAATTGCAAGAATGTACTTATATGGGCCATGCCTTTGGAGAGCTGACTAAGAAAATCTAAGTGTGACATTGGTTAGTAGTTCTTCAATGACTTGAAAAAGTTAACATAGTTTTCAGAGATACTAAGATAGCTGTACCTGGAAAAAGGAATAAACAGAACGAATTCGTTTTACCATGAATTCTAGCAACCACAATATTAATAATTTAACAGATTTTGTATTGGCAATTTTTAAAGTGCTTATATTATCCAGTAACACATTTAATTTAGACATCTAATTTATTATAATAGATTTTGTTAAAATCTATTACCAAAAAAAAAAAAACCCAAACCAAATAAAAAATTCTATTCTATTTCCAAGACTCTTTGGCATGACTTTATGATGAATTTGTTATTCAGAGTCCATTGCTGTTGGATAGTGCTTTGAGTCGAGTCATCTTGTATGTGTGTATGCCACCGTAGATGCCATCCTCTCTCCTTTTCCTTATTTCTAATTATTTTGACCTTTGGGCCATATTCTAAAAATGTGTTTTTTAAGTTGCCTAAGATGTTGTAAGGCTTGAGAGGATGACAGGAGTGAATGGAAAGGTAATTGCTGCTTCAGGAAGTAACATATCATTATATTTTGGGATGAGGACAGCAATTGTATAATAGTATTTCCATTTCAAATTCTGTCCCCCTAACAGTAAAATTCTATAATTACTAGGTAAGATCAGCCTTGTTCAGTTACAAAAACCCTTACTAAGCATTTGAAAATTATTACCTTGACCATCTTTAAAATATAGCTTTAAAATCCATCTGACAATCTGAGTATGGATAAGGGTAATAACTGTAATGGATTGCAGATATTGGATTTCTATGTTTCTACTTAAAAAGGAGAACTCACTGGTTACTTTTGGAGACTACTGTGAAACTAATTCATTACTTTTAAAAATTGTAATAAAGGAGCAAGGTCAAATCCTATGCCACCTTTGTTTATAAACTATCTTGAGATCACTAATAATCTGTAAGGAGAAATTTGTCTTTTTAGAAGAATTCAAGCTGGGAAGAATGATAGAATTGGAATATTGTGAGTTTGCAACCTCTGACACATAGGAGAGAAAAATAATGTTTTTCCTGTACCTGTCTTAGCTTCATTGACTGGGACCCTGAAAGGTAGACAAGAAAAAAATGAGCGTATTAATGTGTGCATTGTGCATACACACCAGAGTGCTCAGTGATGAGTAAATGAGTCCTCCTTTAACTCAAAGGCATGGTTAAAACTTGGGTTTAGGTAGCATCTTAACAAGAGAGCAATCAATTTGAGATGTAATTAAGATGAAGGAAGGGTCTTTTGAGCTTCTCGTAGTGGCAAATTGTGGGAAGGCAAATTATATGGGGAAAACTAACAGTAGATAAGCCTGGTTAGTAAGATGTGTTTATGCAGACTTTTTCTCAGTGCCATCTCATCTCCGTTGATGTAGTTGTTATGCCCTTCCTGCTATGGGAAGTGGGCTGGGAGTGAACCATGTTCACAAGGGTGATTATGTTCTGTTTTCAGGTGAGTAGGAGGAGGGCAAAAAGCTTGGTCTTTGTCTTTTTCTCAACTGCCTTCTGCTGAAAATAATTCTTATGTTAGAGTGGCATATTTGGAGATTGCATACTCTGAATCCTTTCAAATGAAATAACAAATTTAAGCAATGGTTTCAATGGATATTAATATCACACACACAGACTGGCAGCAATTATATTTCCTGAAGGAGTTTACAAACTGCTATTATGTGGTTTTACCAAAAAGTTAAATTTGAATCTGATTACATTTTTAGATGTAACTATCAATCTACTGAAAACAGGACAGAGGTACATGTTAAATGACAATGTTAAATGGGAAACTAGTGAGCACAAGAACTTAGAACAGATCAGGGACAGACTATAAGAACTCTATATGTCAGATAACCTTTTTCCAATAATAAATTGCAAGGAAAAAATATATGGAAACATACCAGTAGAAATAAAAGAGACTGTAGAGATATATCAATCAATTGTAATGTGTAGTTCTTATTTGGATTCTATTTCTAATAAGCTATTTTTAAAAATTATGAAATAATCAGGGAAATTTCATCACTGGGTGGTAACATTAATGAAGTAAATGTTAAATTAAAGGTGATATTAGAGTCTTTACTAGTATTTGTGCCTTGAAATGTGTACTGATGAAATGAGATAACAGTGGCTCTAATTCTGAATCACGGGTACAGCTGGATAGTTGAAAGCCTCCTACTCAGATGTAGGCTTGTGTAAAAAATAAGAACAGACCACAGTGTTCTCTATTTACAGACAAATCCTCAGAGATTACCCAGAAGAGGCTGAACTGAGCATGTCCAATTCATTCTGTCTCTTACGTACATAATGGGGCAGAGAACTCAGCATGCTTCTCTAGTAGTAGAAGTTCCTTCACAAAACTTGAGCTCAGAGGAATGGAGGTTTACCCTGAAAGTCTTAGGGATTTTTTGGGTATTCTAATACCTATAAACTTGATGTGTCCTTTAGTTTTCTTTTTGTAATTTGGAGGAGGGGAGAATTTACGAAAGACTTGACCTTTGCAAGTGACCATGGATCTATGACATTCTTCTATGCTTATTCTACTTTTGAGCAAAAATGGACCTTGCATTTTTAGATATGAGACTTGTGTTAACATCATGCATTTTTCTTTTTTGCAATTCTGGGGATCAAATCCAGGGCCTTGAACATGCTAAGCAAATGTGCTACCACTCTGATCTACATCCCCAGCCCACATAATACATTTTTCTTAATCATGGAAAAAAGTTTAAGTTCAAGTAGTTCTTTTTTTTATTTTAATTTTAATTTTTAATTTTGTACACAAATGAGGTACAGCTGTTGTTTCTCTGGTTGTACACAAGTATAATCACACCATTTGTGTAATCATACATATACATAGGGTAATGATGTTTGTCTCACTCTGTTATCATTCTTACCCCACTCCCTGATCCCACCCCCCTATTTTTTCCTATGCAATCCATCCTTCCTCCATTCTTGCCTTCCTCCCACCCCACATTATGTATCATCATCCACTTATCAGAAAAATCATTCAGCCTTTGGTTTTTTGGGATTGGCTAATCTCACTCAGCATGACCATCTCCAATTCCATCCATTTACCTGCAAATGCCATAATTTTATTGTTCTTTATGGCTGAGTAATATTCCATTGTGTATATATACCACAGTTCCTTTATCCATTCATCTATTGAAGGGCATCTAGGTTGGTTCCACAATCTAGCTATTGTGAATTGAGCAGCTATGAATACTGATGTGGCTGCATCACTGTAGTAATATGATTTTAGGTCTTTTGGGTAGAAGATCCAGGAGTGGGGTAACTGGGTCAAATGGTGGATCCATTTCAAGTTTTCTAAGGAATCTCCACACTGCTTTCCATAGTGGCTGAACTAATTTGCAATCCCACTAGCAATGTATGAGTATCTTTTCCCCACATCCTCGCCAACATCTATTGTTGCTTGTATTATTGATAATAGACATTCTAATTGGGATGAGATGGAATCTCAAGGTAGTTTTGATTTGCATTTCTCTAATTACTAGGGATGTTGAACATTTTTTCATATATCTGTTGATTGCTTGTAGATCTTCTTCTGTAAAGTGTCTGCCCATTTCCTTAGCCCATTTATTGATTGGGTTATTTGTATTCTTGGGAAGTTCAAGTAGTTCTAATGAAAGAATCAGTGGCATCAATATCTATGACTTCTGAAAATGCTTTAAAGTTCCCTTCAACTTCTTTTACAAGTCTCTAGCTGCATACTTCTGTAATTAACTTCAAGTAGTTTTAGCATACAAAGAAAATAATTTTAAATGGAAATTGTGTTTTTTTCAGTTTTGTCTCTTTTCTGGTAACAGTAGCATTTTTTCAATTTTGTTTTATTGTAAAATGTAATATTTTAATTTCATAATGCATTAGTACTTGGGGATAAGTTGGAAAATTAGCCTGGGTTACCATAATCATGTTCTATTTTGATTTTTCCAGTTATTTACAGTTATGCAGATATTGAGTAGAGGAAGATTTATGTTCAGGTTTATGTGCTATACTTTTTATTATATCCTTTAAGATTATATTTGAATTTGTTGGACCTTTGGCTTAATTGAAATGACTTCTTGTGAGTAATAACTATTAAATGAACATAGAAATTATTTGTGAAACAATTTTATTTTAGACAAATCTTTGTGAAACTACTGTACTTTGAGCATACAGTTGGCAAGAATAGGAGTACTCTGAGGTGTTCAAAAAGGTGTTTAGGGAAATTATTTCTGTAAATTAAAATGTGAAAATTCTCAGTGTATTCATGACCTCGATCTGGTTGTATCACTGGTAATGTTAAACAGTTCTCAAAGGGCAAGAACCATTTCTTATTGATCCTTATTTTCAGGATATAGCATATATACAGTTAGTGCTCAATAAGTATTTCTTTAATGAATGAGTCAATAAATTTGCTTATCAATTCAATAAATTCTCATAATTAGTGGAAGAGAACATGGAACATTCTACAAAGTCTGCTATAGGTTTTTGTTAAATTATGCTTCTCTTTGTTAAACTTGTTTTTCATGCATGTAATTTTTGTTTTGTCATTTAATTGTATAAACTCACAGAGTATTTTTTAAAACTTGGTTTCAAGTTAAAACTTAAAAGGATATATGTTGGAACATGGAAAAAATAAAAAGATCTTATTTTTGTGTGGTGGGATTCCAGATTTTAAAAAGTTTTTAATTTCGTTTTTTTTGTGACAGTATATTGATCCATTAATAATGATAAAAGGAAAAGGTGATGTTATATTAGTGCCATTAATGATTCTATTTTACAGAGCTCTGTTAACTTTTAATGTTTGCTTATTCTTGCCTTTATTCTTTTAACAAACATTTCTTTAGCACTTTAAACCTATCAAAGTCAATCAGAAATTTGTTAGACTAGAAAGTGTCATAAAGATTAATAAATATGGTAATTACTATGTTTTATTCCAAGAAGCACATTTTTATTAATTTTTAATATCTCTGAAATTTGGACATGTTACCTCCTTTATGGTATCCTTCAGTATAATTGGCAGCATTTTTTCCTTAATGGTACATAAAATAGCAGAGTGTTTTACAATTGATGTCTTAGATTTGTTGAAATAAAGTACATTTGAGAACTCAAGGCACGGGTCATGTTATTCATTTTATCATTTTCCTAAACCCAGTGCAGATTTCACTGAATACTTTTTTTTTTCACTGAATACAGTTTGTACTAAACACTAAAGAAATATTGTCCTCAAAATCTTACATTGAGGCTTTAAGTTTTTGGATTCCATTAGAGTGTTGTTTTGAAAAATTAGTATATAAAATATTATGGCAATATGTAGTCATCATTCTTCCTCTTACTGAAAAGCTTAAACCTTACTGACATTTTAATTTCTTCTTTTTTATATTTCATTACTCTCTTTCAGTAGTTACAGTATATCTTATTAGGAATTCTCAAGTTGAATTTTCATTTTTGATATGGAGATGTTTGGAATGTGCTTGGCTGACTAGGATCTGGTTTTACATAGATGATGTAATGCATCCAGTTTTTAGTTGTCCTTCATTGTAAGATGACAAATTGTAATCCATGAATGATCTCCTAACCATTATGAGTTTTTTTAGTAGAGATACTAATATGTAGTAAAGTCATACTGGTTTGCATTTTATGTTTCCTCTTTAGAAGAGGTATCAATAAATACTGAAATGACCAAAAAATAAAAAAGGCAACCATAGGGAGTTTTATATGTATGTGTGAGTTATGTATGTATATATACATGTATACATATATGTATATATGAGAATTGAAAGGCCTGAATAATCTGCCAACTGGGTAATTGACCTCTGAGCAATAAAAAGTTGGTTGTGATTTCATGCATTACTATTGAGCATTGTTGAGATTTAACTTTTGTTCCCTACTGATTGAATTAAAATTGAGGTGAAATGCTCTGTAACTCATTTCTAAACTCTTGGTAGTTCCGTCATCTCTCATTGTGAACTCATCTCTCATTGTGAGATTCAAACATGATAAAACAATAATGAGAAGTTAAAAAGCAGGGTGAGAAAAAAGTATGTATTTTAAACCTACAGCCTTCTAAACGGTTGAAAAGCAATTATGAGAGTTTAAAAGAATCAATAGAAATTGATGTTTTATACCAAAGAAAATTCAAGACCTTGAGTCCTGCCCTCCCTGCCATTACTATACAAATAAAAAGAAATCAATAGGCCCAGAAACATAAGCTATTAAAGATTTACTTCCAACAACTACTTTTGATACACAAGGCATTGGTTAGTATTTGGATTCAGAAAATATATATCATGAAGCATAGGAAATTATATTTGTAACTTAAAATGATCATTTTTCTTTTTAACCTCCAGATCTTTTATCTCTTACTTTTTGGAATAAAGATGAATGTTAGGCATGAATTTAAAATGAACCCTTTGTGTAGTTTGTAGCTGGTTAAACAAAAAGCCTTAATGTCCCTGCCATTAAAAATATAGTGTTGTATTAAAAATTATTGATAGCTTCCATCTGACTGTGTTTGACAAATCTATTTCTAGGATAACATCTTAGCTCTAACAGTAGGAGATGTAATCATAGAGTTTTGAAATGAGTATGGATCTTAACTGAGCTGGCGACGACAGTAGTTATAAAGCAGACTTAAAAAGCAGTATGAGAGGGGCTGAGGTTATAGCTCAGTGGTAGAGCACTTGCCTAGCATGTGTGAGGCATGGGTTCTATTCTCAGCACCACATATTTACAAATAAAGTAAGGATTCATTGACGATTAAAAATATATTTTAAAGCACAGTATGAGAAATTTCAAATTGAAACTCAGTTTGGAGTGTTAATGAATGTATTACATGACTAAAATCATTAGAGTTTATCTATCTCATGTGAGGGTAACAATTAGAATTGATTTCTGTGTCCAAGTATTTTAGTTACCTACTTTTCTCTTATTGGTATGTGCCCAACCAACAATGTTCATTAAATGGAGACATCTAAGGCATACCCAGATTTGTGAAACACACTAATGATCTTCGCAGGGAAGTACAACAGATTTTCTAAATGCCATAGTTGTTGCTGGAATATTGTTTGTTAATAGTTATTAACTATAAGGGTCCAGGTAATATGCAGTTCATAGCTGGCTGTCATCCTACCACTTCTTTATCTTATTCAAAAAATCAAATCTGAATTCAAGTAGATGAAAGTGATATTTGGGGACAACTTTGAACTGATTCTGAGTCATTAAAATTCATTTATAAATTTGTGTTCTACAAAATTAATGACATTGACATACTTACAGTTTGATTTTTGCAATACCTCTGTGTTAGGTTAATGCTTGATTTCTTGATTTTGTTATAATAGTTTCTGTGATGAATAATCTGTTTGACAGATTTTTTTCTTGACAATTATTTGTGTCAAGGATGTCTTTTACTCTACATAATGTAGATTATTGTTCTTGGATTTATATATAGAGAATGGGAGATAAAGTGGAGAGATAATCTGTAACAGAGTTTACCACAATTTTTTTCATGCCGAGACAACTTTCTTTTACCTCTTTGAATTTCAAGCATCTTCGCTAAAAACTACCAACGACAAAAAACCCAGGCTTTCCAAACCAAGAACACAACTTTTGTGGAAAGACACCCTTGGCTTCTTGGCAAGGAGCCAAGATGAGCAAAGGAAAAGTCTTGACTTTAAGTAATAGAGTTAAAATACCTTTACAGAGAAAATAATAGAAATAATGAAACTATGATTGTCTTCTATTTCTGGACTTTTACTTCCTATCAATGAAGCTGTTTCTCCTCTTGGTTTCATTTCATTAGTCAGAAATTTCTTAAAATCATAGACTTTTAAAGCAAGGAAGGATTTCAGAGATCATCTGTGTATGATCTCATGTTTACATTTCTAGCAGGTTATTTTTTGTAACACTATAAATATATTTTATCTTTGGATCCTTACTACTTGGTATAGAACTTTGAAGGCATTTTTACAGATATTTGTTAAATTAGCTTAAAGAACCTATTCTTCATTAATGTTAGGAAGTAAAATACATTGATAAGACTTGATAGTTCCTAGTTAATTTGGCAATTAAATGTAATCAGTGTTTTGTTTTCTTGACCTTTTTTCTCTAACCAGATTTGCATCTGCTGGTGATGATGGAATGATAGTCATTTGGAATGCCCAGGTTTGTATTGATTATATATGAATCCTATAATAAATATATGACAATATAGCTATGTATTCATATATAAATATTACATTGGCTATATTTGCATATCATTGTCATTTGAGACTAATTAATACTTGAAAAGGGCTACCTCGATAATTTCATTTAAAACAGGACCAGTATTTCATAATAAAGAGGACAAGTTTTCTTTAAGATTTTTTTTTCATGAGAAACAAATGCTGTTTTATACAAATAAAAGTTTTAATTTTTAAAAAAATATATTTTTCATTTGTCCTTTTTAGTATTACATGACTGTAGAATGTATTTTGGCACATTATATATACATAGAATATGACTTATTCTAATTAGGATCCCATTCTTGTGGTTGTACATGATGCAGAGTTCCCTGTTTGTGGATTCAAATAAAAGACTAGGAAAGTTATGTCTGATTAATTCTACTGCCCTTATTCTCCTCTCCCTCCCTTCCCTTCATTTCCCTTTGTCTAATCCAATGGACTTCTATTCTTCCCATCTACCCCCTCTGTTGTTGTGGGTTATCATCCACATATCAGAGAGAACAAAAACCTTTGTTTTTTGGGACTGGCTTATTTCACTTAGCATGATATTCTCCAGCTCCATCCATTTTCTGGTAAATGCCACAATTTCATTTTTAATGCTAATAATATTCCATTGTGTATATATACCACATTTTCTTTATCCATTCATCTGTTGAAGGTCACTTAGGTTGGTTCCATCGCTTGACTATTGTCAACTGAGCTGCTGTAAACATTGATGAGGTGGTGTTACTGTAATGTGCTGATTTTAAGTCTTTTGGGTATAGACCAAGGAGTGGGATAAATGGGTCCAATGGTGATTCCATTCCAAATTTTCTAAGGAATCTCTATACTGCTTTCCATAGTGGTTGCACCAATTTGCATTCCACAAGCAGTATATGAGAGTACCTTTCTCCTCACATCCTCACCAACATTTATTGTTACTTGTATTCTTGATAATTGTCATTCTGACTGGAGTTAGACCAGAGACCTTGTGCTTACTAGAAGAAAAAGTAGGCCCAACCCCTATATCATGTTGGCGTAGGAACCAACTTCTTCAAGAAGACTACTAAAGCACAAGAGGTACAATCAAGAATCAATAAATGAGATGGTATCAAACTAAAAACCTTTTTTACTATAAAGGAAACAATCAAGAACATGAACAGTACAGAATGGGGATACAATCTTTACCACCTGCACCTCAGATACAGCATTAATTTCCAGGTCATACAAAGCACTCAAAAAACTAAACACCAAAAAACCCAAATAATCCAATCAACAAATGGGCAAAGCAACTGAACAGGCACTTCATAGAAGAAGAAATATGAGTGGTCAAAAAATACATGAAAAAATGTTTAACATCTCTTGAAATTAGAGAAATATAAATTAAAACTACACTGAGATTTCATCTCACTCCAGTCAGAATGGCAATTATAAAAAACGTTTTAATCTTGCTGAACAAAATTTAAGTCATCAACAACCACATTCTAACCTCCAGAATGAATTAAGTTTTGGTTTTGATGAGAGACACTGTTTTTCTTTCAGCATGGCATGAGAGCATAATATAGCATTCTTCTAATGTTTGACTTTAATAAAACAAAATGTAATTTAAAGAGCATGCGCTAGGTTGCTCTTTAAATCATTTCTTGGTTGTATATAAAAGCTATATAAATACTCATTACATTGTATTTAAGAAATAGGGACAAGAAATAAAAGTTTATACATGTTTAGTACAGACACAATTTTTAAAAATATTTTCAGTCCAAAATATTTTTTGGGTGTGTGCACTGAGTTCTCCATGTTTTATTTGGTCGAATGGATATAGAACCAGTGGATACAGAGGGCCAATTGTACTTTTACCACATTCATGAAATCCTGCAACCTTGGAAAGATTTGCAATTTATATTACATTTACATTTTATTTTTGTATGTTTACTTCTTGGGAAATCAGTGGTAGACTAATGAAGGTAGAATGGATGAGAATAGACTTTGGTGTTAAATGGAGTGGAGTAAGTGGTTGGTCAGTTAGTGCATACACACACACACACACACACACACACATTATTCCACAACTATTGAGAGTTAGATAACACATGAATAATGAGGACTTCCTGTTGTTTTTCTGGAGATTAAGTGTTTTATTGTTTTTGCTTAATTGACACAATTCATAAAACCCTAGGAAAGGATATTCCTTTAAATTCGCCATAAAATATGCTTTGATTGGCATTTTCCATTAGAAAATCATCAAAATTATTTATGGCTGTTCTCTCAGCACTTGTTTAAATTCTGTTCAATTATTTAACTCAAGTTATATCCTTTTTTTTTACTGTGATATATTCATTTATTCATTTATTTATTTTTGTGCTACTGGGGATTGAACCTGTAGCCTGTGCATGCTAGGCAAGTGCTCTACCACTGAGTCACATCCCCAGCCCTAAAATTATGTCTTGAATAAGTAATTTTAAACAGAATATATGTGTATTTTATTCATGGTGAGTCTTTTTTGCTGCTGTTGTTGATGATGGACCTTTATTTTATTTATTAATATGTGGTACTGAGAATTGAACATGTTATGCAATTGCTCTACCACTGAGCTACCGCCCCAGCCCTCTTCATGATGATTCTTAGTGTCATTTAAGATTATTTAAATGGTGAAAGATGAGCCTATTAACATCTTTTTTTTTTTTTGTATTTTAGACAGGAGAAAAGCTTTTGGAACTCAGTGGACACACTCAAAAGATCACAGCTATTATTACCTTTCCTTCCTTGGAATCTTGTGAGGAAAAAAATCATCTCATCTTGACAGCCTCTGCTGATCGAACAGTTATTATATCCTTAAATCTAGAAGAAAGTGAAATAGCCACAGTGGCCCAAGGGGCAACCACATGCATTATCAGTCTTTAGACTCCAATTGACTGTCTGTGCATTCTTGTAGCAAAAATGATTTTATTCTAGTCTTCATAAGACACTTCTTAAAAGTATTAGGCATCTGAAAAGTATTAGACTAGAAATAGCAGGTTAAGGCTTGTATTGATAGAAACCCCATGACTAAAGCTGTTCTTTCCAGAGTTACTGCTATATCAAGTTGTGTAAAATGGAGGAAATGGGAGAATGTGGGCTTAACAATTTTTTTTCTTATTATCTCATTTTGCTTTTCAATTTAGGGAAACAAAGATGAGTTGGACTACAGAATAATTCACATTTCCCCCTTTGATTTATATAAAAAGAAAAGTAATGGCCCCAAACCATGAGAACCTTTGATGTTTCTGAGTCTGCAGAAAAGTGAATTACCATCTGCTCAGTATTAACATTCAGTATTTAAAAACAATTTTTAAAAGATACAGTTACTTTCCTTTCCTCATGATTTTAGGCAAAAATTTGAGATGTAACTGGGTAAAATTTTATTAAGTGCTTTTGTGTGCTATGCATTTTAAGTCTTTCTGTTTAATCCTTGAAATAGCCCTTTGAAAGCATTTTTTAGCTATTCTCATTTACAGATGAGAAAGTAGAGGCATAGAAATCTTAAAAAACTTCCCAAAGGCACAGAACCAGTGTAGGGTAGAACTGATAAGCTGTCTGGCTGCAGTCAGAACTATATCCCACTATAGGACACTGTGCCACTGTCTTCATAAAATATTTCTATAAACAAGTTCAGCCCTTCAGTATCTATATGAGGAATTCAATCTGTGACGCTCATAGCCAAGTGCTAGGGATAACTATAATCTTTTATTACTATTTTTTTAAGGTGTCAGATTGACTTTTAAAAAATTTTTGATTACCTGAAGTTCTGTTTAAACAGTTTCAAGGATTAGTGACACTATTTCTTAGGCTTCTATAGAACTAAGACAGACTATTTAATAACACGCTTTAAAGGAATTCTTCAGCTGAAGTGTTTTCCAGACAGATTGCCTATAGGTGAGAAAAATTGCAAGAAAAGGTTTAAGAAAAGATTTAAAAGGCTATAGACCATATGTGTGTGTGTGTGTGTGTGCGCGCGCGCGCGTGCTCACATGAGCACACGTGTCTGTGATTATAGTATGACATAAACAAGGACAAAAAATTTGCTCAGATGTCTAGCCAGAGCTGCTTTAATACTACTACTGCATTGAGGCAAATTTTACTTTATGGAATAAAACTCCTATTTTTTTCTTTTTCAGTATCTATATAAGCTGCAAATATAGAATTTAAAATACTTTATCTTTATTAAACTATTCCTAAGATACTGTAATAGTACTTCAAGATGATTACTGAAATTAGTATTACAATACAGAGGAAAGTAGCTAGGACAGTAGCACTACAAATTTTACCTATAAATTGTAGTATAGAGTCATTCCCTTTGCTGAATGCCTTTTCTTGTTTAAAAAAAAAAAAAAAAATCCATGCTACTTAGCTGGCAGCTCCTTTTACCAAGTAAATTCTAAATTTTCTCTGCTTGGGCCTTCACTATTAATTAACTTCCTTAATTAAATGGTAAAGGTAGATTTTTATATTTTTTATTGATAGCCTTAAGAGCTCAAGTTACTCAGTATTGCATATTCAAATATCAAATAGTGAAATAAGTGAAAAGACTGTGAGACCTTATTATAATTGTTTAAATTTAAGGCCAGAAAACATTATGTATTTTTATGTGCTGGCAGTTTGTTTAGTGTGGTGTATACCTACATGTATATCTAAATATCTTTTTATTTCTTTTGTTTTGTTTTGTTTTGTTTTTTGGAACCAGGGATTGAACTCAGGGACACTCAGCCACTGAGCCACATCCCCAGCCCTATTTTGTATTTTATTTAGAGACAGGATCTCACTGAGTTGCTTAGGGCCTCACTGAGTTGCTTAGGGCCTCGCTAAGTTGCTGAGGCTGGCTTTGAACTCGCGATCCTCCTGACTCAGCCTCCCGAGTCACTTGGATTTCAGGCATGCACCACCATGCCCAGCTATCTTTTTATTTCTATAGATCAAATTCTTATAATAATTAGCCACATTTAAAGACTGAAATATAATAAAAAGGGCTTTGGACAAAAAAATAAGATTAGTTGTGAAATTAATTTTAAATTTTTAAATATATAATATATATGTATGAAAGTCAGACATGATGTAAGATGTATTACTTACCATAGGAAGTACTGTAGAAAATTTGAAAATTATCAAACTCCTTAAGTCAAATTAATTCTAAATATTTTATGAGAGGCCCTCTAATTATTATTATTTATTTTTAGAGGCCCTCTAATTATTTTAAATATGTATACAGGTAACAGTAGCACACTGTTAGTGTCTTCTTTGAATCAGGATAATAGTAGGAAATTATGCCATGCACATTGCAGGGAACTTTCAGGAAATAGCAGTTAATAGATGTGAAGATTTTTAGTATAAATTCTTTATGTTCATGTTTATTAGATTATGGCAAACTATTTCAGTGAATAAACTTTAAACAGTTGCAGTATTTAATGCGTGTAAAGATTCAGTACATCAGGCCACTCATTGCATTTGCAAATAGTTTGGTAGTAAAATTTACCTCAAGCTTATTTTAGATCATAAGCCTGTTCTGCTAAGTTGATAACTTACTATATGAATTAATTTTTGTGGTAGTATAAGTATTAAATATTTTGTTTTATTTAAAGATCTTATAACTGAATGTTTAATGTTTGTGATTTCATTCTAATTAGAAAAAGTTATAATTAAGATTTTTAAAATTCTACTTAGAAGTTATTTCTTAACATAAATTTAGGTATGGGATTGTGATACTGGCAGACAAGTTCAAAGAGTATCATGTTTCCAGTCTACTGTAAAGGTAAAAATCTTAAGTAAGAGTTTTTATTGGTAATCTGGTTTTGTCTCAAAAAAAAATGGTTAAATAGAGCATATAAAATTCCTTTGGGAGGTTTAAAAAATTGTTTCTTTCACATACACCTAAGACTAAATTTTTGTGAGCATATGTAATGACTCTTAATAATGCTTCAAATGGAAATTAGAGCAGGGCTAATTGTTAAAGCAAGATAAGGAAAAAAAAAAAAGTAGAACCTGGCATATTTTTAGTAGGTAATCTCAGGAAGAGACTTTACTTACAGGATGACTGTAACAATGACTAGTCAGTTTTTTTTTTTTATTCTTCGAACTAAAAATATGGAGTTATTTGTCCCTTGACGTCTGCCTTTTTTAAAAAATGTTTTTTTTGTTGTTGTTGTTGTTGTACATGGACACAACACCTTTATTTTATTTATTTATTTTTAATGTGGTGCTGAAGATTGAACCCAGTGCCTCACACATGCCAGGCAAGCGCCCTACCACTGAGCCCCAGCCCCAGCCCCAGCCCCAACTATTGCTGCCTTTAAAGTCCTAAAGACATGTCAATTAGTTTTAAAACTAAAAATCTCATGTAATTAATTGGCTTCCATTATTAGGTTCATTAATTTTACAAACATTAGTACGTGCTGCTTATATGACAGGAACTCTGCTACCTGTTGGAGAAACAAACATGGATAAGACTACGTTACTTGCGATTCATACGGAAGAAATTACCTTAATTGTTCTAAGAAAGTAGCACTGTTTTTTAATGTTGCCCAGTTTGGGAAAAGATACTATAAAAGGAGTTGTTTCCTCTTTTGCTTTAAAGATAGCTGAGCTTCATGTTGGAGCTAACACTTTTTTTTTTTAATGCAAAAAGAATTTTTTTCCTAAAAGGCAGCATCTCTGGTAGCCAGCTTATGGCACTATGCTGTTATGAGTAACCATAAAAATTCTGGGGAAGGCAGTATCATGTCCTGTATGCTCATATTTAATTTAACAATGAACTTTCTCTGAAGAAATCTTTAAAGTATTGACTTGATCAAAATTTCTTTATGATCTGAAAAGATGCTATTTTTATATTTCTTAAAGTAATTCCTACTATCTGAAAAACTAAGGTCATTAGGTTTCAAATGAAAATGCCTGAGTTGAGGTAATAGAGAAGGAGAAAAAAAATTAGTGTCTTTGGGGGAAGTTCCTTTTGGGAACTATTTCATGAACTAGTCATAGGAACTAGTCAATAATAAAGTATCTTATTTCAGTATGGTAAAAATGCCTTCTAAAGGAATTTTATTGGAATTTTAGCTAGGTAAATGTATTTATTTACTTTGGCTGTGATCCTGCTTTACCTAAAAAGATTGTTAAAAAGTAATGTGTTTACTTTAGTTCTTTGAATTAGTTGTTCTTGAAGAGGTAATTTATTTAAGAAATTCATATCCATAAGTTATTTATCTTTTGAACTAGTATGTTTTTTTTATAAGGGTGTTGGCAAGGAGATAGTAAAATTGACATTTTTATTGCTTTTTGAGAGAACAAATTCATATGCTTTTCCTGGAAGGCAGTTTAACTTTACTAATGAATCAAAAAAATTATATGCATACACACACACACACACACACACACACACACACATACCCACATACCCACACACATTAAAATGGCATTTCAGAGCCTGGAGTTGTGGCTCAGTAGCAGAGCACTTGCCTAGCATGTGTGAGGCACTGGGTTCAATCTTCAGCACCACATAAAAATATAAATAAATAAAATTATTGTGTCCATCTACAAAAGCAGTATATTATCCTCCATATTGGCAAACCAAATCCAGTAACATAAAAAGGTTATGCACCATGATCAAGGGAGATTCATCCTATTAATATGAGCTTAATTTTACATTAGAAAATCAGTCAATGAAATACATCATAGTAAGAATATAGGGTAAAAATCACACGATCATCTCAATAAATGCAGAACAAGTATTCAGTAAATATCAGTGTCCTCTAATGATAAAAATACTCTTGTGAACTAGGATCATATTAAGGGCAGAAAACTGAATACTCTTCCTCCCAAGATCAGGAACAAAATAAGAATGCTTTCTCTGAGCACATCTGTTTGGTATAGTATTTTAAGTTCTGGCCAGGGCAATTAGCAATAAAAAAGAAATAAATGACATCCATTTGGAAAGAAAGGCATGAAACTGTCTATATTTACAAATGATATGATCTTATTCATTGAAAATCCTAAATTCACAATAAAACTGGTAGGGCTAATTAATTTAGCAAGGTTTCAGGATACACAATCAATAAACAAAAGTCTGTTGTATTTGTTATGTACTAGTATTTAACACCCTAAAATTTAAGAAAATCCATTTATATAATCCAAAAGAATACAACACTTAGGAATAAATTTAAAGAAGTTAAGATTTGTACATTAAATTTTTCAAAATGTTGTTGAAAGAAAGAAGATCTGAATGACTAAAGAGAATATCCCATATTCATGGATCAGAGTTAAGATTGCAATAATACTGATCTACAGATGGAACAAAATCATTATGAAAATTATAACTGACTTTTTTATTTTAGACACTGGCAAGCAAGAATAGCCAAAACAGTCCTGAAAAGGAAGAACAAAGTTGTAAGACTCACTTCCCCATTTAAAAACTTACACAATACTATAGTAATTGTCAGTGTTGTAATATGCAAAATGATAGACATACAGATCAAAGGAATAGAATTGAGAGTACAGAAATAAAATCTCACGTAGACAATATATGTGATTTTTGACATGGTGCCAACACCCTTCAATGGAAGAAAGACAGGACTTCAAAAAATGATACTGAGCCAGGTGCCATAGTCTCAGCTACTCTGCAAGCTGAGCAGGATCATTTGAGTCCAGAAGTTTGAGACCAGCCTGGGCAACTTAAGGAGACCCCAGTCTCAAAAAAAAAAAAAAAAAAGCTGATGCAACAGGAAATCCACTTACAAATCACCTACAAAATAATTAAATTGAATAAATTTCATTTATTAAAAAAGATGAATTGGACCTCATCAAAATTAAGTTTTTGTACTTCAAAGGAACACCACTGAGAAAGTGAGAAAACCATAAATGGGAAAAAGTATTTGCAAATCCAGTGTACTCATATCCAGAATATGCAAAGAATTCTCAACAATTAAAAGTTAAATAGACCAATTCAAAATAGACAAGGAATTTGAAACAAATTTCTCTGAATAAAACAAGTAGCCAATCAACTCACAATCAAAAACCACATTGATAATCTCAGCAACTCTAGAGACTGAGATGGGATGACTACGTTTGAGACCAGCCTCAGGAACTTAGACATATATATATATACATATTTTATATACATATATATATATATATATAAAAAACCCAGTAGCAAACCTCACATATACATATAGTGAAGTGCTATTTCATACATACCAGAATGACTCATATCTAAAAGACCAAAGACCAGTCTTAACAAGTGTTAAGGATGTGAAAAAACTGTAACTTTCATAACATTGCTGGTGGGATTGTAAAATGGCACCATCACCTTGGATAACAGTTTAGCAGTTCATCAAAATATTAAACAATTTTTAACCCAACTATCCTCCTAGATATATTCCCAAGAGAAATAAAAATGTGTCCACACAAAAATGTACGTGAATGTTCAGAGCAGTGTTATTTATAATAGCAAAAGATGGAAACACCTTATATGTTCAGCAACCCATAAATGGATAAATAAATGTGCATATCCATACAGAGGAATATTATTGGGCAATAAAATGAATAAAGTACTGATATGAACGCTGAGATTAGACAGAATAGGACATCTTGAAATATAAACTGAATTAATTACTTCCAACTCTTTTTCTTCCATCAGTTTTAAAAACAGCCCTACTCTCAACTTAGGCAAGATCCCCAGAACCTCCTCCTTTTAATTCTTTCTTGCTATTGTTCTTGTTCTCACTCCCAGTTGGTGGATGAGGAGAGGACTATTAAGAGACCCTTTAAGGTGCTATTCGAGGTAAAGGTCGATCTTTGAAACACTAACTGTCCTGTGTCTATGAAATAATTATTGGGAAGAATTAGGAGATACTAATTTAAGACTTAAAAACTAAGGTTGCATTTTCCATTTTACTTAAGAAGGAGTTTAAACATTGTGTGTTTTCTATTTCTGAGTAGGAAATTACCTCACAATTTAGTGGCTTAAAGCAATAAACATTTATTATCTGGTAGTTTTTGTGGTCAGGAACAGAGAACATCTTAGCTCAGTAGTTCTGGCTCAGGATCTGGACTTGTGGGCATAATTTAAAATCATTGAACAATGAAGTGCTTGAGTTTCTAAAGTGATATACATTTCAAATCAATTTTGCAGTGTTTAACCGTTCTTAAGAGACTAGATGTTTGGCTCTCTGGTGGGAATGACTTATGTGTGTGGAACCGAAAATTAGATCTCCTGTGTAAGACCAGCCACCTTTCTGATACAGGTAAACAAAATATAATGCTGAATCATTATTGACAGACTCCAGAAGACACAGCAAATCTTCAAAGAGACTTTATGAACACAAAGGTCTTTATGGGGAATTTGGGTTTTGTTTTGTTTTAGTTCCAAAGATTACAGGTAGCCATATTCACTTAGTATTTTCACTTCACAGATAACTTAATAAACATTTTAAAAATGGAATGTTTTCTCCATTTAGAATTTTTCTCATCCTCCCATGTCCCTGCTCTTATCTCCTCACCTCTTCTTGTCCTATTCTTTCACTTCCCCCTCCTCCAGAACTACCTCACACATGGAAAGATACAAAACACAGAGGTAAAAAAGATCATGTGGGGGAGAAATTAGGCCAGAAATGCTCTTCAGATCACAACAGTGCTCCTTGTCTTGATGGATGGAAAGGATAAGCAAATGAGTAAAATATTTCCAAATTTACGTATATACTATGAATTATATCTATACATTTCATATCGCAATGGAAAATTAATGCATAGATTTTTGGCAATATATATGCTGGTTCTAATACATCCACTCAGACTGGGGATATAGCTCAGTTGGTAGAGTGCCTGCCTCGAAAGCACAAAACCCTGGGTTCAATCCCCAGCACCACAAAAAAAAAAAAAAAAAAAAAAAAAATCAACTCTATAATTCTTTCCAACAAAAGTAATAATTGTTATACATCTCACAGAAGTTGTGGTTAGCTTCAAATCATTTCATGATTCAATTATGAAAAGATATTCAGAACTCTATACTTAAGGCTGGGTATGGGGGTGATCCTCAGTTGGAGGATTACTTGAGCCTAGGAGGTATGGGCCAGTCTGGGCAATATAGCAAGACCCTGTCTCTTAAAACAATAAAGAGACAAACAAACCCTATAGAAAACTGTCTGAAATATGGTAGAGTATAAAATCTGATCATTTCAATATTATAAGGAATTTTGTAAATGTATTAGTTTCCCATAAGCATGCTATGAAAGCTATTGCTTAGCTGTTAATTATTGGCTCTGAATAGCCAATTTCAGTTTCTCCTATATTTTCATTCAAAAGCATGCTTCTAACATGCGGTGCTGCAGTAGTAGACAGCCGCAGGGTATCCTCTAATTCACTTCAGTCTGAGGTCAGTGTCAGATCCCACAGGTTAAAGGCTCAGTCCCCAAGAGTGCCTCATCTCACTCCAAATGCCATTCATAACGCTATTTGATTTTTGACCCACTGGCTATAAATCAGGATTCCCACAGTCCCCTTCTTGGATTCAGTTAATTACTAGAGCAGCTCTCAGAACTCAGGGATGGTATTACGAAGGATGCAGATGAAGAGGTACATGGGCCAAGATAGGTGGGAAGGGATGTGGAGCTTGTGTGTCCTCTCAAAGAGTGCCAACCCCCATAACCTCCGTGTGTCAGGCTATATGGAATCTCTGAACCCTGTCCTTTAGTTTTCGTGGAGGCTTCCTTACATAGGAATGGTTGATTAAATCATTGGCCACTGGAGACCCACTTCACCTTCAGCCCCTATCTTCTCCTTGGAGGTAGGGAGATGGAGCTGAAAACCCTAATCCTTAATCCTGCGTGGTCTTTCTGGTAACCAGTCAGTAGTGACCTTAGTGACTGCCAGTCATCTCGTTAGCATATAAAACACACTTTTATATGTGGAGATTTGGAGCTTTGGAGATTCAAAGGAGTTTAGAAGTCTGGTGACAGGAAACAGTATGAAGATCAAATATGTATTTCACAATGTCCTCTTAGCTCATTTAGTGCCAGGGAACATGCTCAGGCTTAAGTTTTACACTGAAGAAAATCACCAATTTTATCTCATTTGAATTAGCCATCTTGAAAATGTGATGGAAATTATCATAAGGAGGTTGGAATGGCTGAATACATAGCTTTACCACAACAGTAAAGGTTTTCAGAGAGCATGTCCTACCTTTAATAAATCAGTGTCTTCCAGAGGTCTCAGAATCCTCCTTGTAACAATCATTGTCCATTTGTAAACATGTATATAAGTGTGTATGTAGCAAGTTTTGTGTACTTGTTGTTACCATCTCCTTTATAGGAAATGATTGACCTAAAACTGAGAATGTTTTTGTTGGAATCCATAAAAAAATGATTTGACTTTTATATATTTCTGAAGGTATCAGTGCTTTGGTTGAAATACCTAAGAACTGTATCATAGCAGCAGTTGGCAAAGAACTGAGTGAGTATGATTTTTTCTTTTCTTTCTTTTTTTATTTATATACATGTGTGCATGTGTGTATATGTGTATATATTTTAAACTAGACTAGTATATGTGTGCTGGAAAGACAAAGTAGTTTTTATTTCAGGGATATTTGCCCCCACCAAGTCTTGACTTCTTGGGATTGTTGAAAGTGATACAGAAAGTGAAACATTTCAACATGTTACGTCAAGTTTCTTGTCAGTATTTTAGATTATTACTGACTTTGTTAGTTTTAACAGTATATTGCTGCTTTTTCTGAAATCCCAATCTCAGTGTTATTTGGTAGTATTCCACTTGAAGCAGCATTTTCACACAACTTTGATAGGTGTCAGAAAGAGTTCTCTTTTCTATTGACTAAAAGACCTTTCCTTGACAACCACAGTTTGAACATGAATGGCTATCAGAATATAATAACCTTGCCAGAGATTTATACGTTGGTGAGATATTGTCAGAAATACAAAAGAAGAAGAAAAAAAATGTGGTATGACCTCTCGTCCAGAGAGGAATGTGAGAAAGAAGAGAGACTTGGGTAATTATCACTGCTTGGTGAGGGGATGAGACCTTTCTACTTCTCAGATGTTAGGCATCTAGAGATGTTAGGCATCTGAGATCTTTCTCAGATCTTTGAGCATACACAGCACTTGCGCCAGTGGCTTATCATAGCACTTAATTCATTGATGCTAAGTCTGTGGAAGAGTCTCATTCTCACTATGGACTGAGCATTTCAGTGCAGTGCCTGGGCCTTACTCACATTTGATAGCTAAAGCTGCTAGTACATAGTAGAAGTTTACTTAAGTGTTGGTTGATAGAATCACTTTACTTGATTTGATTTTGCATTTTCTATATTGATTAAAATTAGTATTTATACTAGTTTAAAGAAAACTGTTAAAGTCAGATAATGAAATAAATGAAATGGATTCAAACTGAAAGCTTTTTCTCAGCAAAGGAAACAATCAATAATGTGAAAAGAGATCCTGCAGAGTGGGAGAAAATCTTTTCCACCTGCACTTCAGATAGAGCAGTAATCTCCAGAATTTACAAAGAACTTACAAAACTTTACACCAAAAATACAAAGAACCCAATCAATAAATGGGCTAAGGAACTGAGCAGACACTTCACAGGAGAAGATATACAGGCAGTCAACAAATATATGAAAAAATGTTCAACATCTCTAGTAATTATAGAAAGGCAAATCAAAACCATCCTAAGATTTCATTTCACTTCAATTAGAATGATTATTATCAAGAACACAAGCCATAATAGGTGTTCGCATGGTTGTGGGGGAAAAGGCACACTCACACATTGCTGGTAGAAGTGCAAATTGGAATAGCCACTCTGGAAAGCAGTATGGAGATTCCTCAGAAAACTTGGAATGGACCCACTATTTGACCCAGTGATTGCATACTCCTTGGTTTACACCCAAAGGACTTAAAATCAGCATACTGCAGTAACGCAGCCACATCAATATTTATAGCAGCTCAATTCACAATAGTTAGATTGTGGAACCAACCTAGATGCCCTTCAGTAGATGAATGGATAAAGAAACTGTGGTATATATACACAATGGAATATTACTCAGCCATAATGAAGAATAAAATTATGGCATTTGCAGGTAAATGGATGGAGTTGGAGAATAAAATGCAAGTGAAATAAGCCAATTCCAAAAAACAAAAGGCCGAATGTTTTCTTTGATAAGTGGATGATGATATATAACTGGGGAGGGAGGCAGGGGATAATGGAGAAGAATGGAGGAACTTTGGATTCTGTAAAGGGAAATTGGGGGGGAGGAAAGATAGTGGAATGAGATAGACATCATTACTGTATGTTCATGTATGATTACACGAATGGTGTGAATCTACATCGTGCACCATAAAAATGAAAAGTTGTAACCCATCCCCCAAAAAAGAGAGATATGAATGCATTGTAAAGTTTCCTCTTGTCAAATCCCTGTGGGTTATGGAAATTTGAGAAATGGTTGAAGGCAAGTTTTTTTTTTTTCCAAATCACTATTAATGACTATTTGTTTAAGAATTTTCATCACTGTTTATTTTGTAATTGTAAAACAAAAAGTAGTCTACATGTCCAATACTTGAACTTTTGTTTTCAAAGGAAATTTAATATCAATGATTGTTCTTTTCTTTGAAGAAAACTTTGAAAATGCAAAAAACAGGGCAGACAAAGCACTTTGGGTAAATATTAAAAGCACAGTCCCCAGCCAAAAAAAAAAAAAAAAAGTGTATATATATATGTGTATATGCCCACACACACACAGCTTACTTATGAGAAGTGAGCATTGAGGTCCTTTACCTATTTTTAATTGTATTACTTGAGGTTTGTTGTTAAGTTTTTAGTTCCTCATATCTTGTAGATTTTAATACTTTGTGAGATAAATAATTAGAAAATTAAAAAAAATAAATATGGGGAATTAAGGCCTAAAAAAAAAAAGATAATGAGTTAGGCAGAGCAGTGAACATCTACTATAGCCAAAAGAACTGTTCGACATACAAAAATTATAAGGCTTATTCTCAGAGAATTTATAATATAATGTTATGTGCCTGGGTATCAAGAAAAGTTGTGTTTTTGTTTTTTTGTCAGTGAGTTAAAGTTAAGCATGAATTTTAGCCTAGTTCATAGCAGTGCTTACTGGCTGATAGTAGAGTTATTTCAAGGGTGTGGGCCAGTTACCAGCCAGATAAAGAGTGGGATGGGATAGCTGGACAAGAGTTGAAGTCCTAGAGAGAGCAGGGACTTCAGTGTTTGCTAGTTGGTTTGGAAGAGTCAATAAAGGAAACAAGTTATAAGGAAACTCTGACTTGGGGTTTGAATAGATCATTTCAAACATCTCAAGCATTTGAAAGAAATTATTTAAATTAGTGTGAATAAGGCTGTCTTTGGAGATGGATTTTCTAATATGGTAGATATTTTTCACTTCATGAAATGCTTTTTAAAATTTTTTTAAAATTTTTTAATTTGTTCTAATTGGTTATACATGACAGAATGCATTGTACACAAATGAAGCATAACTTCTCATTCCTCTGGCTATACATGGTGCAGAGTCACACCAGTAGTGTAATCATACATGTATATAGGGTAATAATGTCTGTCTCATTCTACTGTCCTTCCCATCCCCTCCCTCCCCTCTGCACAATCAAAAGTTCCTTCATTCTTTGCTACCCCCTTAACAGCCTATGGAACAGCATCTGCTTATCAGAGAAAACATTCGGCCTTTGGTTTTTTGGGATGGGTTTATTTCACTTGCATTTTATTCTCCAACTCCGTCCATTTACCTGCAAATGCCATAATTTCATTCTTCTTTAAGACTGAGTAATATTCCATTGTGTATATGTACCACATTCTCTTTATCCATTCATCTGTTCAAGGGTATCTAGATTGTTTCCATAGTTAAGCTGATGTGAATTGAGCTGCTATAAACATTGATGTAACTGTGTCACTGTAGTGTGCTGCTTTTGAGTCCTTTGGGTATAAACCAAGGAGTGGGATAGCTGGGTCAAATGGTGGTTCCATTCCAAGTTTTCTAAGGAATCTCCATCCTGTTTTCCATAATAGTCTCACCAATTCGTAGTCCCACCAGAAATGAATGAGTGTACCTTTCTCCATGTCCTTGCCAACACATATTCTTGATAATTCCCATTCTGACTAGAATGAGATGAAATCTTAGACTAGTTTTGATTTGTATTTCTCTAATTGCTAGAGATGATGAGCATTTTTCATATGTTTGTTGATCAATTGTGTTTCTTCTGTGAAGTGTCTGTTCAGTTCCTTGACCCATTTATTGATTGGGTTATTTGTTTTTTTGGTGTTAAGTTTTTTGGTTCTTTATATATCCTGGAGATTAGTGCTCTGAGGTGGGTGTGGTAAGGATTTTCTCCCATTCTGTCGGTTCTGTCTTGACATTATTGATTGTTTCCTTTGCTGAGAAGAAGCTTTTTAGTTTGAATCCATCCCATTTATGATTCTTAATTCTACTTTTTGAGCTTTAGGAGTCTTGTTAAGGAAGTCAGGTCCTAGGCTGACATTATGAAGATTTAGGCCTACTTTTTCTTCTGTTAGGTGCATGGTCTCTGTTCTAGTGCCTAAGTCTTTGATCCACTTTGAGTTGAGTTTTGTGCAGGGTGAGAGATAGAGGTTTAATTTCATTTTGTTACATATGGATTTCCAGTTTTCCCAGCACCATCTGTTGAATAGACTATCTTTTCTCTAGTGTATATTTTTGACACCTTTGTCTAGTATGAGATAATTGTATTTATGTGGGTTTGTCTCTTTGTCTTCTATTTTGTATAATTGGTCTACTTGTCCATGAAATGCTTGCTTTGAATAGAAAATGGTACTTCATCTTTTTTGAACATTTTAATAGAACAATATCTGTTTTTTTCATTTAGTAATTTTCAGATTAGTAGCACCCACAGAAGGATCACTGGAATGGGAAATTATTGAAGTTAAGCGCCTCCTTGACCACCAGGATAATATTCTCTCATTGGTTAATGTTAATGGTAAGCTCATTATCCATGTTTATATTATGTATGATTTTATACTTGTTAACCTATTCTGAATTTCAGTGTTTTGTTTCAGGATTCTTGAATAACTGTTATTAAAGTAATAAATTATTAGGGATTATCATTCTCTTTCACTCTAAGCTTATGCCAGTGAGCTGAGCAGGATGTCTCAAATGTTGCCAGGAGTTAGGCATAAGGAAAATAGAGTCAGCAACAAGAACATAGAGGAAAGCATAATTATCTCAAATGCCACTGGTAACTGTGAGTGATCATCATAGCCTATGATGACTAGTTCTTGTAGCATTGCAGCATTCTTGGCAAATGGTTCTGGCAAGTTCTTCTTTTGTAGAGAAGACTGGAAATAGTTATGCCCTTTTGTCTTGCTGACCATATTGTACAATATCACATAGCAAGTTATACATTTAAAGTGGAGTGAAAGGATTTAAGCCAGTTGTAATCATGATTGAGGAATCTCAGAGAATGAGAGGTCAGCAGAAAATGAGTCATGTCTGCCTTTCCTGTAGTCATGGTTTTGACTTGATGGATATCCTATTTGGCTCCATATATGATGTTAGCATCTATGAGCTGAAGCTGATGTCACATGGCAGGATAGAATCACAAACCACAGACCTTGGCATTTAGCTAGTTCACTTGTAGATGAGTGACAGATTATTTCATCAGCACTCTATTGGATGATCTGTATATGAATCATGTGAGAGAATTCTTCTGGTGGAGACTGCAAGTGGGTACTGTAAGGATAGCTAGCATAGAGGGAAGGGAGGGGTGGGGGCGGGTGGGGGGTAAAATTAATAACAGAATGTGTGACAGATACCATTGCCCTGTGTACATGCATGAATGCACAGATGGTGTGACTCTACTTTGTGTACAACCAGTGAAACAATAGCTGTACTCCATTTGTGTTCAATGATTCAATAAGTAAATAAAAAAAAATTAAATAAAAAAAATTATACTACAGATAATAAATAAGGCAAAAAGAATATTTAGCAATCATACATGGCCAGGCAGTTTGTTAAAGTTTGAAAAGGATTGCTAACTATCTGATCTTGTACATGGGCATGTCAGTGATGTTATAGATTTTGGTGATCCTGAATTGATTATGTTTAATTTCTCCTCCAATTTCTGCCCTGTTTCTTTGTCCTCATCTACAAACACTAAAGGACGTGGCCAGTTACTGAGTTTCTACCTCAGGGAGTTGGGGGAGTTCATGTTCAATGAGGTAGACCCAGGGAAACTTTAGAATGGTATATTGGAACTCCCACAAATGTGAATAATATATATACACCAGATTACATGTCCAGGAAGAGGTTTCCTAAGACAGACAAACAAGATGACCTTGCAGATACCTTCTAGCCAAAGGCTCTGAGTGCTTCTCCATTTTATTCCTTTTCTTGCTTTGTACTGACAGAATGGTCTGGTGATCACCAAAGTATTAGTACTTGTACAAGGTATGGATAGACAGATGCCAGGTCAGGTTTTCATACTAAATATCTTGATACTTAGAGGATGAAAGTCTACCCACTAATATGACACCATTGAGGCTGTCTGGTGTGAAACATTTTTAGTGATTTGTATAGGAATATAAATAATTTACACAGTGATAAACTATGTGCTGACCCAGATGAATGCCAGCATTTTGTTTTTGGTGAAAAATTCCAGGTGGTCATTAATACTGTGTTTCTGTTGCATAGGGGAATCACAGGTACTTGGAGGATTAAGTCAGCAGATGGCTGCATGACCTCAGTGAGTTAGCTCTGTTATGACTAAAATGCAGACCCAAAGTCAGGAGGCATCTGTACTCTCAGTTCTCTGGTTCTTTTATAATTTGAGTGAAATTGAAAAGAGGAAGGCAAAGGGTGGAAGAGAAGGTCATAGAAAAATTTGTACTGCTTTAACTTGTTTTGTTTCTCTCTTGATATGAGAACTGAACTTATTTTTCACACAGAAAATTCTATAATCTGTTAATAAAGCTACCTATTATGACCTTGGAACCAAGACAAAATGTTTACATGTATGATTGCAGGTAATTTTTATATCTAAGAGACATCTGTTATAGAGATTTCTGTCGTTCTGGTGTACTGGATAAATGGAATAATTAAATCACAAGTATTCATTTGTGTCTTCTTAAATCACATGTCACTGGATGTTTTAATAGTGTTGATGTGAAATAATACTAGGAGCTCAAAATAATACCAGAGACTCAAAGATAACATTTGATATCTTTTTAAAATGGCTAGACATGTATTATTTAACTTGATGTTTACAGTCATTCTCATTTAATGTAGGAGAAATCTAAGATAAAGAAAAGTTAATGATTTCTTAAAGAACACCTGGCTAACAATGGACAAAGCCAAAGTTAGACTAAACTTTGGTTTCCAGATTCAGTGCATTGTTCTGTTCTGTCTTACATCAGAAATGTAAGGAATCAAAACAAATTACATTTTTTAAAGGTAATTTTTAGTACAGCAGTTGTACTTTTTCTAATAAATGTATAGTGTTAAAGTGTCTTGGCCCCTTGATTTCATTTTATTTAAATATATTAAAAACTTGTTATTATACCAGTTAGACAATCATAGAAGAAAATAGTGAGAAGCAGTAAAACTAAAACATCAAATAGAGATTTAAAATTAAAATCATCTCATCATCCAGTATTAAAAACCAGTCCATATCCTTCTAGGTGTTTCTAGGTGTTTTTCTGGGCATAAATATATGTGTGTGTATGATATTTATATGATATATATAATATGCTCTTTTATAACAGTATCTCATGAATATATTTCCTTGCCACTATAAAAACATACTTTTACAACTTAACTTTTAGCAACAGTATTACTGTTTCATTTTGTGGATGTCTGATATATTTGCTCTCCCATTAGATGTTTAAGTTTGACTTCAGATTTTTAAGACCATGTCTAGCAACCTTGTATATGTCTTTAATATATTTCCCTCCATGTAAATTCCCAGAAGTGGAATTGGTGGTTTATATTTTTTATGGTTTTGATATACATTGCCAAATTAATCTTTGAAAAGATTATTTCAGATTTATACCAATATGTACTAAGGCATTAGCAATATATGAACATGCTGATTTCCTATGATTTTGCCAGTATTGGGCATAAGAAATTTATGAATTTCAATTTATAAATCTGTTAACTTTTTGAATTTGCAAGTCAATAAATGGTTTCTTGTTGCATTTAGATTTCTTTATTAAAGGAGTTTAAGATTTTTCATACATATTTACTAATCACTTGTTTTCCTATTCAGTTTCTTTACACATTTTTCTGCTGGGGTACTTATCTTGTTCTTAGTGATTTCTGAGAACTCCTTATGTATCAAATATAGTAAACCTATTTTGACATGTAAGTTGCAAATTTTCTCTAGCATTTTGCCATCTTATTTTTTTTCTTCTTATCAAGCAGATATTTACTTAGATCTCTTCCCCCCTTTCCCACCCTCCTTCCTTAGAGCCCTTCTCTACTCCATATTCATAAAATTATTCATCTTAATTTTCTTCAATCCTTCAAATTCCTGTAATATTTAATCTATTCAAAACTTAGTTTGGTATGCATTCCAAGGTAAGGTTCTTTTATTTTGATTCCCAAACTTGACTAAATATCCTAGTGTGTAATGTCATCATTACACTAAGTAACTAAACTTAAGTCAGTTTTGGTCTTTTTATTCTATTTTATTAACCTTTCTGTTTGGCTTATGTAGGTATCTCACTGTTCTTATTATTGTGGTTTTATAGAATATTATTACTAAGCATTCCAATTAATTTTTACCTTTGCCTAGAGAAAATGATTAATAATTAGGCATATGTGAACTTTGCCTAGATAAGAGTTTTGTCACGGGTTCTCATGTTGGAGAGCTGATCATCTGGGATATCCTTGACTGGACCATGCAGGCTTATGAACGCAACTTCTGGGACCCGTCTCCACAACTGGACACCCAGCAAGAAATAAAACTCTGTCAAAAACCAAATGACATTTCTATTCATCATTTCACATGTGATGAAGAGGTAAAAAAATAAAAATTCTATACTTTATCTATAAACTTTTTTAATAAGCTCAATTTCTGATTTTTAAATTTTAATTTCATAATGAACATAAAAATGTCATTCCCGATGCTTTCAAGTTGTACCCTCCAAATGGTCAATATTTTACAAAGATTGTACCACTTACATTAAAAAAAAACAAACATTTTAAAATCTTTGCTCCTAATCTTCAGGCAAAGAAGTGATTAGATGACTACAGATTTAGAAACCCTATTAAAATTTTGGGTTGGAATAAATAATCCCATAGGATTTGAGGTTAATGCTTCAAATTGTTTTCAGGACACTATAAAAATCCTTTTGAAGATTCTGGTACATTTTCTAGAGGGATAAAAATATAAAAATTAAAAATTCTAGCAATGTTTCTTTTAGTTTGCTGACATCTGGGCAAGATAATTGATTAATTGCTGCTGTCCATACATTAGGCCTTGATGTTCTTGAAGCATTTGTGCTGTAAAAGATGAGTACCAGTGGACTTCTGAATCTTAGCTCTGATCTGACAAAAATAAGCAAACAATCTTCTGTGGTTACCATGCTATAATCCCAGCTACTCAGGAGAATCACAAATTCAAGTCCAGCCTGGGCAATTTATCAAGTCCCTGTCTCACAATAAAAAAGGCTGGGGGTATAATTCAGTGATAGCTTTTTGCCAGTCCCTACTACTGGGTTCAATCCCTAGTACTGGGGATAAGGATGGGGGATCTCTTCTTTTAGCCTTAGGAGCGCAGAAAGGGAGAGTTACTTGTCTAAACATAATCACAAAAAGATGTGATGGAGGGAAAGATGAGGAGAGGGACTAAGGAAGCTTTTCTTTCACTTTATTTTGTCCCTTTATTTCTGATTGCATACACGTTGTTATTTTTATTTAAAAAGCTCAGTAGTTATGTTCTGGAAGGGAAGGACTTTTATTTTCTTTGCATCTCTGTTTAAAAACAAAAACAAAAAAATAGGATAAAAGTGAGTAAAAAATACATGTACACCTAAAGATTAAGTTTCTATGTATCCCATATATTTTGAAAAAAATATATATGTATTTATGTGATAAAACCTCAGAAAAGATTTCTTATAGTCCTAAAATTATATATGTGTATATATGTATATTTAATTTTTGTATTTTTTCTCATTTTATAAAATTTAGTACTTAAAAGTTTTTTCATTTTGTATTCCTTTTAAAAATTTTTGATTGATCTTTATTACTGCTATAAGTACTTGAGAAAGCATTACTCAATTTTCTCCAATTTTCCTTCCTTTGTTGGGGATTCTTTCCATCTCGAGGTTCTTTTTATCTCCCATTAATTGTTGATGGTGGATGATTGATACAGTGTCTCTCTTGAGTAGATGCTGCCCCAAAGCTCATGAGATCTCTAGTTGTGTTTATAATTTTCTTCATGGCCTTGGATAAATCACTTAAACTCCATGGACTTCCTGCTCTGTAGAATGAGTTTCTGGGGGTTTTGCATTGAATGCAATCCTTAGGGCTCTGGATTTTAGCACTTTGGCTAGCTATTTCCTTTGGTGTGCTTGGCACCAGGTCTCAGCTTGCATTACTGAGAGCAGAATATAGTCCTGAGAGTCAAGGGGATCATTCAATATTTAGACCCTGGGAAACCTAGGGGCATGCTTTGCTATAGCTAGTGTAGGTCTGAGTTGGGGTTGTGGCCTACAAGAAGGATTGGAGGGCTCTAGGTCTCTGGTTGAAAGCAGGGAGGAAACCTGTAGGAATTTTTGATTGGTCTGCCTCTTGAGGTACCTACCCATTGAATAAGAATGAATACAAGACAAGTGCTAGTAACTTAAAAATAATTTCAGAAGCTAGTGTGGTGTGAGGAAAGAGCAAGAAACTGGAAGAACATGACCTGGATTTTATATTGAGTCTGTCTGATTTCTTGTGTGATTTTAAACTTTTTAAAAATTTATCTTGCTCATCTGGAAAATGGCAATAATGCATGCTTTTCCTATCTTAACAATATGGTGTGAGGCTGAAGTGAGATGAACATTGGCAAAAATGTTTTCAAAAAATTAAAGTTGTTTAGTATAAAGGCATTTCTAATATTATATAGAAACATGTTTTTGTGAAACCTTCAGAGGATCTTATGGTGATAGAAAAAGTGTAGCATATGCTTTTTCAATCATTTATAGGCCTCTTGATTACTTAAGATGTGGGGTGCAAGTAATTTTGCTCACATTTTCCAGGCAAAAGAAGCTAAGTAATTTTCCCAAGGATAAAGTGTACCATAGATGAAAATCCAGGCTACTGCTGGGCCAGGCTGTCAGCCACAGCTCCTTCCTTGAGCTGTCACAATTCAGTGAGGAAGAAAGTAATGTTATGCAGAGGCTCTTCTGTATTCCTAGTTGTGTCAAAGTACCAAGCACCAAGGAAAGCTTCGTGCTTTGACACTTTTGGACTTCAGAGGGCAGTACAGTAATTTGGGCTGAAGACTGGGAACAGGGAAGGTAACCATGCTTTTCTGATGTCATAGGAGGGCTGGGAATCTATTACACCAGATAGTACGCATTAGTTTTATGCCCATTTTTTAAAAACTTTTTCCCCCAGAATGTATTTGCTGCAGTTGGAAGGGGTTTATATGTGTATAACCTTCAAATGAAGCGTGTGATTGCCTGCCAGAAAACTGCACATGACTCCAATGTCCTGCACATTGCCAAACTTCCAAACAGGTACAAGTGCCATCTGTTCTGCAGTAGATGAAAGTAAGTCACGGTTCCCAAGGCTGCCAGTGTAATTTCTCAACTGACCAAGTTACCTGGCTCTGTGACTTGACCCTGCTATGTTCTTTTGGTAATGGAGAATGCCCCATGGCTGTCTCTAAAGAAGAGTTTGTTTACAGGAACCAAAGTTCAAATGAATTACATCGAATTTCATCCTAAGAAGAGATCATTTAAAAATTTGTTTTTTTTTTTAAATAATTGTTTTATTTTACTTATTTTTATGTGTTGCTAATGATCAAATCCAGTGCCTCACACATGCTAGGCAAGTGCTGTTGAGCTACAGCCGCAGCTCCTGGTTCTTTTTTTTTTTTTTTTTTTTTTTTTTTTAATAGTTTGAAGACTTTTTTAAAACAAGTTTAAAGCATTTAACAGCATGCTAATTTTCCATATTTTCTATAAACCCACCTTGTTGTTGTTGTGTATTTATGATCAGAATTAAATGGTAGGGAGTGGGGTTGTTGCTCAGTGATAGAGTACCTGCCCAGCTTATGTGAGTCACTGGATTCCATCCTCAGCACCACATAAAAATAAATAAATAAAGTAATGATTTTGTGTCCAGCTACAACTAAAAAAAATATTTTAAAAGGGAATTAAATGGTAGGCTTCGTATTGTCTAAGGCTTTGAGTGAGGGTTTTCCTCTCAGGGTAGCTATGGCTACTGAGTTTCTAGGGATGAAATTATGGGAAGGCAATAACATTATTTTCTATGCAGGATATATTTATATATTAGAGAAACCCTGAATACGGATGTTCAGGATATTGTGAAAATGTAATACATACTTTTCCTGAATGTCTTTTTCACCCATTCTGAGGATCAAACCCAGAGTCTTACACATGCTTAAGCAAGTGCTCTATCACTGAACTACACCCCCAGCCCTCCTGAATGCATTTTTTAAATGGAGATAATAAATTTATAGCATTGAGCCAATGTCACATAGTGCGTTTCCTGGTGTGTGTTTAGTTTGCATTGTAAAGCCACATTCAATTGTGATTTTTATGAACTCCTGCCAAGAGCTGGAACCAACCAACCCTACCCCCCAAAACAGTTGAGGGCTCCAGTGATTTCTTTCATTGCAGATTCAGTATTTGGTCTTCCATGGTGCTCTCTCTGTTATTACTGATTTTCTGACAGGCAGTTAATCTCATGCTCAGAAGATGGCAGTGTACGCATTTGGGAGTTACGAGAAAAACAGCAGCTCACAGCTGAACCTGTACCAACAGGTGTGTGTCTTTTCCTGAAAACATAGTCTTCCTCTGTCTCTCCTTTCTCATACGGCAGGCAGAAAAAAGGTGATTGTGCAAAGCCACAGAAATAATAGCATGTACTCTAAACAGACGTTAGATATTTACCGGAAGTGTATGGTAATTGGGATTGAGGATCCACGTCTTATTATTGCCCTACAGTAGAACTCCTTCTTTATTTTAATTCAACTGGGATTTTATTGTTTTGAGGGCAAACTATTATTTCCTAGTAGTTACTCATTTATATTGTCTGTAATGCTGATTGGTATACAAACAAAATTTTTACCATCAGTTGTCAAACTAAACTGTTTAGTTTAGTTTGAAGCTTTAGTCTTGAAGCATTATCATTAACATCAAACAGCTTATGGAAAAAACACCTTTCTTTGTGGATCACCTCATGAGCTCTTGATTTTTTTTTTTTTTAAAATAAAACTCTATCGATGTTTGAATAGATTAGTTACTAACATCTGAATAGAAGTCAGATACTGGTGCCTCTAGTTTCCTCTGGTTCTTTTGACTTACCTGAGGTCCCAGGGTATTGTGTTCAACACACATGCACACTGCTTTTCCTTGTATTTTGTTGATTGATCTGAATTGTGTCCTCTTTTAACTAGACTTTGTCATTCAGGCTTTTACTTCTTTTTCCTACCCTGTGTTTGTGTATGTTAACATACCTTCACCAATGGGTGAGTGGGGGCAATAAAAATAAATTAGGAACAAACCTTGTCGGTTAAAAAAGATGAAATACAGGGCAATGGTATCTGTCACAATTTCTGTTATTATTTTTACTCTGTGTACATGCATGAACGCACAGATGGTGTGACTCTACTTTGTGTACAACCAGTGAAACAATAGCTGTACTCCATTTGTGTTCAATGAATCAATAAGTAAATATAAATAAATAAAAAAGATGAAATAAAATAATGAATTTTAAAGACCCTAATGTAGTGCTTGGTACCATCTGTTTGGTAATGTAAGTGTGGAACACCTTTGTATTTAAATAGTCTCTGTTTTTCTGGTCTAATATAATTATTGCAAGTAAAGCTCAGTAGTTTGGAAATGACAACTGATTGCATTATTTTTTAGGTTTTTTTAACATGTGGGGATTTGGAAGAGTGAACAAACAAGCCACCCAACCTGTTAAAAAGCAACAAGACAATGCCACTTTGTGTTCACTGGAGCTCATTGGTGATTTGATTGGACACTCATCCTCTGTGGAGGTATTGCTTTTAGTAGGGATGCAATGTCCACATGGTCCTTGCTTCTGCCTTGTACTGCTCTTTATGTTCACTTTGTCTCAGAAAGACCTGGACTTCCTTCTGTAGGTTTTTGTTATATCTGAACATGGAATAGGATAGGTATGGGTAGTTAATCCTCTTCCTTTACAGAGACAGAATTTCAATAAGTAAGGAATGTATTGCTTTTAAGAATGAGGTTACTCACCATATGTGAGATAGAGATAGTTGACTAATAAGGGTGATGTGAATAATGTTGAATATAGATATATAATAGTGGTCAACACAGTGGGTGTAGGGTTTATGGTTAAATGTGTGGAGTTAAGGCCTTAGTAGAGTCTGATTTCCAGGGACCTGTCAAATTCACAAGCAAAGTACTACTTTCACCTATCTTGATGGATAATAATTTGTTAGCTTTCTAAAACTTTATACCTTGATAATCATTGTGCATATTTGAAAATTATAAAAAATAAGATTCTAACTTATGAAAATCTAAACACATTACTGTTTACTACAGGCACCACTGCCTGTAATGGAGGAATAAGATCAGTCCAGATAAAGAGGTAATTGGAACTAGTAACTATAACTGTGTAAGCAGAACCCTAAGTAATGAATTTATTCTTTTTATGGCTAGGGAGGAACGAATTATTTTTCATTCAAATGGGCATTCATACTTAGGAGTAGCAGTAGCAGACACTGGCTATTGAGCATTTCCTACTTATCAGAAGTGAATACTAGCTTATATAGGCACTAGAGTTTGCAAAGAAATGTAAAATACAATCCTTACCCTCATGGATCTTATATTCTAGTTGAGAGGAGGGAGACAAAGTGAATAAGCTTTATCTAGGCTGCTTATGATGGACCTAGATGAGTAGTGGACAGTGAATACTCAGGAATTAGAACATTTCTTGCTGAATCCTGTATATGTTGACACTTGACCTGAACTTTGAAGCCTAGGTAGGTTTATAATGTTGTCACTGTGTGCTCCCTCATGGTGGGTACTGTGTCTTACTCATATTTGCTTTCCTCTACCAGGTAGCTCTGGTTTTTGTGTTTTTGCATTTTGGAATTTTTCGTTCGTTTTACTTTGTTTTTGCTTGGGCATCCATGTGTAGTCTGGGAGTGGTGAATGTGGGACAAGAGCAAAGATAGCATTTACTTGGTGGCAAGGGGCAGAATGGTTGTGCAGGAGCATTGAGTTCCCATGAACAGACACTGGTGTGAGAGAAAGCCTGAAAAAGTAGTTTGGGGTCAGATTATGAATGTCCTTTAATGTAAATAGCTGGATAGTTTAGGCTTTATTTTTTAAAGCAGTAGGGACCTGTTAAAGATTTTAAGTGGTTGGGAGGCCTTGAAAATGGCACATTTGTCATAATATAGTCAGTTGGATTCTTAGGAATTTTCCTGAAAGTGTTGAACTTCAGTACTTTTAAAAAGCATCCCTGGCTGGCTTCATTGATAAAAATTTAGTGCTCTAAATTCACTGCTCTCTCAGGTGCTGTCTCTTGAATTTTCTCATCACTTTTATGTTTGATCATTGCTTTCTGGCCCAGCCCTTCTACCTGTGTACTCAATTCTGTCTTTTCCAGTCTCCTAATGAATTTTGTACCTGTATTTTCCCTCCTCACTCCTATATGTCTGTGAGTTCTCACCTGTGGCCTCATCCTGCTGTCTTCAGAAATGTATGTTACTTTGGAGAACACTCTCATCCTCTGGTTCCTTAATGTTCGTTCCTCTCCTGTATTTCATTCTTGCCTTCAAGGACCTCGTCCTTTTCATAGGTTCATTTATCTCCTCTCTGATACCCATCTCCATCCATGGTGTTCATTCTGCCTTTTCATCCACATTCCACCGTCCTGTCCTTAGCCTCTAGCCTTTTCCTTCTCTGGACACACCTCTTCCCTTTTCTTGCAGTTTTCTCCCTGAAGCTTTCTGTAACTTCGGTTTTATTTCTGGATCTCCCCTTTTTTAGGTTTCTGTGGCATGTTGTAGTCTGTACTGCATTATATAGAACCCCATTACAGAGTCTTTCTTTAGTGCCCTAATTGTTTCAGCTAAGGTTTATTTTTCCAAAGTGAATTAGAACTTTCTTGAGGGTAGGAACCATAAACATACCAAAGACACTTAGTAAATGCTTATGGATTGATTGAGTCTACCTACTTTCATAGAGTTGAAGTCATTTTTTTTTTTTGAAGTCATTTTTTATCATGGGAAATTTGGAATTCGGACACTTCATCAGTAGCCATTGGTACATAAATAATGATTAGGTAAAGCAGGTACAGCAGGACCTGTACCTGAGAGAACCTTAAAACCAATACTTGAAGAATTAGATTGTGATAAAGTTTGCTTAGAAGATACTTTGGGAATTCACTTACTTTACAAAAATAGCTGTTACTCCTAGTTCTATAGTTGAGCAATATTAATAAAATTCTGACTATTAAAATATTAGTGGTTGTAATTGTATATAACTGTTACCAACATTTAAAAATGAAATTTTTCATGAAAACCAAAGAGCTTTATATTCAAATCCAATGAAGTATTCAGGTATATTTTGTAGGTACACATGCCGCTCTTGTATCAGCCTCTTCTCTTCTTAAGTTCCTATAATCAGTGGTTTCAATTTTCTTTACAGATGTTTCTATACTTTGAAGATCATGGACTTGTGACTTGCTCTGCTGATCATCTCATTATTTTGTGGAAAAATGGAGAGCGAGAATCTGGATTGCGCAGTTTAAAATTATTTCAGAAATTAGAGAAGAATGGTGACTTATACCTTGCTGTCTAGTCTAAGGAACTGGGAATACATGTGCATAAACCTTGAACATCAAATATAGAGTAATACTCTGAAAAATATTAATATATTGATTACTTACATTTGTATTTTTTTCCTGTTGGTCCATAAAATTCTGCATGTTTGAATTTTTACACACCTACAAACCAGCAAAAATTTGCTTCTCAGGTATTAGGACACCTACCAAAGAACATACCACAAGTTCTCCATTGGCCTTTGTGCTGCTGTCAAGGTGGTGAGTGCTATGTTTTGAGTTGCTTAACTTGAACCTTATGAAATGGTAGAAATAGAGGTAAGAGTAAAGTAGTAGTTTTATTTTGGGGTTCCTTTTATAGTTTGTTTGATTAAGAATTCTCATGACAAATATGTTCTTTCTCTACAAATTTCCCTGGCCTTTAATAACAGTGTTCTGTAGAACAGGCTTGAATCTTAACCAAAAAAGGAACTACACTGTTCAAGTAGTGATTTTTTTTTTTTTTGGTATCAACTGATTTGCTTAAATTATTAAAGTTAGTTGTAGCAACTAAAACTTACATACTAAAATCCATAGGTGTCTTATGAAGGTGTATTTCTTTCCCAGTGTGAGTTGGCCTGAATATTATTGGCCAGATTAGTACTAGAATACCAGCTGCCCCTCAGGTGTGCCAAGGATGAGTGCTAGACCAGCAAAGAAGCAGTGTTTCCAGAATCAGGACTACAGCTGAAAGTACCTGATCAACCTGACATCCTTCTTAATATGAAATGCTCCTTCTTTGTGCATTGAGATTGGGTCATCTTCATCACCCCAACAGCCTTGTGACAGAATATGTTCTCACTTTTGGTGCTGAAAAATAAAAGTTAAAAAGTATTTTCCACAGTAAAAATGTGGTGGGTTTAATTGTGAAATTATTCTTAATCTGCCAATTAAAGAATCCAAAGAAAGGGCAAGGTGACTGATAGGTAGCCGATCCTTCTCAAAGAATACTTCTGCATATTTGTCTGCTCATTACAGACATAATTCCGGAATGGAATCTTTACAAATCCTTGTTTTTACTGGTCTGAATATTCCTGCAAAGACTGGCAGAGTTAAGGTCATCTAGGTAGACCAATGACATAATGTCATAAATGAGGATCCTAGGGTTAAGGAGGTAAGGCCTTGAGATAGTTAGCTGTGCAGTGCCTGTTGCCATCATTGAGCAACTTTAAAAACAGGAGTTGAGGAGGATAGAGTGAAATAAAGGCTTAGATGACTATACGACTACCGCTTGAGGAAAGGCAGTGCTTGCAATCATTATTGCTATTTGAAATCACAACAAAAACAGCTTTACAGAAAAATACACTGAAACTTAAGCTACTTCTATTATTCCTTGGAAGAATATAAATGTGAAAATCAATGCAGCCTTTTAGCTAACTAAATGTTGTTAGCAAGGCATATTTGAGGAGTCACACAGAGGCAACTGTGGGAGACTTCATCCTGACGGTGGAACACCATAGCATCCCTAAGCCAGGCAGATGTGCAGTCTAGTCTTGAGTGCATCAGATTTGGATCACTTTGGCTAGATCTCTTCAGACTCATTTAAAGCTTTTAATTTTCCTGTATAGACTTTTCTCACTTTATTAGCTAATTTATTCTTTGCAAATTTTACATTGGATCATAAGTTAGTAAAGATGTTTTCTTAAATTTTATAAGACATAAGGAATTCAGAGATTTTAAACTTTTATTTATTAAACTATTCTGGGTTAGTATTTTGTGTGAGTGATCTGTTTAAATGGAGTGGTTGAAACCATACTTGAATTCGGGGATCAAACAGTACCATGAAGAAGTGAATCCCTTCTGTGGTTATTCTCCAGTTAACTACTTTTCTACCATGAGAAACCTGTATGTTCAGAAGGCAGCCTCCAGCCCAGTCAGAGGACTTGATGGCTTTTATCATCAGAGCCCTGAGGTCAGACCTGGAGGGCAGCACAATGATTCTGGTGGGGACTTAAACTTAATTGCTTCTCAGTAATTACATGTAGACTATTGTTAAACTTTGAACTTTCAGTTGAGAAGAAAATGATAATTCAGGTCGGTATACAATGTGCATTTTTCTTCTATTTCCCAAGCTTAGCTTTTAATATCTGACACTAAAACTAACACTATGTATTATACTTTATCATTTTTAAAATATTTTTTTTAGTTGTAGATCGACACAATACCTTTATTTTATTTATTTTTATGTGATGCTGAGGATCACCCAGTGCCTCACACTGCTAGACAAGTGCTCTACCAAGCCACAACCCCAGCCCTTGTCATATGTTTTTTTTAAATACTTTTACCTCAATCTCTGGCTGTATTCACATAACACAATTAAAAGTTTCAGATCATTCTTTCCCTTTGTCTTAAGTGGAGTAGGTGCTGATTATGATTGTTCTTTGCCCAGAATGCTAGCCAGTCCTGAACTCTGAGGGTGAGCAAATTTCACACCTTAAGTGAGAAATAAAGAATGCCAGTGAAGCCATGGAATCACTCTGGGTCAAGTCACAATATCTGATAACTTTTCCTTCTTCTCACTAGTAGTAATAGTAATAATGTGATTTTAGTTTTTTTTAGTAAGCAACTCAGTATTTTAGTAAACAACTGAGTATAAGAGGAAATTGTAATCGTTTTACATTATGTAGAAATTGATATATATATTACCTGAAGGACTATATTTCTGATAAATTGACTTTATGGAAGAGTGTACTTGTTACCTAGTAACTCAGAAAATTACACTGTAGAGTATACTGATAAAGAGCAGCTGCACTGAAGCTTTAGTACCTGGCTGTCTTAAAGCATTTACCATCCACACTAAGGTTTGAATACAAAGTTGATTTGACATCACACTGAGTAAACTGTAATGTTTCATATAGAAGATGTCAGAGACCTGATAAATGTTACTTACCAAGTGGAGCTGACAGTGAGATGGTCAGAAAAAGATTGTCCTTGCCTCAAACAAGCTTCTGAAGCCTAGTCAAATTATTTAGCTCCTTAATATGGGATTCTGGCATCCTGATTTTAATGTGTTCTGAAAACAAAGCGTGTGACTCATGAAATAAAGGACACTAAACCCAAAATTTGAAATTATGAAAAATTTAGGCCAAAGAGGTAAAATAAAAACAGCTGTTGGGAATGAAAAATGGCTGTAGGAATTTAGTTACAAGTACTTCACAAAAACATTTCATCACATTTACATAATGCAGCATTACAATACAAAGCTGGCTGCCATCTTGACCAAGCAAGTTCTCTTATCATCTAGCAAAAATAATTTAGATACATTTTGTCGCATGGAATTGTCATATATGTTTCCATTTTTGGTACAAAACATAGAAAAAAAATTGGCACATTATGTAGTGATAAGTCATTTTTTTTCTTCCCATGTACCAATTTTGAGTGTTCTACATATCAATTTTAATTTGGAAACAAAGTAATTAGTGATTCAATTAATTCAGTCTCTGTTTATACCTCTTAAATGCAGCATGGAGTACAGAGAAAGAAAAACTAAGACATTTTGCTGAGCTTCTAATGTTCATATACAGAGAGAAGTGTTGGCTGGTAAAGGAAAATCTCAAGTCTGACTTTATGTGAAAAGAGCTGTATAAAAATATGCACTTGTGCTTTAGAAGCTTTTAGCATAGAGTTAATAGCTTAAAATAGTATTTACTGCCTCTCCATATGCCTATTTTCTGATATATTTACACATCTTGCAATCCCTTTTTTATATCATTAAAGCAAATGGCATGGTCTCAAATATAGATAAGTTAAAAATATCTGAACCTTGAAACTTCCCCATCCCCTCCCCAAATATATATGTATAGGTGGTGCACGGCACGACAAATGCCATGGGCTTAGACCCAGAAAATTTAGATTGTTTTAATAAAAATTTTTAACAGCAAATGTATATAAATTTTTCTTTTTTAAAAAAAGCTTGTCCAAGGGCATTCAGATTTAATGGCTTTTATATTAATACTCAGTGTAGTGCCGTGTGCTGCCCCTATGAGCCATAAGTAAGGGAAGCTCATGGATTCTCCCCAAGTACAATGCCACTTCCTCCCAAATCACAGTTGGCTTTCTGTTAAGAAGAATTCCTTTCACAGGAAGGAGAGTGACATAGCTGCTGATCTTCCTTGTCCAGAGGGGCACACACCAGGCCAAGGCAGCATCCAACTGGGGTGTCACACCATCAACCCAGAAGATCCACCTAGCCATAAAAGCTGTGAAGCTAGCTAGTTTATCAATAATTTGGTCCTAGTTGTTTTGCTCATTTTATGTAGCTTTTTTCTTAGATATATCTGTTCAGATAAGCTTCTTATGAACCCTTTTCTTGAGGAAAATAGTCAAGCTAAACAGTGTTGGTGATGTTATGGTCAGAGATGAGCTGAACACTAGCTAAGCTATTTGGCCACCATCCAGGAGATGGGCTCATAGGTGCCAGACTCTTTGCTTCTCATGTCCTGCTAGTTACAGTGAATCAGCTCCACAGTTTGACAAGGCTTCACAGGATGATGGCACAGCAAAGGAGTTTGCCAAGTATTTGTTCTGTCACTAAGTGATCATTCAAAAGAACATATATGTATTTTTTTCATGGAACATAACTTTCTAAAAATGAAATTTTGGGACTTGCATGATTCAGGGTCAAGTATTAAACATTTGCTCTTTAACCAATACCTGTCATTATAGTTATAAAGGAGAGCCTCTTGTTTACATTACTGTGATTCACAGTGCCCTTTGTAGATCAAGAGGTCCCCTACTCTGGCTTGGCTTTAACTGTCAGACGGAAGCCTCAGACTTTTGCACTTTAGGTCATCTAATGTCTTCCAGTGTTTGTAGTTATCCGCCAAGTGCTGCATCAGGGCTGGCAGATGTGCAAAGGCTGCAAGGACATAAAAGAATCAAAAGAAATCTGTTAAATTAAGTTGGATTGCTGGAGCATTTATTAGGCTGGGGCTCTCTGAGACAAGATTGGGATTAGAACTGGAGCCATACCCAAGGTCAGGCCTTAGACTGCAAATGAATACATGAATCAGAAGAATAAGCCATTAAGCACTACTTTCTGAAATACAAACAGATCCTTTACTTGGAAAGCTGTTCATCAGTGGCATTAACCTGTAATTCAGAGTAGATGTAAATTTTTTTTTTTTTTTTTTTTTTTGCTTTCTTTCTGGAGTTTCTGCCAATGAAAGAATAAAACTGCTACATGCTTTGGAAACATCTTTTGAGAGGTGAAGGCTTGTTTATCTAGTTGTCACACATTCATTGAGTTTTCTGTACCAAGGCTTTGGGCCAGGTGCTGGGGACACAAAGTACAGAAAGTACACACCTCCCTGGCCAGAAACAGCTGACAACTAACTTTGAAAAAAAAAATATTTAATCTGCCTCTAGGACCAGCCTAGAGAAGATTAAAGAGAATCTTCATAAAGTAGAAACAAAGTGTTTTCTGTGCATGATGAAGCAGTCACTAACTTACCATCCCATGCATCAAACATGTCTGTTATGAAGTAGTCGATGAAGGATATCTGGGACTTGGGGATGCTGCAGGTGTTCCGGTCAAACACTGGCATCACCACCGGTAGCCCCTGTCTCTTCTCTTCATCAGTCTATAAGAAAAACACCACCACACAGGGCCATGGGCACATGAGGAGACTTCACAGCAATAGCAAGTTTCTCCAAACAACTCTGAACGTGGTGATCATCCACTTATATACAAACAAGCTCAGCAAGATCCTGAGCCTCGGTAAGTCAGCCACCAGACAAGCTGAAGTGACTGCACTCAGGTTTCTGACACTCAGAAGTGTCTTACTACTTATGCTATATAGCACATTCTCTCCTAAAGCATTGATTGGGGGCTTAGCCCCTTTCTGTGCTGTTTTCATTATTTAAAAGTCAGAACTATTTTCAAAGTCTGACCAATACTACTACCCATTACCACTACTACTAACAGACATTTGCACCAAGGGAACAGAAGCAACAGTGGATAAATCTACTGATAACTTGGCATGAATTGAGGAATTGGTACCAAATGGTATTAACAGCAATAGTCATTGTATTTTCACTGTCATATGCTTACAATTAAAAAAAAAAAAGTTTCACTGAAGAAATGACCTCTTGAAAGCAGTAACAACGACTAATTCTATTAAATCTCAACCTGTAACAACCACCAATTCTATTAAATCTCAACCTGTTGAGTATATGTCTTTTTTTAATATTCTGCATGACAAAATGGGAAGTACACAGAAAGCCCCATGTGCTGTATCCAGCCTGGTTTGATGGTTATCTCCAGGAATGGGACTTATGCAATTGAGTTGTGAGCTGAACTAGCTGCTTTTTTCCATGAAGCACTATTTTTGCAGAAGAATGACTGACAGGTAAACTATGATTGTTCTGATTTGGGTATTAGCCATGCAGTTCTCTCAAGGTATGTGGGAATCTGGGTACTACACACATTAAGGTGTAATGTGTGTAAAGCCATACTTCATTAAGCTGCATAGTAAGATCCACAGATTAAGCATAGTAATATGCTATATTAAGCCAGAAGACAGCTGATCAGAGGCTGCGTTTGTAACTTTTTTTGATTTTTAGGTCATGTCGACTCAGGGAAAAGGATGCCTAAGTAGGAAGCTTGTATCAGTGAACTTAACAGTGATTCTCTCCCATTCCCCATTCACACACTGAGAACAACTTGGAGAAGGACTTCAAGTCCTCTCTGTGTGGGTCCTAGGAAGCCCATTAATGGCCTCCTACCAGAGTTTGGCTCTGCACACTGGTTTCAGAATAGTTGATCAAGTAGCCTTAAAATATCCACTGGTCTTCAAGGAGTAATTTTTTTCCCCCTCTTCTGGCAAGCTCAGAACTGCCTGTCCTACTTTTCTTAAAGTACTACTTTCAATTCAGCAGCTCCTTCCCAACCTTGCAAGCTACCGTTAGCTTACTGGGTTCTCTGTTGGCCATCCGCCCTCCCAGCTCTGCTAGACATTGTTGGCAATTCATTATCCTTCAGTAGTACATTCCAGCCAAACAGATGCCCCGAAATGCATCACTGTGGCTATTTATCTTCTATCATACACATACACACTAATCCTTAGAAGCTTTTCTCTGAAAGTAGAGCTCTAGTTCAAATAGCACATGCCAGTCTAGTCTCTTCTGAATTTTTCTCAATTCCTCTTTTTACTCCCACAATGAAGGTGAATTACATATTGCTGCTCTCCTTATATAAAAATTCTGTTTTTCCTATGAATTTTGCATAGAATTCTTTGTTTTTCCAGAAAGTCTTTTTCTATTTCCACATTTCTATGTCCTTCAGGGGGGAAAATACTTCCAATATCACTTCCACAAAACTCACCTTTTATCTGGAAAAAATAGTTAATTTCTGTAGCACTTAATATATACACTTTCTTTAGATGTTCTTTTTTTTTCCATGTTGGCCTATGTATGTGCACAACCCTCTCTGACTGAACTGTGAGTGACCCATAGCAGGGATATGTCTTACTCATGTCTGAGTTCCAAGAAAGCACCATGGAGGCACTCACTAATAATCTGGTAAATGAATGGGGGATTTCCCAGTTCTTGTGGAAATTCAGGATCCAACAATTTGAGGATAAAATTTACTTCCATGGGCTCAGTCTGTCCCCCTTCCCCCAGAGGGACTTCCCTTAGGACATTGGTCAGCCCCTTCAGAACCAGAAGTCTACACTAGGCAGAGGAGAACAGCCTCCTTCCAGGGAAGAGTTCATTAATTGATAAAAGGTTACTCAGCTGGAGGACCCACAGAGTTCTGGGCCTTGGACCCATTTCTCGAAAGTAAGTGGAGCCTCCCTTGAGGCAGCATACCTGTGCAAAATATTCCTCGGAGATCCTTCCAGCCCATTCAATGCACAGGTCCAAGGGGCGGCATGGGTTGGCCACATCAGCACACTTAATCATCATGCGCTTGATCAGGATTTGATTTTCTGGAAAGTTCTTCCCAGTAGGGTTGCATTCACAGTCACTGCCCTCAACCTGGAACACATGATCAGATTAGGACTGATTCATTTTAGTGGTGAAGTCACTGGTGCCAACTCACTAGGCACACTTTGGCATGACTGGGACTCAGCAGTCAAGGCTTTTCTTTCCTTAATTTCATATATAACATGCTGATAATTGTCTTAAATACTAAAGTGATATGATCTAGTAATTAAAAGGTGAAAAGTCCCTGTCCTCCCCCATCTACCCCTTATTTCCAGTCTTTTAGCCAGAGATGAAGACTACTGGCAATTTTTGTGTCTGTGAGCAATTCTGTAGGTAATTTTTTAAAAGGAGGGTTCCCTTACCCCCAGTTTTCAGAAAATGTGTAAAAGCACAGTTTTCAGTTCTTTAATATGTTAAAGGTGGGAAAATGGCACACACAGGTGACTCACTATTCATTTATTTTTCCTTGTTCCCACTCACAAGCTCCTCCTCTCGTGCACCTTCTGTCCTACCCCTCCCATTCTGTTTCATTCTCAGAAGGCAAGTGTATTCTTTTGTTTTCTTGGCTGATCTTCTGACTGGGTCATAGGGAGTGTAAGCCATGTAAATTTGGGGGTAGTTGGAGCAAGAGTGGGCCAGGCAGGAGTATGTGTGTTCAGTGACATTTGAAGAGAGAGTTATTATGGTTTGGATGTGAAATGTCCCCCAAAAGCAAATGTGTGAGACAAAGTAGGTGGGTGTAGACGTGAAACAATTGGATTATGAGAGCCTTAACCCAAACAGATTAACTGGATGGTAACTATAAGCAGGTAGAGTGTGGCTAGAGGAGGTGGGTCCCTGGGGGTGTGCCTTTGGGGTACACATTTTGTTCTTATTATTGAGAAGAGTCAGTTTCTCTCTCTCTCTCTTTCTCTCTTTCTCTCTCTCTCCTCTCTCTCTCTCTCTTTCTCTCTTTCTCTCTCTCTCTCTCTCTCTCTCTCTCTCTCTCTCTCTCTCTCTCAGCTTCCTGATCATCATGTCCTGAACTCTTCTGCCATGATGTTCTGCCTCACCTTGAGCCCTCAGGAATGGAGCCAGCCTTCTATGGACTGAGACCTCTGAAACTGTGAACCCCCAAATAAACTGTTCCTCTTCTAATTGTTCTTGTCATGTTTTTTGATCACAGCAGTGAAAAAATCTGACTGAAACAGTGGTCATGCACTGATGTATACTTAATGGGAAGATATCGGTGGTTTTGAGCCACACAGCCAGGTCTGGGAGTGGGTGGACATACATGCAGTCACAGGCCAGTGACCAGTTACAGAGCCTGGGAAGCTACTCTCCACCCTCAAAGGCACCATTGATTTAATCGTGTGGAAACGGTTAATTAGTTTTCCAGGACTTTGCCAAACCGAGAGATTGCATGACATTTAGGGACTTTCATTTTGTTTTGAGACTGGACTTACTTATTAAAGCATTTATGGACATAATATTTTCAGAAAATTGTTCTGATTGCTGAGCAATGGGAAGATACTGCTTACTGTAGACCCCACAGTAAAACGTAAATTTCAACACAGAGTTGGGGGTCTTACTTGGATAGATGACCTTCCCAATTCTAAATTCTATGATTCTGTGTAGTTTTTCCCTTCAAAATCCTGACATACTTGCTCCCACAAGACCTTGGAAGGACAGCACTCTGGCATTGTACTGAGGAGTTCCTGTTGGAGGGGGCTCAATACTGGTGAGACAGACACTGTCCTTCCCCCATGTTTGTCATACGATGTGTTCTGCACAGTCTTCTCACTGATCATCATGTTACCTTCAACATAGCATTCATCATCCATCCATTTCTCCAACCTCTTCTGCTCCAGAAGTTGAGCAAAATACTTTTCTACCTTTGCAGGGTTACAAATGACTTCGTGGTTTCAGAGGACTGTTGATTTCATCTTAAACAATAGAAATGTGAACTTTCTGTCCCTCATTCCTAAAACCCAGATATGTAAGGACCTTAAGGCAGGTCTAAGGTACATCAATAAGCTTGGAAAAAAAAGAAGAAGAAAGAAAGAAAACTGTCCTTTTGTTCTCTAATCCCTCCCACTTTCATTATAGTCTTCGGATACTAGTGTGCTTTTAAGGTGAATCAGCAGGAATAAGGTTCTTTTCTCCAACTGTGAGCTCTCCTAAGAGCTCCAAGAGCAGAATTAGAAAGGCCTTGGCTCCCCTAAAATTACAGTGTTCAAGCCAGTCGATGCCATTCTATGGGCTCCTTCCAGAAAATTCTCTGGGCCTACCATACTTTTGTCACTACTGGCTTTATCTCAGAACCTTTTTTTAAAAAAGAGCTCAGAGTTCCTGTGGACACTGTCAATCTATTCTCATCCCCAAGAAAAACAAGTAGCCAGGGCTTTCAGCCCTTTACCAGCTCCAAGCAAATAACCACCTTGCATTCAAAAGGGAGAAAATGCTTTGATGCCAGAGTAGGTGCTCACGTATGGCAGTACAGTTTGATGTATCTCATCACATGGGAAATGCTTACCTCAGCCGCCATTGGTTTGTTGATGCTGTTCACAAATTTGTTCACATGTTCAAAGTGTTTTGTCATCTCTGTTGCCAAAACCATGTCAATAATAGCCTGGCGCAGCGTTCGATAATGATTCCTAAAATAACCAGAAGACAAAGGACCTTGTTCACATCACATCCCAAATTAGAACTGTTCTACTGCCATTTCACCATGCTTCCCACAGCCTGGGAGAAAGCTGGGCCAGAGTTAAATGAGTGCAGATCACAGAAAAGTTTATCTGCTCGTTCTTCCAATAAACCAGGATTGTAAACACAACACTATTCCATTGTCCCCAGTGACAGGTGACCCTTCCTCATATGAATTTTGAGTATTAAAAGAGAAGAAAGTAACTGTTGGTGGTGGACACTTATTTTACAAGGTGAGTCCTTTCTCCCTTCCCTTGCAAACACCAGAGCAGGGAGGAGGAAGTGATAGGCTGGGACAGCCCCCCTGATAAGGTATCCCTCTGCAGTCTGTGCAGACATACCCCCTATGCAAAAAAAAAATCTTCTGGTGATGGAATTGGAAGATGTTTTCCTGTTAATAAGCAATTCCTAGCTTGCAACTACTAGAAATCATAATGGATAGAACATCAACCCCAAATTACTGTCTAATTCCTATCATTTTCTAAATTTAAGAGCCAAAAATGGAGGGGATGAATAAAATTAATATTAGAAAAATTCTTTGTGTAAAAGTTTACAAACAAGTCCTTGATACTTGAAACTAATTTCCCCAGATTTCTAGAGACCAAAGTGAAAAGCACAGATGGACAAGCGTCTTGAGGCCCAAGTGAGCTCTGTGTCCTCTCCCAGAAGTCTGCCCAACCACTGCACAAGAAATACCCACAGCCTGACCTCAGGGATGATCATAGGCAAGAAGAATTGTTCCTGTCTGGTCACATCTGGCTAGCTCTCAGCAGAAGGGAACTCACGGTGAGGAAACCCTTCTTTCCCAACCCTTTGGGCTCTAGCACTTCTGCTGAAACCTCCTGGGTAGGATTTTAAGTGGCCAAAAACTGAGCTGTGAAAAGACAGGAGAGGACATATTTCCTTGAGTTACACAAAAGACAGGATGTCCTCCTGAGACGGTAAAAATATCTGCTAGTCTTATTAGTAATACAATCAATATTTATGCAGTCTTTGTAGTATATAAAACATTGTCATGAGCTGACTGAACAAGAAGTGAGATTTAAAAATGAAGGCAGCCTGAAAAGTAAAATTAAGTTTACAAGACTAAGGTTATTTTGTTATCAGATACAATGCTACAACTCTTCTTATTTCCACTTTCCCCTAAGAGGAAGCAGAGTATTCAGAGAAGTCAGGGAAAGCTGAGTTCCTCACTTTAGCTTTGCAAACCTGAGCACGGGAGCCCAAGCACAACAAACCTGTCAATATTCTTGAAAATGTTGCACTTGGTATCCTTGACTGTGAGCTGGAAGGCCAGGGCTGTGTGGTGACTCTCCAAGACTGCAGTGTCATTGTAGAGCACAGCAAGCTCACTGCCCGCATTGCACAGGAAAGAGTTGGTCCTTCCCGGGTGATCCACGTCATGAACTGTGGCAGCAATCAGGGCTGCCACCTCATCCAGCTGATCCAGGCTTCCCTGGAATAAGGGGGAAATGATGTTGAAAATTACCCAAAGGATTCTGGAGACCTGTGTCCATCCCAGTCTTGGAAGGGGAAGAGTCAGGAAATTAGGGGTTTTTCAGAATGGTCTTTTGGCCTTCTGCTAGCCTTAGCTGAGAGGTGGCCTTGGACATGTCATGTCACCTTATGGTGCTGTGTTATCTGGAGGGAAATGGAACCCCAAGCTGCAGTTGTAGTAGACACCTAAACCCTTTCTCAGAGCCCATAATCTCCAGTTCTGCAGGAAAAAGCCAAAAGCCTTTTGAATTGCATGCTGTGTGGTATCGCTGTGACTCTCTTCTATGACAGATACAGCAGAGTGACCTAACATGACAAATATTACTTATTTTGTTTGCCCACTTCTGAAAATATCTTGAGAGTGCTGGTAGTAAAGATTACAGATGTGACAGCACTATTCACGTAATGGTAGCGTGATTAGAGCCCAGTAGTAGAGGATCTGGAGTATAATATTACCAGGATCCCAAAGCTAAGGGCGCACTTGCAACTAAGAATGAAATTCAGCTCTGGACCAGCAGGCAGCAAAGGCAAGAAGAGAAACTCTAAAGCTCTCATTATGCAAATTAAGAACCCAAACCAGAGCATCTGGGGATACAAATAGGTTCTTAGCTTGAAGCTGTAGGAGGAAGTAATCAAACAGGTTCCTGTTATAGAAGAGATGTCATTCTAGGAGTTAATTCATTCAGTAATTATTTATTAGATGCCTACTGGGTGCTAGTTATCAGGCATAGTGTCATAGTTACAGCAATGATTTATACCAACACAGACTCTGCACTAATGGAATTTATAATCTAGAGGGAGAAACATAAATAAGTTTTAAAAACACACAAATAGAAGTAACTGTGAGTTGTACTTAGAGGAATGTACAAATGCTTTGAGACTATAACCATGGGACCTAGTCTAATTTGGGGCAACACCATCCAATAAGCATTCTGTGATGATGAAAATGTTTTCTGTCTGTTCTACTTACTACAGTAAACCTTGGTCATGTGTAACTATTGGAAACTTGCATTGTGGTCATTGCAACAGAGGAACTAAACTTTTAGCTTTATTTAATTTTAATAGCCATGTATGACTAATGGCTACCAAACTGGATGACACAGGTCCAGAGGGTGGCCAGGGATGACTTTTCTAAGGAAGTGATTCTTTTAATGCTGAGGCCTGAAAAATAAGAAGGAATTAACCAGGCAACAAGTGACAAGATAGCCTAGATAGAGCTCCTGAGAGCAAACAAGCAAAAGCGATTATTCAGGAAAACTGGAGAGCACCAGCATGGCTAAAGGACAGGGAATAGGGGGAAAGTGGTCCTCAGGATGAAGCTGGAGGTGTGGCCATAATTTCTGGTGTGCTGACAGGCTTGTGGGAGGGAAACTGCTGCTCAGGTGAGGAAGGCTGAATCTGAAGCACAGTGCTGTCCTGTACAGACACCTGACTCAGGCTGCAGGTGCTCATGTTGGTTGAAGGCTGTTGTGTGCTTTGCGGAAAGCTCTGTTCCCCTGAAAAGGAGCCATTTCCATTTTGAATCCTAACCTTATGGAACTGGTGAGCAATCCTGGATTTGTCCCAGGCAACATGACCAGGTTTCCCAAGCAGCAGTAGACGTTATTCTCTTTTACTCTTTTCAGGGTACAGTCTGTGGTAACCAGACCAGGCAAGCATGACCGCATTTCAGTCCTATCAGGAGAGGCCACTATAATCTGCAGGTGTGGTCAGCTATCCCCAAGCTCAGAACTCAGAACTGCCTCAACTTGGGCTCTATCTTCAGTGATCCGACCTATACAGTGAGGACTCATGGGGCCAGGCTCTGGGCCTCCAGCTAATGCTCCTATAATATGTCTGATCCTGCTTGGAGCCTTGGGCCAATTTATTTGTTTAGCATTATTTTTTAATTTTTAGTTGTAGATAGACACAATTCATTCATTCATCCATCCCTTTCTCCCTCCCTTCCTACCTTCCTTCCTTCCTTCCTTCCTTCCTTCCTTCCTTCCTTCCTTCCTTCTTTTTTGTGTGGTGCTAAGAATCAAACCCGGTGCCCCACAACTGTTCTACCACTGAGCTCTAATCCCAGCCTGCCCACCCCCAATTTATTTTTAAACTATTCAGTGAGATAGATTCAAGTAACTAGAGGCAAAAACACAAGTGGCACCAGAGGAGACCTTCCTTTCCATCCAGCTTACGCTGATTTAAACCAAAAACGCAATGACAACAATACTTTTACGAAGGTACCAATAATGAGCTGCATCCTGCCGTTTGGTGAGGACTAACAATGCACTATCTTATAAGAAATGACTGAGAGATGGCAACAGAAAACCAGGCTAGATCACCATCAAGGAAAGAGAAAGGAGAAGGTGGTGGTGGTGGAGGGGCATTTGTGGAAGAAACTCCCAACCCCTCAACTGGTGAAATTCCAAATCCCTGGACATGCAGATAGTCCTATATGTGTTTTATTTCTTTAACCAGAAGTAGATTTGGATTCCCACGAGAAAGACTGGCCAAGTGGGTTCCATTCTGGGTCAGCCTTTCAAATAGTTCCTATTCATGAGAGTCATTTAGGCCTAGGGAATAGAAAAGGAATGCTGGCTGTCCTGGTCTCTACTGGCAGTGGTTCCCATGAATCCATTAAGAAGGGAAATTGATGGGGTCCATAACAAACTGAAGGGGCCTGTCAGCTCTGGGATCATTGTCTCTATGGCTGGATAGAGGATACTTTGTCATAGTGACATTAAGAATTTGACCTTTCAGGGGCTGGGGTTGTGGCTCAGTGGTAGAGCGCTTGCCAAGCACATGTGAGGCACTGGGTACGATCCTCAGCACCACATAAAAATAAATAAATAAATAAAATAAAGGTTAGGAAAAAAGAGTGCTTTAAAAAAATAATTTGACCTTTGGGGCTGGAAGGATAGCTCAGTGGCAGACATGTGCTTATTACCATGCACAAGGCCCTCAGTTCAAGCCCCAGCACACACAAACAGAAAATTGTAGCTTTACTGTCCCTAAGAAATTAGAAGGACAAATGAGTCAGGAAGAGGTAATACATTTTCCTAACTGTCTTCTTCAGTGGCAGCAGGTCTGATGGAAAAGGCCTTAGGAGTAAATTCCACTGCAAGTGCCTTATGGTGGATTATCTGGTCATCTTGAGCTGGAGACTAAACCTTTGAGCTCAGGAGCCTGTAATATCCCAAGTCTCCAAGGTTCTTTGAAACTCTACATTTTTTGAATCTCTGGCAGGGGCTGCCTGAGTTAGAAAATGTCTTGAATTGTAAGTATATTATATCCAGAGTTAGCCTTGTTTCTACAGCTGTAGTTTGAGAAATTCAGTCAGACTTTTGAATGCACTAGCAGAACTTACAAGTTGAAGGAAAATACCTATTTTGGAGGAGTGGTGGGCAGGGAGATGATGAAGTGACTAAGCATCTCCTAATTTATCACATCACATGCTCCATCTGTTTTCCTAGAAGGGCTCTGTTTAGGTGAGGTTCACTTCTCACTCAAGACTGCAGGTGCTGAGGATCACTCTCATATTGGTGTTAATGACCTGGGTGCTATTCTCAGCTGGTGGTGAGACCTCAGCTGTGTCATCACACAGTGAGATGGAGGAGCAGAACCCACAGCAGGGATGCATAGGTGCTGTCCGCTCCTCAGAGGGAGGTGCTACAAACACAGGCTGACATCACAACTATTTTCTTTTTTTTAAAAAAAAAGCATTCAAAAAGCATTCAAAAGCATTCTTGGACCACATTCTTTGCTTTCTTACTGATGAGGGATGTGTGTCTAACAGTGTGTCACTGGCAAAACTAATAACACCACTTTGGATGCCATTTCTGCTTCTTTTCATTGTCCCACAGTCTCTTCTTAAGCATCCAGGGTCTTGATACCTTATCAACACTTGTTTCAAGAAAACAATCTAATTTCAAGCATTCACAGAGAATTCAGTCTCTATACAACATTTCTCCCAAAGGTATCCAAATTTTAAGTTTTAGTTCTAATTGTAGTGAAGATTACAAACTTCACTGTACAATCAATGGTAGTTGAGGGAGTGGGGCAATGGGGATCTCCTGCCAGCTTTCCATGGGGAGAACATAAGGCCACCCTACAAATCAGCACTCATGCATGACAGCATTGAACTCTAAGTAAGACTGAGGGATGTGGAACTCTTTCCCAATTAGGCACAAGTCATTGATATACAGATATACAATTTCATACCTACAGCCTACAAAAAACATACACATATGCATGTTAAGACAGTAACTCATTATTATCTGGATTGTAACATTACCAATGGCAAAATCCTGATACTATAACTTAACCTCAAGACCTAGCAACCATTTGCTATAATAATTAAGTTCTGTCCCGCAACCCAGTCTCACACCACTCCTAATGAACATTTGGAGCACAGGTTCCTGGATCAGCCATACATGTAAAGGAGTCTCTACAGGAGCATAAATTAACATTTTAAGCATTCGGAGGGAGGGGAGGGCTAGGAGAAAGGTACATATCTTTATAACACTGAAAGGAGCAATTTGGTAGCCCCTCCCCCAAAAAAATCCTCTGTCAAATTGGCAGCAAAATAACTCTTTGCCTAATGTATTTACTAAACCTGAGTTCTAGAACCTCAGATCCAGGCAGGCAGTTGGATCGTGACATCAAAATCCTACCTTGACTCTTTCTTTTCCCAGGAAGAAAGCTGTGGCATGCAGGACATCTGCAGCATGGGTGGAGTTGTGGTAGGCATTGGAGGAGTGGTAGTTGGCTTCAATCACTTGGAGCCAGGCCCGTAGTGTGGTTTCCGAACAGTTTAAAAATTCACATACTCCAAACCTAGAGAAGACCTTTAAGCCCAGGTAAACCAATGGCCTGCAAAACAGGAAAACAAACCCTGTTTCATTGAATTCACTGGCCCAGAAACTGTTTTCTTTGATGATATTGGGGACTGCAGGCATTTTTTCCTTTTCTTCTTAGTCTACAAGAACAGGGGCATAAAAACATCTCCCCAAATTAGTAGGGGGTGCATCTTCTCCCTAGCTTCTTCAACTAGGTGCCTCATGAGTGTCAATCCAAACTACATCTAGATTATCTGTAAGTCACAGGCCCTTTGGTGGCTCTGACAACCAAGAGAAATCCCTGGCAGTGCCACCTTGTCTCCACATAAGCCCTGCACCTGCTTTATGCTCCCTGAGGAAGTAACTGAGCCTGAAGACAAAAGGAATGGCAAAGTCACATCATTTAGAGTCATGTTACTTATTGAGAGTAATTCATATCCCATAGACCAACACCTCTGGGAAGAAATAGCCTTCTCTGAGTATAAATGAAATTCTTCTAGTTCTCCAGTCTTCTCCTTGCCAACAGGATGGATTCAAAGAAAAAGCTATAGAGCTTTTGAATTCATTTTAGGGGGATGGGGAGGGTTGAGTATGGGGTCTCAATATGTTGTTCAGGCTGGCCCCAAACTTCTGGGCTCAAGCAATCCTCCAGTGTAAGTCTCCCAATTAGCTGGGACTACAAGTGTATGCCACTGAGCCCTGCCTCAAATTCATTTTATAGAATGGAGCTTCAACAAGTTTGGGAAAGAGAAAATTCAGAACTCCTGGCTCATTAGCACAAAGGAGTGCCCTGAGATCAGAGGACACTTGGGCTGTTCCCAGATCTTCCCCACTCAATAAAGGAGCTGGGTCAGGACCTACATCTTCCTCAAAGTTTCCAGATGCGAAGGCCTTGAACATGGCCCTCAATTCCTGCTAGACTGCAGCGAGAGATGTCACGTACCTTTTGTGTGTAACTGCTTCCAATTCAAAGATGTTGAAGTCCCAACTTTCCTCATTGTCAAGTAATTGGGCAATACTAGGGGGAACGTCGTTGATGGTTATTGGCATTGCAAGATGGCTGTGACTCTGGTGCACATCTGAGCAAACAGATGGGGTGGGAAGGCTGGTTAACTGTGGAATCTTGAATGCCCCTGAACATCTGTCATCTTCATGGTTGTCACTAGAAAGAAGGTCTTGAACTTCCAATGGTAAAAGATTTTTCACATCAAAGTTCTGCTCTAACATTATGAAACCTTGAGACCACCAAACAGAAAATAATTCAGCATAACTGTCTGTCTAAATGTATATAGATCTGCAATTCTTATTCTGACAGTGCTTAATAATGAGGAGACCTCATTTCAAATGTGGGCCACAAAGATGTACAAACTCAAGTGAGATCAACTAGAAGTAACACCAAGCCCGTCCCCACTGAAACAATAATTTCAACACTGGGGATGGCACAAGCTAAGGATGGGCTACCAGTAACAGGTGAATGGATGAAAACTTACTCTTTGTAAACACGTACTCATTTCCTGACAACCTTCTCAAGCCATCCTGGAATAAAAACGAGATGCCGTTAGAAGCAGGCTTTACATCTAATCATCGTTCTCTCATTTCCTTCATTAGCCAGAGCTCTGAATCCTGAATAACCACTCAATCTGCAACTCCGAGTAGAGGCAGAGCTCAAAATTAAATCAGAACAATAGCTATAAGACAGATGATACTCTCTCTTCCAGGGCTATTGTCCCAAGAGGTGAACTGGGACTAAAGTGGGCATGACTTTGTGCAGGAGCTACAAGTTGACTCAGTTACCAGGCCTCTTTCTCTTCTGGGGTTTTGAAGCCCCATAACTGAAATTATAGAAGAGATTTTGCTTTGGCTACACATTATTTTTGATGTGTCCAAAGTTCCTCATAGGGACTGTGTTATTCTTATGTTCTCAGATTTGCATTTGGAAGAGCCAGAACCATGGGCTACATTTTGGGGTCATCTTCTAATATAAAGTCTCAAAGAAGTTGGGCCAATTTTTTACTAGAAACTAAACTACTTTTTTCGAGTCACATTTTATGTGGGCATTGCTGCTAACCTTTAAAAAAAAAAAAGATTTCTGAGTTTGAAGAGAGGTAGAATAAGAGTGGTCAGAATTTCAGTATTCTGCCATTTATTGGCTCTTAAAATTGATCCAGTTCCCTCAAAGGTTCTTGAATCTGAAATCCTTGCCTCCACCTTCCATTCCCAAGTACCTCATTATTTAAATCTTTGCTTAAGGGTCATTTAAAATTGCTTGTTATGTGGGGAAAATGTGTACTAAGTTTTAAAGTAGTATTAGTTATGAAGGGCTCCCCTAAAGTCACATCTTGAATCTTTAGGTCAATAGCTTAATCTTAAAATGCAGATGAGTAGATAAGTAACTGCAGCTACACCTGTCCTTCCTCTAAGTCAGGGATGGTCATTCCCCTGTTTTTCCTTGCCTTTCTTTCTCCAATTCTAAAAGCCACACAAAAATGAGGTGAACATCTGCATGGGTCCTCACAGCATTACCTGGGCAGGAAGCCCAAGAAGGCATAGCAATGGGGGAAGGAGGCAGGAAGCTTATTCCTGGAACCAGCATCCTCCAGCTGCAGCTCTGCAGTGGCTGCCCTGTTGCCAGTCTCTTGACAGTGTTCTCTAGAAGCTTAAGTCTACACTTCCTTGGAATGGGACAGCCAAGACCAGCCCAAGACCAAGGAAGGAACAGGAGGTCACTCAAAATATAGGCAGAGAATAGACTGGAAAGCCAAGCAACACTCAGTATTTGGAGGCAGGGCTAAAAAGAAACTTTCAAAATTAAACTTCTGCATGACTCCGAGGCTAGTTTCAGCATCTGATGAGGAGCCCAAACGAATAATTTTAATTTTCTTCTTTTTCTTCATTTGCTAATAAATGATGGTTAAAGCCAAATAGATCACAGCAAAACACTAGAGCAGGCTGAGTCCTTAAACTTTGGCTGCTCTTGGTGGCCACACACCCGTGCTGTTTCTTAGAGTGTCGACGAGGTGGTTCCTCCTTCTCTTCCCCCCACTGCTTTTATCTAATTATAAATGGAACTTTATATAAACTAAAGAAAGGATTCTATCTAAAGAAAAGGATTCCATAGCTAAGATTTTGGTAATTGCTGTTGTCTAAATACAAACCCTTTCATTATACAATCATTCCTTGGTATCTTCAGGGGATTAGTTCCAGGGCCACCCCTGGATACTAAAACCTGAGGATGCTAAAATTATATATAAAATGTCAGAATATTTACATATAGCTAGTATACATCCTCCATGTACTTTAAATCATCTCCAGATTACTAATAATACCTAATATAATGCAAACAGTTATTACATTGTTTAGGGAATAACGACCAAAAAAGTCTAATGTTCAGGACAGACACTGTCTTGTGTGTGGAGTTTTTTTCTTTTCTTCTGTGGTTGGCTGAACCTGCAGAGCGGAACCCATGATACAGAGGGCCAACTGTGTAGGTAAATTCAGAGTTCCAAGGAAATACAACTGTGACCCTCATCCAATACTATAATCTAGATCAAGAGGAAGAAGCAGCACCCAAGGGCCTCTATCATTCCCATCTTGCACATTTAGCCCTCAATCACTTGCCAATTCACTCCTTATTGTAGTTGGAATTTGGAAGGGCTGTCTCCCATTGCTGTGGTCAATCAGCCTTATGAAAAAATAAATGCAAGAATCACTTTAGAATCACCATACATAATACATAAATTAATGCAGCCACTTCTTGGTTATACTGATGTTATTCTATACAACAGGTATTTCTGCAACTACAGGTAACAGTTTACATGTTAGATGTACACTAGAAGGTGCTTAATGTGATCCCTCTGCATTCTGGCTTTTCCTCATTACTCACAGTCATTAGGCCTCCAACAAGATCACTGGTATGAGGATCTTCATCTTTGGTACCCAGCTGAGGGGAATATAATTCTGTGGTCCGTAAAATTTCTAGAACTCTGTCCAAGGCTTCTGCTACTGTGACCGGACTGTTTTCTTGGGCTGCATTGATTATATTTATAACCTAAGGAAGAAAGAAAGAATAAATAAAATAATTTTTTAATAAATTTGTGGATATAAAGATGCTACTTCCCAAAAGTCTCATGTAGGCCTAGAATCCAGAAAAAGATCAGTGCATGACATATCTTACTGTTCAAAAGTCACCCCCTGCCACTTACTGAAGCATGCTTTGCTAGTGATCATGTTGTCCTATGTCCACCCATCTCTGGACCAGGCTCCTTTGTTGACCATTCTCTAGCTTTCTCCTCCAGGCTAGAGTTCCCCAGATACTGGATCTGGTCCTCTTTCTCATTCTGTGGACCTTCCAGGAATGATATTTTATTTCCATGACTCTGAACACAGATGATCCATAGGTAAGAACTCTGATGTATACCTCCCAGCCTACAGACTTGTAGATTTGGCTGCCTATGTGACATATCTACTGGAATATTGTACATGTCTGAAACTAAACTCATGATCTTATTTCCCTTCCCCCAAAGCAAGCAAATAAATATTTTTTTAAAAAAATCAAAGACAAAAGTTGTACTCCCTCTCTAGTTCCTAACCTGCAGTGGAGAGCACTTCTATCTACCTCATGCTCTAACCAGAAACCTGGGAGACCCTGCTTGGCAGGTCACTTTCCCTCATTCCTCTCCCCACTGTGACAACTCCTCACCAAGTCCAGTTGATTCTAACCCTAAACATTTCTGGACCTATTCATTTCTCTCTACCTCCACTGCCTGAATTCTAGCCCAGCTACCCCGTTTCCTGCCTGGAACTTGAGCATGGTCCCAAACTGGCCTTTTGCCTTGCACACTTGCCATCTTGGCTCCATTGTCTGCATGGCAGCTGAGCATTCTTCTCAATAATACACCTGATCATGCCACTCCTACCCTAAACTCCTCAGTGATTTCTGCTGCATATGAAACTACAAGTATGGAGGTTGGGAGGTATACATCAGAGTTCTTAGCTATGGATCATCTGTGACCAGAGTCATGGAAATAAAATATCACTCCCAGAAGGTCCACAGAATGAGAGAGAGGACCAGAACCAGTATCTGGGGAACTCTAGCCTGGATAAAAAAAGCTAGAGAATGGTCAACAAAGGAGCCTGGTTCAGAGGTGGGAGGACACAGGACAGCATGATCACAGCCCTCTTATGGCCCAATTGACCAGAAGGAGCCGAGGCCCACACAACCCACACCATCATCTTCTCCCCTCTACTCACCAAGCTCCTGCTTCCCTGACTTCCTTTCATCTGGAAAAATATCTTGGTGTTTTCTTCCTTGCTATTCCTGCTCCATGCAGTCTTCTCCTCTGGACCAACATGCTTCAAGTTTTGCTTCAAACATTACTGCCTCTATAGAGAGACCTTCCTTGACCACCTTTTCACCCAGACTACATTCTGACCCTACTCTCATTTTCTCTCAGAGAGTCTCATGGTTTTCCTTCATAGCACTTACTGTATTTTATAATTGTTCATTTATTTATTATGTGTTTGCTTGTTTAATACCTGTTTCTCCCACTAGACCATGAACTCCATATCATTTGTAGAATGTATCCCCAGATTAGAGGAATAGGAGGCCCTGATTGAAGAGTGAAGGCAGCACCTGCCACTCACCTTTGTGATGGGAGCTTCAATGGTCATGGAGTGAATCCTTGCCATGGATGGATAACGACGATTCTGCAAGCTTGGTGCTGGTGAGAAGGAAAGTAAGTTGTGATCTGGTTCAGGCTCAGCTTGGCCAAGTGCAGCTAAGAAATCCATGAACCTGGAGCCTGACTCCCCTGGGACCACCCTCCCACCAAAGAAACAAGGAATTCACCCATCTCTTTTTCCTAAAAGGCTGACAGCTCAACCATGACTAGCCCAAGTCAGGAAAGATGGTCTGGTTTGGAACTCTGGCAGCAGGAAGACTTGACAAGTTCCTGGTCCACACGGGGAAGTTCAGAGAAGGCTGATTCCAACAGCCTAATGATCCCCAGGACTCCCTTTTCAACAAGTCACTAAGCCCTGGGGCAATTCCATCACTTTCAGTCTTGAGCTGCTAGCCACAGGACTGGCTAACTGTGCAGCCTGGAGGGAGGGCACAGGTCATGGCAAGGTGTGGGGTACCAGACCAAGCTCACTCTTGGTGCAAATTGGGACCACTGAAACTTTGCTCCTGAGCTTTTAGGTTCATAACACCCAGAGCCCATGGTGGTTCTAGCTGTTATCTGTAGAAACCTTCATTTAAAAATGACTTTGTTTTCTAAATAGGTAGTGCTTCCATGTGGTTTAAAATTCAAAAGGTAGAGCTTCACTTGAAAAGCACTGTTTTCATCAGACCTTCTCACCTCCCCTTGTGAGGCAGGCAGGAGGGGCTGGGTCTCCATTTTCTAGATGGGACAATCAATCCAGCCAACATCAGCAGGCTTAGCTGCTCCAGGGCCCAGGTGGCAGTCCTCTTCCACCTCCATTTTGCCCATGTTGGAGACATGATGATACCCCCTGAAAATCTCCACAAACTGAACAAACACAGTTCAAATTCCTCATCCATGACTTTTTCCATCTATATGTTCTATCTAATTGTATCCTCAACCTATCTCAAAATATTTCAATCTATATTCTCTACAGCACATCCTTCATCTCAATCACTTTCCTTCCATGTCAGTCAGTCCATCTTGTTCCACAAATCATCTCTAGCCTCTTCACTGCTCACTATTTCAGCTACTTCCCTTATATCTCAACTTTCCACTTGACCTTTCTATTTATTTCTTTAAATCACCACTCTGCACCTCTTCTTTCTATGACAGGCAATAGCGACCTCCTCCTCATGCCCACAGACCCTGTCCTTCCAGCTGTCAAATAAAAGCCAAATGAGGGGTAGGAATGTGGCTCAGTGGTACAGCACTTACTTAGCATGTGCATGGACCTGGCAGTGATCCCTACTACCACAAAATAAAAACAAAACAAAATGAGTGAAATCTATCAATCTGTTCTGGGTTCTTGAGCTCTGCTCTCTAGCATTTAACACTGCTAGCCACCCTGTTTTTTGCCACCTTAGTGTTCTTGACTTGTGACACTGTGCTCACATGGCTCACCCCCCAGTCTCTCTGTTCTCTTCAATTTCCCTAATCCTGTGCCTTTTCACCACTGAAGATGGATCTTCAGGCGTGGGCTTAGACCCTCTGTTCTTTTACCACACACACAATCCTTACAGAAGTTCTTCCGCTCATGGTTTCATTTGTACCTCTAGGACTCCCAAACCCACATCTCTAGCCCCAGTCCCAGGCTTGCATTTCAGCTTCCTAGGCATCTCCACTGAAATAAAACTCACCATCTTCTCTCAACCCCAACCTGGCCACGCCTAGGGACTCTCCTATTTCTGTAAATATTACTTATAATTTCCCAAGCACCTAGGAATGACATTTCAGAATTGCCTTTGACTTTTCCATCTCCCCACAAATCCAATTGGTTTGTGAGCCTGATTCATTGAACTCAAAAAGTGTTTTGCTAAATTCTGCCTTGCAGGGCAGAAATGTTTTCTAAATTCTGACTCACAGTTTCTGTGACATTTTATTAAGGGAAAGAAAGTGCATGTAGCAGGTACATGGAAAAACGGGTGTGTGTTAGAGTTGGGAAGCCAGGATGTTGGCCCTGCCTTAGCCACTAGCACCAAGAATGAATGACCTTGGCTAGCTATGGAAGCTGAGCTGCCTAGGTGGTTATGTGGCCTGATACAACTTAGACCATGAAGGAAAAGCACAGAGAGGCTTCAAAGAGAAGAAAAAGACTATAAAAAGCATTAAAAAAATTTAACAAAACTCCGAAAAAATTTCAGCTTACTTGGGGATGGGGGGGGAGGGTGGGAGCCAGTTTAGTTGAAATATTTCTTCTTGGATTATGCTGAGGAATTCTTGAACATGTTCCTCTATCATTTTCTACATTTTAAAAAGGTTTAAAAAAATCTTCAAAACTTCTTACCATCACTGCCTCGAGAGGATATGGATTTCACATCAATGGACTCTTTCCTCCTGTTCTTATACCTGAATGAATGAGGTTCTGAGGATTTCAGATCAGAAGAGAAGAAATGATTAGTTTTCAGCACATTCATAGTTTTACACATTTTCCTCTTATTCTTTAAAGAAAGCAAGGTTGCTTTTTAAACTCTAGAAAATAATTTAACAAACAACAAATCATGTTCTCTTCAATTCATCAAGACACATGAAACTATTTGTATTATCAGTAGTAAAATGATGTCTTTTTCTCCTGATGCTTTATTACATCATGGACATGAGGATTATCATAAAGGGTTATTTAGTTACATGAGTAAAATATCATTTTGAAAATAACCATTAAAACTTAGGGAAGTTTGGGGAGATTCATCAACACACGCTACATCTGTTCATTTGCATATGAATCTCTTTAGACACACATAGATTTTATCATATAATTTCACTACTTGCTGTTTCTACTTCATAATGTCCTAAGCACTTTTCTACATCAAATTTTTGTGGGGAGGGGGACTGGGGATTGAACCCAGCTGCACTTTACCACTGAGCTACATCCCAAGGCCTTTCTATTTTTTATTTTGAGATAAGGTCTTGCTGAGTTGCTGAGGGTGGCTTTGAACTTGTAATCCTCCTGCCTCAGCTTCCAGAGCTGCTGGGATTATAGGTGTGTGCCACCACACTCAGCTCTACATCAATTTTTAAAACCACTTTATTGTTCTAAGAAATCTGATTCAACTAAAAAATGGTAAAAATAAGAACAAAACCTGAATTGTATTTATACACCATAAAGTAATGCAGAATTACAAAAAAGTTAATCTGAACACCACAACCATAGAACCTTGTCTTAAGTGACCTAATTTAAAATATTTACTGGTCCTTTGCCTAATATTCATTTTCCTACTCTGCCTTAATGCTTTGCCTCTCTTTGCAAAGGAGTTTTAGTTTTTCTTACAAAGAACTCTCCAGACAGTAGTGATTTAAGTGATATTATTAGGCTTGAGTGGCATCTTTCAAACCCTGGGAAACTAATTTGGTCATTTAATAAGACAAATGTCTTTAGCCTATTCAAGAACTTAATCAGATACATTCCTAACATTTGTTTACCAAATAATAAATCTAACTTAAAATTCCTCAAAATGTAGTTTCTAAATACAACTAAAAGCAGAGCGCTTCGTTTTAAGGCCGTGACAAGAGGTTAGCTGACTGAATTTTCAATCATCCATTAGAAATTATTCAAAAATGTAAAATGCTTATTTTCACCAATTTTAACTCAGAATTAAGAGAAGCTGTAGCAATAGAAATGATTAAAAGTTTGGAAAAATTATTCTTCAATAAAGGCCATTTAAATCTGAGAATTCATTATTCATTCTTAACAGATACCTGTAGAACGAATTTAAATCTAAAGTAGAGAAAAGAAGGATAAAGGTGATTTAAACAGCCATATTTAGTGGCAAAAAGTGATATTGTGTCACCAGGAAAAAAATAATTACTCCTCACTGTTTACCTACTATGTGCCAGACATTATTTTCTGTACTTTAAAAATAATAAGTATCTCACTTAATAATTACGACAATTCTGAAAATTATATAGTGTTATCCTCATTTTACTGATAAGGAATTTAGGCTTAGAGAAATTACACAGATAGCCCAAGGTCAAAGAGCTAATAAATGGTGGAGCCTATGGTTTCCAAGATGGAATGATCTCAACTGCTCAATGCTCTGTGAATATTCATTGTCTATTAAGTACAAGGCAATGCCGGGCACTGTAAAGAACATGAAAAATGCTCATTTCAGTTTTGGGCACCAGAAACTCATATGTTTGTTAAAATAATACCTTCACTCTAAAGTGTTTCAAGAAACTAGAATATCTGTGAGTCTGCCTAGGTGTGAAATGTCGTCATGTCATCCAAGGCTGTTTTAGTCTAGAAAATTTTCAGAAAAGGGAAAGGAAGATACCATACAGTTAAACACCAGGTACTGCTAGATAGTATACATTTTTTTTCTTTATTCTTCATTAACCACAAGATGGACATTGTTCATTCATTTTACAAATGAAGACATTAAAGGTCAGAAAGAGCAAATGAGATCTGTCTGAGTAGGCTAAATATGGTCATTCTAGAATCAAGGAGAGGGACTAAAAAGTTAGCCCAGAGCCTGACTTTAGACACTAACAGGCCAGAGAATGGTTGGTTGTAATTCTCATGAGAACAAGAATTTTAAATCTTTAGAAGCAGGCTGATTTTTTTTCCTCTAATGGGCAGATAATTCCAGGCCTTTCCACAAATAGAAGTCCTGAGGTCCAGTCCTTCATCTTACTGACAAGGAAACTAAGGGTCAGAGTCTTGCCCAAGGTCTTAGGCAAGTAGGTTGGCAGCTGAAATAGGATCTCAGTGCAGCTGCTTACCAGGCCAGGGCCCAGTCATGTTTTCTAATTGGATGGTCAGTCACCAGTTATTGCAAAGAAAGGAAAGAATGGTCATAGTTGAACCACCACCATATTCTCATCTGCTTCCTATCCAACCAGAGTCTCCTCTAGACTTTTGGGCCACTCTATTTTGAATTTATCTGTTCTTAGTAGTCTCTAACCAAGAAAAAAGAACACCAAGATGGTGGAAGCATGGATGAAGATTCAAGGAATTTTTAAGGGGTCTTACTTTCTCTCTGACTCTCCAACCTTCCAATATTAGCACTTGGATTTTAGCAATCCACGTTTTGGCATGACAAATGTCAACCTAAATTTCTTCAAAGCAATTAAACTTGAACCCACAAATGCCTTCTAAACATATTAGAGTCAAATGGAAGTATTCTTACCTGTCTGAGAATTGTCTCCTGAATCACGATGAATCTTGTGAATCTAAAGTCATTCAGAAGTTTGGAAGAAACAAGAGAGATTTTAAATACAGCATTTGCTATATTTCTCAATATATATATATATACATATATATTAAAAAAACTCTGAGGATTTCAAGAAAGCGAAAAGTTGCAGACAGGATGAATAGATGAAAGATGTTTACCACGTGGCAAGACTGCAAATGTTCTATCACTATCAGACACTCAGAACAGCTGAGCCTAAGAGCAGGCAAATATCCAAGGACCTACTTTCTAAGCTGTTCTCCTGTCAGCTGTTCTAATGTTGACAGTCTGCAGAAATGCAGAATGACAAAAACCATACCTAAATTAAAAGTAACATATATAACCTGTAACTGCTTCTCAGCCTTCTGGCTCAGGCCAAATGGAGTACCTGTACTTATCAGTCTAATTATAAACTGTTTGTTTCAGATACTTTATAAAAATTTTTCTGTAATATAAAAGTAATCTAAATTTTAGTCCAGGATTTTTTTCAGACTTTGAAAGTTCTTCAAATGTTCCTCAATTACAGAGCTAATTTATAAAATGTTTCTTCACAATAAGATCTGAACTTGAGATGCTGGTTTGCACCTACTTCTTTCTCATTTTCAGATTTGTTTTGTACTAATGATTTTGTGCTAATGCTCAATAAATATCAGTCAAATGACAAAATGAAGCCATTAACACAAGAAAAAAATAATATACTTCCTTGAGGGTTGTGCATCTCTTGCATTTATAACTGACCAAGATGCTATTGGGGCACATTTTGTTCTATCGCACTTATAATTGTGCTGCTTCACTGCCAATTCCACTTGCTTCCATCCAGGGCTCAGACCATCAAACCCTTGCAGGCACTCAGTGAAGGGCTGAGGTTAATTGGGAAAATAAGAGGAGTGTGTGGTACCATCAGTGAAGCAAGATTAGTATGGCTTAGTAACATCAATGGCTAGAAATAATGGCTAGAAATCACACATGTATCAGACATAGGGAGAATGTTCCAGCCTGATGGAACCACTGAAACATAGTCATGTGCAACATCAGTGTTAAAATGAGGTTTCCTATGAACTGTTCGGCTCAGTCCATTCCAAATAATTATAGAAACAATTACATGACCCACCTCTGTGATACCTTGGTCATTATATCACTAAGGGCTGTTAACTGTTATCCCATAATTATGGGTCCTTTTATTTCTTCTGTGAACAATTATTTCATATTTTCCTTTAGGAATAAAGGCTACTTGCTATAAAGCTACTAAGCTCAGTGTGAATTCTTATGCTATCCTGAAAGAATGAAACTTTTGCCTTGTTTTGTTTTCTCCATCAGCTCTAGTTCAAAAGCAAGAAAACATTTTTAAATGCTTAGTTTTTCTCTCTGAATCCAAATACATCTCCTCTTTCAGAGCAAGGGCCCACAGCTTCTCATATTACACAAAAAACATATTTTGTGGGCCCACAGGCCAGCTGACTAAATGATGGAGCTCCTGAAACCCCAACGTGGGGCTTTGTGCTGTCTGGAGTGGAGCCAAGTGAAGCATAAGGTCCAGCTGATTTGCAAACTAATCCTGTTTTGCAGGATGGGAATGTACCCCATCCACTGAGGTGAAGATGACTGAGTAGGGAAGGATGCAGACCACAGGGACCAGTTCCATCTTCTAGGATGGAACTGCTGCATCTTTCTCCACACAGGATGCTGCATATGGCACTTTCTGAGCTGAACACACTGCCCCCAGATTGGCTCATGGGCCTCTGATCTGCTCTCACTCTTTGTGCCTACTGCCAGCAGCAGAGCCCAGAGATATTCCTTGCATTGAAATCAGAGATTCTTCAGGGCTGCATCAAGGATCCTTTGTTGTGATGCTTTGGACCAGTGGCAGCACTGGAAGACCTTTCTCTGCCACACCCCAGCAGTGCCAGGTTTTTAATTGAAGCTCTCTGACTGACAATCTATGTGCCTCTCCTGAATACCCCATTTTACAACTCAAATTCACTTGGATGACAAATTCTCTTAGAATGAGAATTTCTTTGACAGATCTAAACCCACCAGTCATTTATAACATGATAGGAATTATTCTATCAAAATTATTTTCCTCTTAACAGTTAGTCAAGCTGAGAGTATAAACAGGGGATGAGTGGTTCTGTAGTTCCATGTTCTCTGTGGTGGGCAGCTGGGTGAGGCTCACAGGCTTGAGGACTGTAGGCAGGAAGAGGGTTAAGCTTCACCTTGTGACAACACATCTCTTACATGTTTCCCAGGGCTGGACAGCTTTCCATTTGCAAACTAATCATTACAACACTTTTGCAAGGGAGGAAGTACCACCATTTCTTTGGACAGATAAGGAAGCTGAGGTTTTAAGAAGGTAAGTAACTTCCCTAAGATGCACAGCTAGTACATAGAGCCCAATACCAAGACATGGTTCCTGTTATGGTTTGGATGTGAGGTGCCCCCCAAAAGCTCACATGTGAGACAATGCAGGAAGGTACAGAGGAAAAATGATTGGTCTTAAGAGCCTTAACCCAATCAGTGGATTAATCCCTGATAGGATTAATTGAAGTGGTAGGATGTGGCTGGAGGAGATTGGAATTGGGATGTGGCTTTAGGGTATATATTTTGTATGTGGAGGGTGAAGTCTCTCTCTCTCTCTCTCTCTGCTTCCTGATTACTGTGATATAAGCTGCTTCCCTCCACCACCCTCTCCCACCATGATGTTCAGCCTTACCTTGAGCCCCGAAGAATGGAGCCAGACTTCTATGGACTAAGACCTCTGAAACTGTGAGCCCTCAAATAAACTTTTCCCCCTTTACAGTTGTGCTGGTCGGGTCATTTAGTCACAGCAGCGAAATAGCTGACTAAAACAGTCCCTTTAGTTCTAAAACCAATTGCTCTGTACCACTGCTTCTTACAGAAAGGCACTGGCTTATTAAGCTGGAGTGTAAGGAAATATCTCTTGGATCAATGCAGGACATCTATTTGAAATATAATTCTCTTTGAATTCTGGGGATGGTTTTAATTTCTCCTATCAAAAGATTTTGTCCCATGCTTGCTAAAGCAAAGAGGCCAGAATTCAATGTACTCATGCCAGTCACTCTCTCCACAGTGTGGTATCTTTTTTCACTTTGTAAAACCTTAAAATGTAAAATATTTTCATGTGCAGAACTGGCTTGGAATAGTGATACTGTATACTACTGGAGAACCAGAGGCTTTGGTAGTATGGTTTATGCAACCTGAATTTCACCATTCCTGGCCTGTGAAGCTCTGTCAGAGCTCAAAACTGGAGTTTCTTAAGCAAGTCCTTGGAGGCTTACAGCTTAGGGGGACTCATAATTTTAAACATTTAATTATTTAAAATACCATGGGTTGCTGCAAAATTTGATGCTGTGCTAAACGCTGTATTTACAAACACCTGGTTATGCTTAACTCTAAAAAGCACAATGAACTCTGGATTTGTGTATGCACAGGCTCATAGATAATTTCAGGGTCATTGTTCTTAAAGAATAATCACTTAGAAATTATATTTTCTCTCCACACCCACCAGAATGTCTAAAACTACTGAAAGTTTTAACCTGATATTAGAGAAAATATAAAATGGTATAACCACTTTGAGAAAAGGTCTGGCAGTTTCTTTAAAAAAATATATATTTATACATACATATATATATATACATATATATACTAATTTTATATATATACAAATTGTGTGTATATATATAAATGTGTGTGTGTATATATATATATGTATATGGATATATGTATGTGTGTGTGTGTGTGTGTATATATATATATATATATATATATATATCCCCTGTGACCCAACAATTCTACCCCTAAGTATTTACCCAAGAAAAACAAGATATTTTATTCACAGAAAGACTTGTATAAGAATGTTCAAAGCAGCCCAGAGCTGGAAATAGCCCAGAAGTCTAAGAATAGGAGAAACACACTGCAGAGGATTGAGGCAAAAGAACAGTTAGTAATAAAAAGGAAAAAAATGACTGATACATACAAAATAGATGAGTCTCAAAAACATGATCATGAGGAAAAGAAGCCAAACACAACAGAATGCACACTGGATGAAGCTCTAACCAACCTATGATGAAACAATTCAGACCAGTGGTTCCATCTAGGGTAGGCGGGACGGTGGAGAGTGCAAAGGGTCATGAAGGAATCTGGGGGACAGTGAGATCTGCTCTCTTGATGGCACTAGGTTTGCAGAGTTATCTGCATTTGTCAAAACTCAAAGGAGACTGTACTTAAGATTTGTACATTTCACTGTAAATAATGTCTACCTTAGAAAAATCAACATTAAACTTCAATTAGTAATAAGCATATTGATCTGAAAATGTACTGACATTTATAACTTCTGAGAGCGGGAAATCTATCAAAAAAATAAAATGCACTGGGGGGTGAGTAAAGGGACGCAGATGGATACATGATTGAACAAAATGTTAATTACAGAACCGAAGTGGTAGGTACACAGTTATTCACTTAAAGTTCTTCCAACTCTTCTGTATGTTTAAAACTTTTCATAAAAATGTGTTGGGAAAATTGTGTGTTCAACTGAGTATAAGGATTCATGGTTAAAAATCAGAAGTCTGAAGTACAATTTTAAAGTCCGTGAAATGAACACGATGAAGGAAATTGAGAAAAGCCAGGAACCAAGCGAGGTGAATGACATGTCATGGTCCCTGGGACTCCCTGTCATGAACCTGGGCATGAGATGATGCTCTACCTCAAACTGTAACTAGGAGGAAAAAAAAATAACTAAGGAATTATAAACAGCAACTGTCAATCTAAGAAGTGTCATGTTTACTTAGATTACTATTTAAAACACTAATTTTATTAATTTTATGATTTTATAAATTGTGGAGAAATTCTCGGAGAAAAGCCCTGAGATATAATGAAATGAAAACATCACTCTTAATGATGATGTGTTCGAATCAACCTGTTAAAAAATTTATAAGATTTTTTAGCAATTAAATGAGTCAACCCAAAAGAAAAAGAAAACTCCCTATTGACTATAAGAAGTAATGTAGTATTTGAGTATATAAGAAGTAATGTAGAATTTGAGAGGGAAAGAACAAATAAATAAATAACAATATCTAAAATGAGTCAAGGCCAGGATCAGTACAACAAACACATCGGCAAATAAATATTAGATGACTCCTTCAACATTCATTTTAGAATCACCTTGGGAAGGTGAATAGCATTTAGTGGTAAAGTTTGAGTGTGATTTTGTCCTTACTGTATGACAAGGTCAAAGATATCAGAATCACAATTAAATCAACAGCTATCCCAGTCTTCAAGAGTGGAGTCCACCTTTCTTCTTCCTTTTCCTCCCTTACCCTGTGTCCAGTCCATCATCCAATCCTATCAAATCTCTTTCAAAATACCCCTGGGATCACCTGCATCTCTTTACCATCAGAATGCAGGCTACCATCAGTACTCTTCTGGACTTGGCAATACCCCCCTACCCAGTCCATTCAACTCTATAGCCAGTACAAACTTGCATAATCCTGTCACTCTTCTGCTTAAAACTCCCACTTCTCATTGATCTTAGGGGCAACTCAGGATAGTAATCTGGCTTGGAAGCTCTGCCATGTGACCTGGCCCCTGCCCGCTCTCCAGCTGTATCATTGACCCCTGGGGCTCTGCCCATTGCTCTCAGCCACAGGCTACACTGGCTTCCTTTCCATTCCTCTAATTCTCCCATGCCCTTTATTACCTCATGACCTTTACACGGGTGCCTCCTCTGCTCTGGAAGGTTCCCAAATAGTCTTTGTCCTCCAGATTTTAGCTCAGATGTGATTTGCACAAGAAAGACTTCCCAGATATTTCCTGTCCCACCTTTACAAGGTAAATGCCTACTGTCACATGTTCTCAATGGACTTTTCTCCTATTGGATTTATCATAGTTTATAACTTCGTATTTTTTGACTAATATCTGTTCCCCTGCCAAACTATAAGTTCTATGGACAGGGGTTATGTCTAATTTGATTGCCTTTGTATACCCAGTGCTAGCATGGTACCCAGCACATAGAGCTAACAAATATAAAATGAATCCACAAGATACTGAGATTAACCAGACGCTTTTATAGCTGTGGGAAAAATATTGTTATTAATGATTTTGCTATCATATTGGTCTTTGTTGATTATGTTTAATGCTTATGTCTCTAAAGACATTAATTTGTAAAGTGTTTCATGGTAAAAAACATGGAATTTTACCAAAAAACGTGCTTTTTCAAAAAGCAAAGATAACATTGACTTAAAAAATACATCCCTCTACTCTAATATACATAATCCTGATATGCAAATAAGACAGGCAAAGTTTTGTGGGTAAAAAAATCAAAGTCATCAAGTACCTGAATGCACCCTCATCCCTGACTGGGTTCCCTAAACCTCTGAGAGATTCTCTTTTAACATTTCTCATTGTATTCAACAGTAAAAATGGTTGATATTATTTAACAAACAAAAATGCTGTTCATACCCATCCATATATTTGTCATGAAATTGGAAGTGACTAAAGTATTTCTTGATCTTATAGAAGAATGCTTTGATCAAAGATCTGGATCGATGTTTTCAAACTCAAATTTTATTGCTATTTTTGTGTGCCCCCCGAATGTTATGAAAAAAGGTAAAAAGTTGAGTAAGATGAACAAAAGTACTATTTACTTAAATAATCGGGGTGGTTTACAAAATTGACTTATTAAGAGATCCATTTTTTTAAGACTGAACATTCTTGATCTAAAGCTTCACAGCAAAACTGAATGCTTTCATGTATGTGACCAGACCCCTCTGATGGGGTGAAGTTCTAGTGCTGAATGAATTGATCCGAGCACAGAAACAGTCATTTAAGACCCTCCTTTCATTTACATGCAATGAAATGACAATGTGAGTGGTGTAATACAGAACGTCTTTGATCATCTTTCTTTACTGAAAGTACTTTGATGAGTATTTTCTCAAAAAGTAAAAGGATCTGATGCATAGATCAAAGATCTTTTCTGTCTTCTGTTTTCAAAAACCACTTCAAAATACACTTCTCAACACTCACACTGGAGCAGTCCCCAAACGCAGGAACACAGCACCTCATGCAACATCCTTAGTCCCTGTCCTCCATGATACCTTTGCACAGCTCCAAAAGCCACAGACAAGGTGTGGCCATTTGTGTTCATATATTCTGAGCTTCAGTTCTCAAAATCCTGGAGCATCAAGGCAAAGAGAGTTTGCACAGATGCTGAACCTGATATTTGGGGTAAGTTCTCTTCATGTCAGTAAATTTTATGATTCTAATACGCTCAGCACAATAGTGTCCCTCCTATTTAATCCCAATGGTAATTAAAAATGTTATTTACATCAAAGCAACATGGATTAGTTTGATGCAGATGAAAGGACATTTGAATTTTTAAGATTTCACAAAATTAAAAAGAAAAATTCCAAGCTGTTTTATTGGATCATTTTCCATATGCCAGATAAACATAGGTTTCCTCTCTTCTGCTGCAGATATTTTCTTGGAAAAATTTAAGCATCCCTCTCCAGTGCATTGCCAGATCTACATGTTCAGGTACCACTGGTGTCCCTTGATCAAAGGTATCTAATTTCCCAGGGCTTGTTTGTGCCCACTGGTTCTACGTTCAGCAGGCATTTGTAAGAACCTTTACAGAGAAACACTCTCATGGTTTAGATCAGTGATAATCATTTTCATATCCTTGTCTCATGGAAAAACACTAATGCAAACTGTCATTCAGGCTTAAATGTTTTATCTTTCTTCCCTTGTCCAATTTCTCTTTTAATGATTTTCAAATACCTATGATGTAAGTGCCACTGTGCTTGATAACCTGACAAATATTCAATTTTGCATCATAATTACCTGGAGTCTTGTTAAAACAAATCTCAGCCCCCCACCCCAAGAACAGCTGAGTCTTAGCCAGACTAAGCATTTGGGTACCTAAAGTCCCAGGTGAGGTTCAGGCCTCAGGTAGGGACCATGTGGTAACATGTGACATCTTTGTGCTTAAGGTATGGTTGGTGCACCAGAGATGTGGGGACACCTGGGAGTTTTTGTTAAAACTACTGACTCTTAGTCTCTCTCCAGACTTGGGGAATCAGAATCTACATTTTAACACAGAATCTCCAAGTGATTCAATTACACATTCTAGTTTGAGAAACACTGGGAAAGTGGAAAGATCCTAGTTCTTTGGCAACAGATCTTTTATGCCTCCATTTCTAATTGTGCAGACCTGAGGCACATAGGAGCTTCACCTACTCTCAGTTTCCTTAGGGTTAAATGGTGACCAATACCTACTGTATTGTAGGGTTGTTCAGAGAAACAGAGCCATCAGGGTACATAGAAACATACAAGGGAAGGGAGAGTATGACGCAAATTGGCCCACAATTTACGGAGGCTACAAAGTCCCATCTGCAAGCTGGAGAACAAGGGAGGTGTAAGAGTCCAAAACCCTAAGATCTGGAACACCAATATCTTTTTTTTTTTTTTATTTACTTATTGATTCATTGAACACAAATGGAGTACAGTTATTGTTTCACTGGTTGTACACAAAGTAGAGTCACACCATCTGTGTGTTCATACATGTACACAGGGCAATGGTATCTGTCACACATTCTGTTATTATTTTTATCCCCACCCCTCCCTTCCCTCTATGCTAGCTATCCTTCCTCCATTCTTGCCACCCTTCCCCCCCGCATTATGCATCATCGTTCATTTATCAGAGAGACCATTCGGCCTTTGGATTTTTGGGATTGGCTGATCTCACTTAGCATGACAGTCTCCAACATCATCCATTTACCTACAAATGCCATAATTTTATTCTTCTTTATGGCTGAGTAATATTACATTGTGTATATATACCACAGTTTCTTTATCCATTCATCTACTGAAGGGCATCTAGGTTGATTCCATAATCTAGCTATTGTGAATTGAGCAGCTATGAACATTGATGTGGCTGCCTCACTGTAGCCATTTGATTTTAAGTCCTTTGGGTATAGGCCAAGGAGTGGGATAGCGGGGTCAAATGGTGGATCCATTCCAAGTTTTCTAAGGAATCTCCACACTGCTTTCCAGAGTGGAACACCAATATCTAAGGGCAGCAAAGACAGACATCCCAACTCCAGGGAGGAATTCCACCTTCTTTTTTGTGGGGGTGGTGGTTGCCAGGGATTGAACTCAGGGGCACTTGACCACTGAGCCACATTCCCAGACCTATTTTGTATTTTATTTAGAAACAGGGTCTCATTGAATTGCTTAGCACCTCACTTTTGCTGAGGCTGGCTTTGAACTTTCGATCCTCCTGCCTCAGGTCCCTGACCGCTGGGATTACAGGTGTGTGCCACTACCCCCTGCCAGGAATTCCATCTTCTGTCTTTTTATTTTACTGGCCCTCAGCTATTGGATGAGGCCCCCTGCCTTGCTGAGGATGGATTCTCAGTTCACCTATTCAGATTACAACCTCTTTGAGAAACACCCTCCCAGACATACCCAGAAAGAAGTTTTTCCCAACTATTTAGCTATTCTTTAACCCAGTCAAGCTGACACTTGAAGTAAACCATTATACTTACTTTTGAGGATCTAAGAGGTTCAAATAAGATAATGTGTGCAAAGTGCCTGGCTAGCAAGCTTCAGGCTGATCTCTGAAAGGCTTGCTAGAACTCTCTTCAGGGCTCAGCCTTGTAGATTCTGGTTCAGCAGTTGGGGTGAAGGTCTAAGACTTTGCATTCCTTTCTTTACTTTGCTTTGCTTTCATGTGTGTGGGTGGGTGGGGGTACTGGGGATCAAACCCAGATCTTTTCTGAATTTTATTTTGAGACAGGATCTCACTCACTTGCCCAGGTTGGCTCAAACTTGTGATCCTCTTGCCTCTGTCTCCCAAGTAGCTGGGATTATAGGCCTGTGCCACTGCACACAGTGAAACTGCACCTCTAACAAGTACCCCGGTGATGCTGAGGCTGTAGGTCCAGTGGCCTTGTGGTGGCCCAGGTAATGCCTGCGCCCTCTGCTTCTCTTTCATAGATCGTTTGTTGAGAAGCTGGATTTAGTGATGCTTAATACTTGCCATTTCAGGACCGATTTTAGTTTAATTTCCTCCCAAGCTTGGATGTGAGCACATGTGGCGTGTTCTGCTGAGTGGTTTACACGTAAGCAGCACACTTGTGTTCCTCAATTGCACGCTGTCATTTCCTCCATCCTGTGTCCCCTCGGTGCACAGTGATAAGAAAAACTTAAATACAAACAGCTTCAGGAAGAAATTTCATTTTGCTTAACGTTTCCTGTTCTTAAAGAATTGTTAATGATGGACGGCACTTTTGCTACACAAAGTATAAACCCAAATGCCTGCTGGATTTTGTCAAGAAAATGAGGAAATTACAAAGATCTAACATTTTCCCACTCCTGTTACTTCAGCCCTCAACAGAGAGTCATTAAATTAGTTAATGACACCAGGGCTTCATTTGCACTCTGATTAGCATAACATAGAAGTGCTCCTCAGGACCAGTGCTTAATAAATCAGGTCTCCAGAGAGCTACCAAGAGCTACTGCAGAGGCGGGGACAGCACAAAGGAAAAATTAGTAATAGCAAGAGGACAGGAACATAAAACAGTTTTATCATTGTGTCCCAAGGTTCTGAAAATGTTGTTCATTAGAATCTTTGTTTACATTTGTAAACAATCACCCCCAGGAGTAAAAGGGCATCTCTAATGGATCCCTTATCTGCTAGAGCAATTTGAGAAATGTTTTTTGGGCCTATGAGGCAAAAATAATTAGATCACATCCCTATCCTCAAAGGATTTACTGTCAATAGGGGACAAAGACAGGTGGTGTCACAATTGAGTTCATTCATTTTTGAGCATATACTTTGTGCCAGGTTATGTACTAGATACTGGGGGTGTGGCAGAGAACAAAAGAGAGAAAGCTTCCTCTCTCAAGGACCTAGTTGGAGAATGGCCAAAGACAGCATTTCTCAAAGGGTGGGGAGTAGAAGGGTTGAAAGGTTAAGTTGGGGGCATTCTCAAACTTGACACTAAACTTGATCCACACATATAAACCATTTGCTCCTTGGGAATGCTGCTGCCATTCCTAGTACAGGGCCACCAGTCTGAAGACTGATGCTACCTCTGGAGAAATTCTAGGACATGAGACCACTCATCCCAATTTGTCTGGAAATGCTCCATTAGAAATGAAGGCACAGGAGGGGTATGAAACAACACTCCTGTACTCTGAAAAAGTCTAGCAAAATGGATAAGTCAAACAGCATTTGTAATTTTTAAGAAGTATACAAATCTCATGTGGCATGCATAGATTTTTTTTTCCTGTGCTAGATACAATAAAAAAAATGTCACCCACAGTCAAGCAGAAGCATGGTTACTAGTAGGCTGTAACTAACTTTTTCTTGGAGCCAAATGTACTGGACTATGAGTGTCGTGATGAAAGGCTACTTCCGGGAGGTTACTACAGGGAGATTTAGTTCTCTGGAGTGACCTGACTGACAGAAGGGAGATAAAACAGATGGCAGCCCGTACAGTCAGGAAATATTCTCACTTTAAACAAATATGAGTTTTCTCTCCTTTATCTTAGCTTTTCTATGTTGCAGACTCTGGTACCATTATGCTGAAGATTTGCCAGAAAAACATATCTAAAATTCTTGTCTGAAAGCAGGGATTTGAATACTTTCTGTTAAAATTGTCCAGGCAATGGTTTTACTTGGGGTATTTAGACTGGCCTACCTGTCTACCCTGTCACCTGTGCTGGAGCTGTGCACCTGAGCCTTCATACCAGAGGTGCCTACGGTATGCTTACTTGGGCCCTCAGCTGCCTCAAGAGGCAAAACTACCCCTCCTGACACTACAGGCTCTATTTCAGGAGAGAAGCCTGTGCAGTATGAGCTTGGGTGGTTGTTCATCACCCTACAAAAACAACTTTTGGTACAGTGTCCTAGAAACACAGCTGGGAGCTTTGTTAGTGGTCAAATCATTGTGCAAGTGGGGCCAAAGCACAGCATCTAAACATCACAGACATAGCAACTATTTTGAAAGTTTCCTGGGAAATACAGCTGGGAAGTGTTTCTCAGTGTCAATGAGAATTAACAATGTAATTTCTCTGGAGTTTAGAGAAGTATGTTTGAAACCATGCAGTTCCCTTTATAGTCTGCAGGCAGTTCAGGCAACTATTGACACGCCATAGGGGGAGGCAGCTGATGCCAAGTGGTTAGGGCATTTGCCTAAAGGCACAGAACTTTCCCAAGAGAGGGAAAGACAGAAGAAATAAGCCTGCCGCCTTATCAATCTTCCATACTCAGGAGTGGCAAATATTTGAGACATTTTTCTCTAAATATCTGTAATATATATATATATGAATATGAATGTAGCTAAAACAATATTGTTTTGTGGGGTTTACCGTGTATATAGATGCAATGTATATGTAAACTATAGCATAAAAGATAGGAGGAAAAGTGGTAAATGGACTTTAAAATTGTAAGGGTTTCTATGTTTCACATGACTTGGCAAAATATTAGGTTAAGTAGACGGTGTAAAGTTAAAGGTTTATGGTAATCCTTAGGGAAACCATTTTAAAATGCAGACTTTTAACTATAAAGTAATGAATAAAGTGGAATTTATAAAACTTGTTCAAATAATCTAAAAGAAGGCCCATTCAAAGGTATATAGAAAAAAATGAAAGGCATAGGAGCAAACAGAAAACAAATGATAAAAGGGAAGTCCTGAGTCCAAACTTATTGATAACCACATTAAATGTTAACGAATTAAATGCTACAATTAAAAAACATTGTCAGAACTGATGAAAAGATCAAACGTTGATATGCTCTCCATAAGAAATACACCTTAAACAGACACAGATTGAAAGTATATGGATGAGAAAAGACATATGATATAAACAAAAAGGACTGTGGCTATATTAATATCAAATAAAATAGATTATAAGAGTATCACTAGATATTAAAAAGGAACATTTTGGAATGAACAAAAGAGGTGACTCATCATAAAAACATAGTAAATATATGTGTGTCTGTATGTGTGCTACTTTACAATAAAGCTTCCAAACACACGGAAAAATTGATAAATTAAAGGGAGAAACAAATAAATTCACAATCATAATTGAGAATCTTAACGTTTCTCTCTCAGCATTTTTTAGAACCAGAAAAAATTAGCAAAAACAGATAATATGAAGAACATTATCAATCAATGTGATTTGAGATTTAAAGAACACTCCATCCAATAAGGGAAATAGTCACACTCTTTTTAAATAAACTGGAAATACTGTCTATCTGGTTCATATATCATGTTTCAATAAACTCAAATAGACTCAAATCACACAGTGTGGTCTCTGACCACAAAGGATTAAATTTGAAACTATTAACAGAAAAATATCTGTAAAATCTCCAAATATTTAGGAACCAAAACCAACAAACAATTTCTGAATATCCCATGAACCAAGAAGAAATTAAAGAGAAATTATAGCACATTTTGAAATGAATGACAAAAACAACTTTCGACTTTGAGTTGAAGCATGCACAATGTTGCATCCCACTGCTGTGGAAGGGAAGGGAAGAACATTGGAGGCCTATGTGTGGTTTCCTCCAGATTCTGCCTGATATATCTTTTCCTCTTTCTGATTGCTATAATAAACTACCCACAAGTACTAATGCCTTTGAATCCTTGTCTTTTTAGTGAATCACCAAATAGACAGGTGCTCTTGGGACCTCCCAAACAACAACATATCACCATTTTTGGGAGGCACACAAAAACTCTATACTGAAAACTATATAACACTCCAGAGGGAAATTATAGTTTGAAACAAATGGAAAAGCATACCATGTTCATGGATTGGAAGACTATCATTAAATATTGATTCCCTCCAATTGATCTATAGCTTCAAGGCAATCAATCCTAATAGTAAACTTAGTAGGCTTTGGGGTAAATACTATCAAGGTAATTATAAATTTTGTATAGAAGCAAATAACACAGAATATCTAATGAGTTGGAGAACTTACATCACCTGACTATGAGACTTACTATAAGGTAATTAAGAGGGTGTTATGGGTTTCATATTATGTGTCCCTCAAAAGCTCCTGTGTTAATGCAGGTAAAATGATTGGATTGTGAGCGCAGTAACCTAATCAGCCCATCCTAGTTTGAATGGACTGGGTGGGAGGCAGGTGAGGAATGGTTGGAAGAGGTAGGTCACTCGAGGCATCTTTCCTGTGAGCCCTACCCTGCCACTCTCTGTTCACTGGATGCCACAAATTAAGCAGTACTCCTCCACCATGCCCTTCACCATGATGTGCTGCCTTACCTTGGGCCCAGAACAATAGGCTCAGCTTTCAATGGACAGAGACCTCAGAAACTATGACCCCCCAAATGAACTTCTCCTCCTCTAAGTTGTTCTGGTCAGGCATTTTGGTCACAGTGATAAAAAGTTGACTAAAACAGGGTATGTATGCAATTGACATATGGATTAACAAATATATCAATGCAACAGAATAGAGTCCAGAGATAGTTATGATGTACAATAATTTGACTTTTGATAAAGATGCCAAAGCAATCCAATGAAGAAAGGAAAGTCATTTCAACCAATGGCTGAATTTCAATAACTGAGTGTCTAGATAGACAAATATTAAACTCGATCCTATTTGACACTACAAATAAAAAACAATTCTAGATGGATTACGGATCTACACGTAAGAGAAAACCACAAAGCCTTTAAATGAAAATACATAATATCTTTAGGGTATGGGAATAGGCAAAGTTTTCTGAGGTAAGTCACTGAAAATAATAACTAAAGCATAATGGTAAATTAAATAAATTATTAATTATAAATCATCAAATCAAAAATTTTTGCTCATGAAAATACTGTTAAATGAATAGGAAAGCCAGTGAAAGAAAATATTAGTAAAACATAAATCTGTAATAGATTGATGTATAAAGTACTTCTACAACTCAAAAATAAAAATAGTCCAATTAAAAATGGCAGACTTTGAATACACACTTTGAATTAACCTTTGTGAAAGGTCAATAACACATGGAAAAATTTTTGACATTAGTCATCAGAGAAGTGCAAAAGCTAAGCACCTAACAGAACAGCTAAAATTGTAAAGACTGGCCACACTAACTGTGGGCAAAGATTGTGGCCAAGGATCTCACATGTTCTTGGGAATGTCAAATGATTAAACTACTTTGGGAAAGGAACTGGTAATTCCTTACAAAAGTAAACATATACTTAGTCTATGACTTAGCAAGTATACTCCTAGGTATTTTCCCAGTAAAAATAAGAATAAAAATTTATAAAAATGCTTGTATGAGAATGTTCATGGCAGCTTTATTCATAATATCCCCAAATTGGAAACAACCTAGGCATTGATCAATTGGAAAAAGGACAAACATACCATGGTGTACCAATCCAATGGAATACTACTCAGCAATAAAAAGCACCACACTGATACACTCAAAAATACAAATTTCTAAAATATTATACTACTGAAAGAAGTCTTGCACAAATTTGTACATATTGCATGACTCAATTTAGGTGAAATTCTTGAATAGCCAAAACTAATCTATGGTGAAAAAAAATCAAATCAATGGTCACATCTGGGGGTTGAGGTGAAGAGATCAATGGGAAGAGGAATGAAGGAACTTTTGGAATGGTAATGTGTTATATGCCTTGTTAGGGGTTTGGGTCACACAGGTGCATGCATTTGTCAAAGATCATGCAAAAGATTATTTATGATGCATGCATTTCATTGTATACTAATCTTACATAAAATGTAAGTAATACAGACTTGTACTTAATGAATGAAAGGCATGCTAAGCATTTTGGGGGAAGTACTAATATATGAAATTTATTTTAAAAGCAAAGTAGATTGAAGGATGTATAGAAGAACATATATATTTGGAGAGATGTGATAATGTAAATTTAGTAAGATGTTAAAGGTACAATCTAGGTAGTAGGTATTCAGGTGTTAATTATAAAAAAGTCTTTCAACTTTGCTGGATAATTTTCAAAACAAAATGCTAAAGAAAAACTTGGTTGTGAAGTGAGGATGAGCTCTGGGTGTCTTTTTCACGATGTCTGCTTTCCCCGTGGTTTATGACAAGTGGCTAAGTGAGCTTCAAGCTGTAACTGGACAGTGCCAGTGAAAACACCGCTGGGAGGGGCTGGGAAGTGGTTGCGAGGTCTGATGCCAAGCTCTCTCAGTATCAGTTTCCTCATCTGTTGGATGAAGACGATACTATTTTATGGACTTGATGATTAATTGAGATGATGCCTTTTAAAAGCCTAGGGCCTGTCATAAAATAAACACTCAATAAATCATAACTATTGTGCTTCATTGTATTCAGACATGGTATGTCATTTTGGAACCTCCTTGGCTTCCTCTCTGCACAACTAACCAGCCACAGGAGACTGTGTGGCTTCAGTCCAGCACACTAAGCTAGAGTTCCTCAGCCTCCCTGCTTCTCCTGTCCAGTGGAGATTGTTAGGTAGCTAGTCAGCCATGAGAGAATGGGTGGGGAAGGACAATGAAGGGTGATAACTCACAGGGAAGAAATCAGGGAATCACAGGAAAACTGATGAAAACAGACAAACATCTGGAAAATGGGAACTGGTATGCCAAACCGCCTCCAGTCATAGTTAATTACAACCCCTGCAGGGAACTATTGTTTCAAGAACAGGTCACACGCACCCCTTATGACCAGGTCCTCATGACCCTCCCCTTGGGACTAGGTCATTACGACCCTCACAAAGGAAATTTGCCGAGGGCTATTCAAAGAGAAATAAACTATATAAGTGGGGGATATGAAACTAAGGCCAGAACAAAGGAACCCAAAACCCTGAACAAACCCAGACTCTGTAAGAGCCATGCTGCTCTCTTCAGAGGCTGTCCATGCCGTGCCTACACTGTACATTATCCTTATTTCTCACTTTTCCAGTAAGCTCCTGCCTATATTCTGTGCAAGTGGCTTGAAATTATTCCTGTTGGATTGCAATAACTGGTGGTTAGGAACACCCACAGCTGCTCAGGCTCCTCGGGTGGGTCTCCTCTGCAACAGGGATCTCCACTGGTGCCCATGAGATTCTTGTCCACCTCTGAAGTCATGGGACAGTCAGTGCCCTGCCATTCCTGTAGCACACTATTTAATCCCCTTTCTATCTCATGCCTCAATACTTCTCAGGGCAGAAGTCTGGCTCATTGTTTGGTCAAAACATCTCTTATGTACAACTTTTCTTTTTCATTTGTGTTTAAGTTGTCTGACTACAACTCTGCTATTCTTTCTGTTTTCATATATCTGAGTATTGGTAACTTGACTTAATAAGACTGGGACGGGGGCTGTCTTATTCCTTCTGTGTCCATCATCAAGTACCTTCCAGGGATTGTCTTGTAAGACATGATGTTGGTAACCTAATTAAGGACAATTTTAGGTAATTCAATTTCATCTGAATTTATTAGTCACCTGCCTAGCACTGTGCAAGGCTCTCAGCTGGTGGCAGAAACAGTCAGGATAGGGAAGACACTGAAAATTGATTAGGATAACTTGTGTGGCAGGACAAAACCTGACCCAGAACTGGGCTGTGACACAGCAGGCAAAGGTAGCAGAACTCACAAAGGACAGCTACCATTAAGGGGACAGTCACCCCATGGGAGGAACTGGATTTCTAAATTTCCTTCTGAATGCACACATGGGAATTGGGAGCCAGTATGAGTGGACTAACAGGATGCTAGATAGTTGAGCCTTTATGAAGGGACTTAAGCCACCTGGATAGACCTTAAAGGCAATAGGCAGCCAGCATGTCTTTTTATTTTGTTTTATTTTATTGGTTCTTCTTAGTTATACATAACAGTAGAATCCAATTTGATAAAATTACATAAGCATAGGATATACCTTATTCTAATTAGGACCCCGTTCTTGTGCATGGTGATGTTCACTTAGGTAATTTCATATGTGTACATAGGAAAATTATGTTAGGTTCATTCAAAGAGAGAAAGAAGTGATCCTACTGCCAAGTTGGGGGAGACAAAGCTGGCAGGAATGTGGAATGTACTAGAGAGAAAGATGATTTTAGCTCAGTGGTTTTGGAAAACGTCAGAGTTCTTAGGGAGAAAAAGAGAGATGGAGTTGGAAGACCAAACAGGAAACCATACTTTATTCTCTAAATGCTGTTACCAAAAATGGGATGCTCAAGGTCAATACTTCTCCAGGCAATCAAATGATTTTCATACCTGAGGATTTCTTCTGGGAGAAAACAGGAGTCACAAAGGCCATCCTGGCCTCAATGGCCCCAGTCAGCACTGGAGCTGAGAATCACACTCCAGAGAGGTGGCCAGGGAGCTGGTTCATGAACAAGAACTGGTGGGCTGCTTGTACAAAGCTGCCCACTGCCATGACTCACCCCAGTTCTGTGACTCAGTGTTGTTTGGAGCCTTAGGAAAACGTAAAACTCCCCAGGCTACCAGCTGGTATTTCCAGAATCAAAAGGCAAGGTCATGGCCAGAAAGACCAGCTGGAAATTGTGCTGTGGGCCTGAGATAAGTCCAACCACAAGAGGCAAGGCCCACTCTTTAGGCATAGGACTCACTGGGTTGCAGCATCTGCTTCTCTGCTCTCCACCACTGAACCAAGAGGAATGCAGAAATTAAGCACCTTGAGCAGCTGCACAGGGAGGAAAGTAATTCTGAGCAAAAGGAGGCAAGTTTTTCCCCTTTCCTTTTTATGTAAAGACACTTGTTTCATATGTTTTTGGGAGACCAATGTTCAACATTCTCTCTTCTTTGTAAATTTACAAATGTATGAAAACAATTTTTTTTATTAGAGCATTAGAGTTATACATAGTAGCTGGGTTCATCTCAGACAAATTCATATAAAGTCTTTTATTCTTCCAGCTCCAATAGAAGTCGATGAGTCTGGAGGCCCCAGGGAGCCTGCCCAGGCTTCTGCCCTGAAGGCCTCTCAGGCCTAACTTCACATTGCCCTTTGCACAGTCACCCCAGTGGTCCCTGCACTGATTTGCCTTTGCTGGTCACCAGGAGGCTGCCAGCCAGGAGCAAGACCTGGAACCCCAGAGCCCCAAAACTTTTGGTTAGATGTTTTAAGGATATTTCAGTTTTAATGCTACTTAAATTTACTAATCCAGAAATCAACTCAGGGGCCACTGCCTAAACAACTCCATCTGAGTGCTGATTGATCAAAAGGTGAGAGGAACATGCATAGGTGCCACTCCGGCCCCACAGAGCTGCTGGAGACTCAGGAGGTTGATTGCCACCATGGTGGAATCCCCAAGCATGGGTAGGTGCTGAGGTTCTCAGGTGCAGAAGAGTCACTGGCAACATGGAGGGGTGGTGATCTTCCCTCTGCCTGAGACTGACCCAGTTGGCACAGCTCACCACTCCTGGGACAGTCACTCCTGAGGGCTCCTTCCTTATAGGGGTCACAACATCCCTTTACCACCACAGTGTGGTTTAGGGACATAATTGGGGTATTACTCCTTAACTATAGTCACGTCTCATAATGACATATCTGTCAATGTACATGATGGTGGTCCCAAAGATCATATCACCAAGTGACATCATAGCCATCTTCCTGCAAGTATACTCTATGATGTTCATACAAAGACACAATCAGCTAACAATGCAGCTCTTAGAACTTGTCACGTCATTGGGCAGTGTATGGTCACTTACACAGTACATTGTGCTTCTGTGAACAGGCTTGCCAATATGCTATTTTACCTGGGGACCCAGCAGTGACAGGCAGAGAAAGAAGACTTGGAGTTTCAGCTCTGTAGGGTCACAAAGACATGGATTTATTGAAGATGATTTTTTTGAAAAAATGGTTCTCATATCCTAAAGGGAATTGGGTGAATTTTTCAAATTTAAATTGAAACCAAAACCTCAATAAATCCTGTCTACGCCATTATTTCTCCTACTAGATCTCACAGCCATGAAACATTAATGTGGAAGAGAAATGAAAAACAACACTAACAAAATCCTGTCAGCTGCATCAGGTAACAAGACTTGGGAGGCAGACCAAGGGAGGCATTGTTGCATGTGTCCCAGATCTCGCTGTGATCAGTACTATAGTGTGGTCAGGTCCTCCCCTGAGGATAGAGAAGCTCTGGTGCCCAGAACCAGCCAATGATGACTGCCCAGAACATCATCCGTCCATTTGGAAATGCCTCCCCTCCCGTGTGCCAGGTAGTATGCTAGGTGCTGAAGAAAGAGCTGGGAAGACAGGCAGGGACTATCTTCAGGCACTCATCAAGTCCAGCCAGGTTGGCCTTCTGTGGGTCCAAGGCTGCTCCAGAAGCCCAGGCTGCCCTCCATGCTCCCAAGGCCTGTGGAGCAAAGGGCTCCTGGCTCTTGGAAACCACTCCTGCTTCCCACATCTTCAGTTCCCTGGATGTAAACATTCATTCAGCAGACATTTTTTGTGCCAGGGTGCAGAAGGGAGGTTCAAAGAGGAGGAAGGCCTGGTTCTTGCTCCTGGCAGTTCCACGGTGCCTGGTCCTCTCTATAAGAATGACACGCAGGCCATCCTTCTAGCTGCTTGCCCTCCCATGACTTTTTGATCAAACCACACCTTAGTCTTCCTCCAAAATGTCCAGCAGGAAAAGTCCCCAGGCTAACATAACCTGATCACAGCAGATCAAACCCCTCAGAGGCTTCACTTTCAGTCTGGAGGTTTCTACCTTGGCAGTACACTAGAATCCCTTGGGGGAAGGCCTCAGAAACCCTCATGCCCAGCCTGCACCCTAGGCCCATTCTCTTAGAGCCCCTGGGATGCAGCATCACTGTTTTGTACTTTATTTTTAACTCCTCAGGTTATTGCAATGAGCAGCCAAGGTAACAGGCCTTTTCACATTCCTCACCGCTTACAAGTGCTGCCCCCAGGGCTGAAGGGCAGGTGTAGGCATTCTCCCTGGAGACATTTCCACTGTAAACCTGTCCAGTGTTCCTTATGACCACACCTGCTTCCTGTGAATCTGCCTTGGGCTTCCTTTGTAATGCCTAGGGGTCAATGTTCTCTAAGCACTTAACATCTTTTGAACAGTTTTACAGATGGAAGCCTTTTCATAATCTTGCATGAGACTCAAAGCAGCTTTTGTGTAGGCCCTGCCTGTGGTTTTTCTTCACAGTGCCTTAGTTCTGGTACATGCTTGGTATGAAGTACTCCATAAGCACTTATGGAATGAATGACACCCCTAGGACCTGACCCTTCTCTTACTCCCACTTACCCCAGATATATACACGTCACACCTGCTCAGCCACCAGCCCACTGCATCTGTTGGTGACTAACAAATAATAAGGATAAGTATTACCTAACCCACTCCTTACATTGTGATTCTGGGTTTAGGGACATCCCGGTCATTAAGATAAACAAATGCAGCTTTCTTTGGTTTCCTGGAGCTGGGCTCTGATATCCCACACCTGAAACTTAGTCTTCAGAAAACTAGGGTGAGATACTGATGCAAGTCAGATTTCTCCAAAATGTAGCAGAGCAAATTTAATGAGGAACGTTCCAAATTCTTCCTTCTCCTCACTTCTTTTTCTTTCCATGGCAATGGAGAAGGCCACACATTTTTGCTCTTCGAAATGGAAGGAGGTACCACATAAGTGTGAATGAGACTCAGGAGTGTGAATACAATCCTTGGCAATGGACACTGCTCTACAGTTGAGACAAAAGATTCTTTGGGCAAAGGAACAGGTGGCACTATGGTTAGTTTTTGGGTTTGCATTGGTTGCACACTGCCAAGTATGATGGGGAGTGAATTCTGAAGTGTTGCAGTGAGAAGTGACAATGCTCAATATATATTATTGATGACACCTAGTCTTGGGGCAAGTCATTCTGATGATCTTCAAAAGCAGTGGTGGTCTCAGGCTCCAGCTTTTCCTAGAGAGTGGTAGGCTCCTCTGTGGACAGTTAGGCCCTTCACTGTCTTAGCCTTCCACACCTACCTCCAAGCTGCCCTACTGTGACCTGCTCTCATGCACATAAGACATACACATTCACATACACATAAACATACACATTCACGTGCTATGATTTCCTTTAGTGCAAACAGCTAGCAGCAATGGCTATGGGCCCTGAAGCCCCTAGAGGCAGAGTATGCCAAGGAACTGGACAGAGGTAGGTGGGTGGCCAGGGGTGGACTCTAAGTGCACCTGCAGCCCTAGGTCTAGCCTCACCCGCTTACACCACACCGGGGATCTGTCCAAGCCTGGTCATGCTCTCATGCCTGTTTCTAGCTACCTTTTGGCTTCTGCAGGGATCCCTCCCTCAAGAACATATTTCAACTACGGTTTGAACCCATCTCAGGCAACACCTCCTCTGAAATCGTACCTGGCTTTCTAAGTAAGGCCACCATTCTCTACAACGTCTCCAAATATGCACTTGAATTTCTTTTATAACCATATTGTGAACTACTTTCAGATTTAAATCCTGGCTCTGACACATTTATCCTATGTGACACTTGGACAGGTTTCTTCACTATTCCAAGTCTCAGTCTCCTCATATCTAAAAAGAGGATCCTAGGATCACCTCATGGAGTTGTGGGGAGGGCTACAGGAGTAACATATGACAAGCACTGGCACAGTAAGGGGTACAAAGTGTCAGGGCACAATATGTCTTATTATGATACATAGACAGAAGATCCTTGATTAGGTCCAATGATCCAACATGTACTGAGTAAGTTTAGTAGCATCAGCAGGAGACAGGGGTGCAGAGACCAAGACAGGACACTGCCCTTGATGATCTGGTCTCACAGGGCAGCAAGAGTAAGTGCTGAGTCCACTCTGTAGGGAAGAGAAGTGGCTAGGGCACTTCCAGAGGAGAGATAACCTGAGACAGGTGAGTAAGAGATTTCTAGGGGGACAAGAGAAAGGATGAGCAGGCTAGACAGAGGGAACAGTGGGAGCAATACCCCTGTACGAGCAAACCAGGTGTGTTTAGAGAACTTCAGAGTGGCAGGAAAGAGAGGGAGAGTAAGAAGGAGAGTGAATGCCCCTTAACAATGTCTGGTGATTGTTTCCTAGATGATGAAGAATCACTGGTGAGCCCTTTAGAGTGAGGACTGGGGACTGGATGAGATGATAATCAATGGTATTTGAGTAAAGATTTAACCACAGACTTGCTGCATGCCTATAATCCCAGTGACTTGGGAGGCTCAGGCAGGAGGATGGCAAGTTTGAGGCTAGCCTCAGCAACTTAGTGAGACTCTGTCTTAAAATAAAAAATTAAAAGGGCTGGTGAAGGGAGAGGGATATAGCTCAGTTGGTAGAGTGCCTTCCTGTCAAGTGACATAGCTCAGTGGTAAAATCTGGATAATCTAGGTTAGCCTTGGGTTAAATCTCCAGTACTCAAACAAAACAAAGACAAACAAAAACCCTCAGAGGTATCTGCATATAAGCTTACCATAAATTTTACTGATAAAAAGCAGAGGTCAGTGCTAAGGTTTAGAGATAAGATGTCCCCCAAAAGACAATAAAACATTTTTTTAGAGATGAAGTGATTAGATTATAAGAGACATAACCAAATCAATGAATTGATCCACTGGCATGGATCAACTGGATGGTACCCATAGGCAGATAGGGTGTGGCTGGAGGTTTATATTTTGTCCCTGGTGAGCAGAGCTCTCTCTGCTTCCTGCTGTCATGTCCAGAGCTGCTTTTCTCTGCCGTGCTCTCTGCCATGATGTTCTGCCTCACCTTGGGCCCAGAGCAATGGGGTTGCTGACCACGGACTGAACCATGAGCCAAAATAAATCATTCCTCCCTAAGTTGTTCTTGTTAGGTGTTTTGGTCACAGTGATGCAGAGGTGACTAAAAGAGTCAGCAAACTCTGGCCCAGGGAACGGCACCTGCTTTTGTAAATATAATTTTGTGACACAGCTTAGCCATTCCTTGACACCCATCTGTGGCTGCTTACCCACTAAGAGTTGAGTTAAAGTTGCAGCTGAGGCTATAAGGCCTAAAATATTTATAATCTGTTCCTAAGAAAAAATTTTCCAGCACCTGATTTAAAGAATTATGTAACTCTCAATTTCTAAATAACACTAAAACATAAAATATTCTTTACTGTAAATTTTACATGGCCAGTTGATTCTCACAAATGCTTTTGTTGATTGTGCTGACCTCTGTGCCCATAGCCAATTGACAGTTGTGACTGATGAATGAGTGGACTTTCAAGGTGAATGTTAGTTAATACTTTCATTTACACCAAGAAGATGAAAGTAAAATAAAGATTACCTAGGATTTTCATTCATTTGTTAGAGCAACTTCTTGAATCAAATGTTAGTTTTCTTAAGTCCAGAGAACCAACCCCCCAAAAGTCCCTATTTGTAGTATTTGCTAATTTCCTTCTGCCGTGGCTATTTGACTCTGTAAACGTAATGTCACTGAATGTGGAGTCAGGACGACATACAAAGTGGTCTACCTTTATGAGGCCTTTCCTCAATAAAGATAAAATAAACATAAGAAATCTCTGAGTGCAGATAACACATATAGTAACATGCTCAGGAAGTAATGGGTTTTGGATACTTATGTTCCTAAAAGTAAAATTTATTTAATTGCATGTTTACACAATTTAATTTTTTTTAATAAGATGGGGTCTGGCCATCTTACCCAGCCTGGACTCAAACTCCTGATCTCAAGTGATCTTCCTGCCTCAGCCTCTCAAGAGGCAGGGACTATAGGTGTGCACCATTACACCCAGCTCAACAATTTAATTTTTGATAATAGTCAATTGAACAAATGACTCACAAAATTCTAGCAGATGAAACCATCAGTTTGCATTAGTGGGTATGGTTTGGCTCCAGCACACACTACATGGAGGCAGAGCAAGCAGGTACAACCAGAGGTCCTAAAGGCTCAAATGAAGGGACAGTGGGTGGAGGAAAGGAGATGGGGTCAAGAGCTGTGATGAAGGCACAATCTTCAGAACTAAGTGGTGTCCAAGATGCCAAAGGCTCAGGAAGGCAAGGATGCTAAGAGTGGTTCTCTAGTTCAGGGTGTGGGAACTGACTGGATGGCGTCCTAGTAGCCAAGTCAGGGACAACACGATAGCAGGCACAGATGTTGGGAGAGATACAGTGACTTCCCTTGTCAACATCCACCCTTGTGTCTTCCACTGGACCAAAGTGCCAGGAGATCACTGCCTTTCACTTAGTGATTAAATGATTGCTTGGGCTGAGCCAAATGTCAAAACCTCAGCCTTTCTCCTTAATGGGAACTGAATGAATCCCTTCTGAAGAGTCAGATGCCAGCCATTGCCTTGGAAAAAAAATTTTCCAGAGAGCACTAACACTCTAGTGAATGAGTAAAATGTTAACAAGAGTCAGATCTTAGGTAATGTAATTAGCAAGTTTCCAGAATGAGCAGACTCTTGCAATAGTCTGAATGATACAAATTGTAAAAGTGGGACCTCTGAAATTTAAATTAACTTTAGAGGCAAAATCCTCCTATTCAAAGGCCAACACTGTATCACCTCTTTAAGTCCTAGTTATCTTAAATGTATTAGATATAAATATATAACATTGATTTTTAAGAAAGAGCTCAGTTATGTCTGTTTCTCATTCGTTTCCAAACCTATGTTACTTTTCTTAAATCAAACTAATTTTTCTCTATGTTTAGGCCTCCAGTTTTGAGGCTAAATTGAGCAGGACCTCCTTGTTGGAGCAGGTTATTATTGGTGAGGGGGCATTAATGGTTTCATCAGACAGAAACTTTATTTACAGTTCAGACTTATCATTCCCTCCCCTCTCAGACTCCCATCCTACACAATAGGTCAAATGTCTTCTAAACATCTAGTGATGTGGAAGAGAGGACAAGATGAGAGAACAGGGAAGGTAAAGAAACCCCATATTGCTGTAAGAGCAGACAACCCCAGGCCTGCTGCCCTACTGGCCACAAGAGGCTGGCGATTTTCTGCCAAGGTGAAGAACCCCTGAGCACCTGAGTCTACCAGAACCTGTGCAGGCTCCTCCCACAGTGTGCTCAGTACAAAGGCTTAGAATGACCTTGGTTTACCCTCTCCATCATTAGCCAAGTGACTCCCTGTCAATTTCAGACCTCTGGTACTCACAAAACGTGTCATGACCAGTTTTAGCAGCCCCCACCAATGCCGGACATGAAATTGTCTCTCCCTCCTCTGAACCAAAACCTTCTCATGCACACCATCCTATCACTGAAAAATCTCAATGTCCCTCGTGGAAGCTCCTGCAGTCTTGTAGCCTCGGAGGCTCCCATGGTCCCTGACTCACAGCAGGCACTCCATTCATGTCTGTTCAAGGCTTGGTTATTCAAAATGTGGTTTCTCAGGGGAAAAAAAATGTGGTTTTGTAACATCAGAGGTCTTTCTTTAAATAGCTTCTTGTAAATATGTACTAAAGCTAAATGGAAAAATTTGGATAATTTTGTTTACTTAGTGGCTTCACCACATTACCAATAAATATTTCAGGACACCTGCTGTAAGGTGCACATGTACAAGCTCTCTATTATGGAATATGTCAGTGACACAAAATATACTCCTAAATGCAAATGGCCACTTTTAGTGGCAGCTGAGGTCATGTTTGCAGCTCTAGTAACCTTGTCTTCAATCTGTTTTAAGAAGTCACACTTGGATGTGTGCCTTGAAGAATAGCAAATATTCTTTGTCTTACCACATGAGACATATGCTGGCCACATACATAATAATTTGGGGAAAGGGGAGACCTGGAGGGCTGGAAGAACACTGAAAACATTTTTTTCTGACTATTTTAAACTCAGAACAGACCCTGCTCATGGACTAATGATCAGAGTTCATACCACCCCAGTCTCAAAGCCATCCATTCATCTCAGCCCACAGCTCTCAAATTTTGGCGTGTTTGAAGGCTTGTTAAAACAGTCGGACATCCATCCCCAGAGTTTCTGATTATGAAGTTATGATTTTGCAGTTCTAACAAATTCCCAATAATGCTGCTGCTGCTGCTGCTCCAGGGAATGATACTTTGGGAATCATCAATCCAGTTCATCCTCCAGTGAATTCCTTGGACAGTTTTTCCCACTGAGTGCTCAGTCTAGTTCCTACCTGCTTCCATACCGTGGGGAACTTACCATCCACTAAGACTATGAACTTTGGTCAGTTACTGGATGATCTTTCTTCCCTGCATTAAGCCAAATATGAGCAATCCCTTAAAACTTTCCCCTGCTTTTGCCTCCAGGGTTTGGACCTTCCTTCTTTCCATGGAGCCATCACAAAACCGTAGATTTCATTTTCTTTCTTTCCTGCTCCTTCACACCTCATATCCTTCAGATCTTGCTTTACACACTTTTGGTCTTAACCTTGTACATTACTGTGACAGGAAAAGTTCTATTTTTTCCTAATCTGTACAATTTCAAGATTAAACAGCTTATTATAAAACAAAATATGCATGAACCCCCAAAAGCTGTAACCCAAAGTAAGATTTCAACATTGTAAACTTGACCAGTTTAGCCCTTTCTGTTCTCAGATAAGTTACATATGTGAAACTGCTTTGGAAGCTGACTTCCCAATGTTAGGCCCCATGCAAATGGTGGCCTGTGATGATGTGTACATCAGTTTGCAGTGGAAGAAATCAGTATTTCCATGAAGCCTAATTCATTCTAGTTAAATCACTGCTTTCCATTCAGAGATTATGCCCTTTCTATTTTTCATGGTTGAAATAATCTTCTTGCCATGAAATGAGGTTGAGAAGGGGGTCAATGGAATTTCAAAATCAGAGCTCCCACCTTCTAGCTCTGTAAAGCCCTGTATAAAATCAGGTCAGACTGGTCTCATTTTGTTCTCATTCAGCTGTTGTCTTGGATCCTTGATTAGCCAGGAAGCAGAACGCTCCCTCTGAGTCTGGCCGCGTCCTTCCCCTGTGTATACCCTCCACCATGGAATGGAATGGGGGCATCTTTCCTGGAGCTACTCATTGTGTGGCCTATGTTCCCTGACTTGGCATAAGAACTGCTTCCTCTTCCAGGACAGGAGACACCTGCAGCTCCCTGAGGGGGCTTCTCCATGGCCCTATGTGTCATCCTCTGATGAGAAGAGGGTTTAGGCCATCTGACAGACACTGCCAACTGCTGCCCTGCCCTCCTCTGCCTACTGACTTCCCATGTTCTTTCACATGGGTTCTAAGTTTACCATTAGCACACTGGTTTTCAGGGCTGCTGTGCCCCTGATATTCTTATGGCCAAGGCTTAGAGGTGAGAGTGAGACTAGCGGATGCTTGTGCAACCACACTGGGGTTGGGCACTAAAGGGGTGGCAGCAAGGAGGCCCCTCTGCTTTGACAGGCTCCCCTTGCCCAGGCCTTCTGCTTTCCCAGGCCAGGTTCCCAGGCTTAGGAGGATCTGAGGTAATGTAGGGGTTCTGGATACTTCCTTTACCCTGTGCAGTCTCGCTCTTGGGCCATGGCTGTAGATCCCTGAAATTTCATAGTTTTAGTCATATATTTGAATTTTGATTTTGACCTGGGGAAAAGACAAAGGCTTCCAGTGACTATGTCCTCACATCCTTAGGATGACAGTATAAAGGGGTTGAAAAGGGCTTTGAGATAGGACACGGGGTTAACATGAAGACAAAGGGTACCCAGGGGTGTGTGTATTGTAGCCGGCGGGTGGGGAGTAGGGATTCTTGGGGATTCTGGGATATTATTGGCCTAAGAAAGTAGGAAATTCAAGAAAGAAGATTATCTTCTAGAAACAAGGGTCAGCAAACTTTTTCTGTAAAAAGCCATATATTAATGTCCTAGGCTGTGCAGGCCCTGTGGTCTGTTATAACTGCTCCACTCTGCTGTTGTGGTATGACAGCAGCGACACAGAGTATGGCCGTGTTCCAATAAAGCTGTATTTACAAAGCAGGCCGCTCTGGCCTGGAGGCTGCAGTTTGTTGCCCTTGTCCTACACGATGCATCGAAAACTCTTCACCAGCCTCCCTCGGCCCTGAGTTTCGTGCTTTCTCAGTGGTCAGTTGGTGTTTCCACTGTGTCATGTTTTGTTCTGTTCATTCGGTTTGCTTGTCCATGACCCTCATGACTTCTAAGGCTAAGACTCCACATCCCTGGTGCCAGCACAGAGCAGGTGTTTTGTACACATCTGGGGAGAATGTGCGTGTGGTGGTGGGGGGGCAGAAAATATTTATAGCAGACAAACCTCGCTGAGCATTTCCAGCCTCTTGGCAAAAAGCTACAGGGCTCACAGAGGAAAAGGAATCTTTCCTGATGACAAACACAACCAGTAGTCAGCTGCCTGGCTTACAATTTTGTTCCTTGTTAAAATTCAAACCCATGGGTCGATTTTGACGTCAAGCTAAACCCCAGAAAGCAATGCCACCGGAACGCCTGCAGACAGGCTGGTCCTCATCCAGGGAGCCCTCCCCCGCACAGAGCCCAGGGCCAGGCACTCCAGCCTCCATCCATGAGGAGGAAAAGCACTGTAGCCAGCCAGGGGGATAAAAATGCTTTATTATTGGAAAATCTAAGAGTCTCTCTAGGCCTGTGCAGCACCATTAGGTGACGTCAATGGCTCAGGGTATCCGAGCTCTGTGTTTCTACTCTTCTCAGAACAGCAGCTGATTCATGGCAGTAAAGGCGTTTCTATTTAGAGCTGCAGAAAAGAAGAGGTGGTCCCTTGCTTCTGCATCCTGAAGTCCTGCACTAACGGACTATCTGCTCTCCCTGTGCAGCAAGAAGCATTCATAGCTGGCAGGAGGCCAGGACTGAGACTCTCTATTTCATCGAAGCTAACCACAGGTTGAGGGCCTACTATGTGCCAGGCAGGTGGCACACAAATACTGGTGGCCCTCCTAGAGAGGGGAGGGGAGGTTAGCTCAAAAACAGCTATGAACATGGTGGGGGAGTAATACAAAGCAAGCTGTGGGGAGCAAGGTGGTTTTAACACTTCTTGGGTTGAACCATGGAGGACTGCTATGATTTGGACATATGGAATTATAGGGAGGCAAGGAGAATGGAGGCCCCATTCATTCTGAGAAAGGGAAGAGGAGGGGGAGTGAGGCCAAGTTGGTGGGCCAAATGGGCCTGTGTCCTCTACTGTGGATCCACAGCCCAGAAGCAGTGGTTTCCACTGCTTGTGTTCAGTAAAAGACACACCAGGATTGCCTGTCCCTCTCCCTCCTTCCACCTGGGTCATCTCTCCTGCAGACCTCATTTCTCCCCCCAGAATGCCTCAGAGTGGCTATTTGAAGATTTTTTTTTTTCCTATGGAAGTCATTCCCTTTCTTTCCCAGAGGTCTTCAAGGATTTGCTTCTCTATGTGACTTTATGGTATTAACTGAAAATTTCCTGCTTCCAAATTAAATTCTCAGTGCTAAAGAAAGCATTTTGGATTGGGCTAAACATTATGAACAAGCCCGTGGCCATGGATACCTTTGACACCCTGAGGTACGGACTGACCCAGTCCCACCCTCCCTCTGGAGCCTCTCCTTACTGGAAGGAGCCCAGATGGCTACAGTCCTTCCAGCCCAGGTCCACCTCCTCATCTGACCACACTTCACCTCATCCCGTACTTCACAAGTCTCTACCACACATAAATACAATGGAGTCCTCCCTGGGTGCTCTTAAAGTCCCTTAGAGACACTGTCCCTTCTTTAAAAATCTTCATCAAAGGTCATATAAAAATTTTCAAAAAAACAGATTGGCAATTATGTTTATATTTTTTAATCAACAAATTATAAAGCATAATGTGAAAAATCTACATGATCCAGTGGTAAAAGTAAAAATCAAGTGGAAAAAAATATCTCTATGCAGGATGCTCCCTATGATAAAACTACCTTAAAAAGTTCCTGAATATAACAACATACTAAAATTGTTATTTTAGAAGACAACATTCAAATGTATTGCTCTACATGATGTAATGGTAAGAACAGTAAGTTCTACTTCGAAAGTATTTCTGATCATTTGTCGTGGTGAAATGCTCGAGTGAATATATGCATTATATTTGTTTATAAGATTAAGATAGGAACTAGAACAGCTTTTTGTTTGGAAGAAGAATTTTATATCATAAAATATATCAGCCTGGAGAGTTAGGCATAAGGCACAGGATAACCAATGTGCACTATCAATAAAGCAAGATAGACTTGCAGAGGAATTTGGGGGAAAAATCTGTCAGAGGGATCTAATTTTCTCATAAACCTTCTTCACTGGCAACTACAGTAAGATATGGAGAAAGACAAGCAGAGAACAGTGGTTGAGATGTAACGCATGGCCAAGCTGACAAAGCAAACGGAGGAAGCTGAATACTGTACCTGCTTGTTATTGTCAGTGGTACAACAGAGCTTCTTGAGGGAGACAAAATGCCTAATTTTCCTAATAATATAAATAACCAGTTATTAGTCAGATAGGAGAGGATTCAACAAGTCAACAAATGAAAACATCAACAGAGTCTTCTTCTAAGCAGGTTTAGAATTCAAACAAAACCCAAGCCACAGGAAACACACTTTCCACCCTGAGCCCATATGGGCCTTCAAAAATGAGCTTCCCTGGTCATTCTAGATGGCTTGGAAACTTTCCTAGTGAGTATTTCATTTTGCAATGGCCTCCTTAAGTTTGGTGCCTAGATATCTTCAGTGATAGAATGAAATGCTACTGCAGTAAGTTGGTTTTAATTCAGCTGACATGAATAATTTTATTGCTTATATAAAAAAATCTACTCATTTGGACAATGACCAAATTTCATGGTTGCTGTTTTTACATTAAATATTCCCTATTCTTTTATACTTTGGTTGTCATAATGATGGCATTTTTCAGGCAGAGAAAAATCGTCCAATTTCAAGGTCATGGACAGAATCCTGAAACTCAACCTGTGGTCTAGCTCACCACCATAAGGGAAACCAAGCAGAAGATGACAGGCACCCCAGCCCTATGCCAAAAAAAAAATCAGCTCAGGATGGATTGTCTGTCAAGAGTAAAGCCATGAAATCCAGAAAGTATGTGAGAATTTATATTTGAGAAGATTTGGGTACATCAAAGAATGCACCCAAGTCTGTCTCTTTCTCTGTCTCTGTCCCTTTCTTTTTCTCTCTCTGGTTTATTTTTCTCTAGATGATTCTGAAGAGAGCTTTAAAAATACTGGTTATTCTGTAATGAGTTTCACCCAAATAGGACAGGGTAAAATTTCCCTACTTTTAATCAGAATAGCCTCTGATAGCTCACTGTCTACAATTAGAGAAAATAACACTAGAAATTATGTCTGGATAAAAGAATTTCTTTCTTTCATCTATCAAATCAGAAAAAAATTATTCTGACAGCAATTACCAGGCAATAGCATGGCTCCTCTGCTTTGGTTACCCAATGATTCTGGTCACACACACAAAGTGATTTTTAGCTTCAATGTTCTGAGAAGATGGTCTAAGGATGAGGATAGAAATGACATGACAATCACAGGTATTATCTTCCTCCCATGCTTCTGTGCACTGATAGCTGGTAAGCACACTGAGGTGGTGCCTGTCAGGAGGAAGGCCTGGGTGCAGCCTCTTCTCCATAGCTGGGTACCCTTGGTCAGGGGCCTGCCATTTGCCACAACCTCCAGAGTCATGCCAGGGGGGAGACACAAATTGCAAAATGGCACGAAATACCAGGTGGTGGTCTCTGAACAGACAGGAGGACAATTTTCAAACTAACCAAACAAGTAAAATTGGAGGGGAATAACTCTACAAAGACTGTTGAGTTTATGGATTATCTAGTTTTCTAATCATAGGAAGATTTGCAAGGAACTCAGGTAGTCAGGGGTCATACATGGGACTTTCTGGTTCCAGTTACAGGCATAATAACAGCTATCACAATTCCTTCCAAAATGTCACGTCATGTGTCCCTTATAAATTCAAACTCTGTGCTAGTCTTGACCTTCAAGATAGTTTTACAAAGAATCAACCTATTTAGTGGTCCTATTTAGCTTTGTGAACCTCTTCACAAAAATTAGACTGGGAGAAGAAGAAGGAGTTGCCTATTTTCCTATCTCACCACAGGATTCTCTAGGAATCTGAGGTTCCATGAAATTGAATACCCTCAGCTCCTGATCAGGACACCTTTCTCTCCCAGGTCAGCAGGCTCCATGGCTCTTTCACTCTTTGTGGAATAAGCCCAGAGTCAGTCTGGAGAGAACCAACAAAGGCCTGGGGCCTCAAGAAGGAAAGAAGGTTGGCTCCCTATGGGTTGAGACCGGCAGCCCAGGTTGGAGATCACTTGTTGTTAAGGGGAAGGGACAGCGTAGACATTGAGTCCACTCAGAGGGTACTAGGAATAATGGGACCACATATGATCAGGTGGGTGTAGACAGTTGGGGAGTGGGGGCAATGCTTTATGAAAGACCACGAGCAGGACAGAGAGTAGAGAAAACACATCCAGAAGGTACTGCTGGCCCAGTGGAGGTACCCTTGGTACACACTACATCTGGCACAACTCTGCTGCATTTGTGGACTAAGGCTTACGCTGGCATTTCAATGTGCAAATCCAGTGCCCACAAGGTCCCTAAGTCCTTAACTTCAGCTGAAAGAGTTGAAGAGTTTGCTCTCACCCTCCTTGGCCAATCACTGGGGTGATCTTCACATGCTGTTGGATGCTGTCCCCGGATTTCCGTCTGGCATAGTAAACCCCCTGCCACTCCTACATGGACAAAGAGAGCTCTTAAATCCTTCAGTAGAGGCACACAGCTGCTACTACAGAGGTTCTTAGAGGGCTGTGAGAAAGTTCCCACATGGTTTTGTTTTACAAAACTGCTACATTTTTGTACCTGCTGCAATGCTATCCTGGTCACAATGTATAAAGATAAGACCACAAGACCAATATGTCCACTGCTATGCGTTTGTTCAGGGTCCCAAGACACTTAATCAGTGGGTGGAGTTTGTACTATCAGTCCTAGGGGTTCCATGGCACCAGGTTTGAGAAGCCTCTCTTGAACTCTTCACATCACCTGTGAGCTTGATATTATCATCCTTATTTACAGATGGACAAACTGAGATGCTGAGATTCTTACTGACTTGCATATCAGAAAGTGAAGGATCTGGTTATAATTTTTCATCTCTTTAACCCTCCTTGAAGCCCCCACCTTTCTAACATTCCAGCAGCCTCCCAGCCAAGACTTCTCTGGGGCAAGGCTTGTTCCTCACAGTTTCCACGGGTGATGCCAGAGGAGCAAGACGATTCCTGCTGTCCCTGGACCCTGTGGCTCTAGCTTGGATAAAGAGCCAGGTGACCTCAGAGAGAACCCTGAGGCACTTCCACTAATTCTGGGAGGGAGTAGTTAAATCAGAAACGGAGATTCTCTGCAGCCATTCCTTTTCCCCCTCTCACATATGACGTGGCTAATGGGTACACATATTAGGGTCACCAGATCTGTGGCTGGATTCTTTGGGCAAAAAAATCTCTGGAGTACTTTATAATGTCCTGTTTCCTTTTCAAGTCTTCTTGCTCCAACTTTTTTAAAAAAGTAATTTTGGCCCTCACACAATCCAAACTCATTTTTTTCTTATAAAATGCCCTCACTATTACATGAAGACAGTGTTTACCGAACTGTTGCACGGCAGAGAAAGGAGGATGAAAGAAATAATAAGCAAGGAAGCATTTGGAATGCTTACAAGAAAGCATATAGGCAGTTCTGGCTCTGAGGGCCAGAACTCCTGAGGAGGAAGGGACTAGAGGGGAAATTCCTCCCACATTTCTACCACGCCTTCATCGACCTGGATGAAGTGGAAGCCACTGGGGAACAGATGGGGCAGCGAGAAGCCAACTACACAATAGATATTGAATAGTGATGAATAAAGAGAACAGAAAAATAATAACTGACCACAAAAACTGAGCCAACCCATCAAGACTGATATTAAGTCCTTCCAGTTCCCAGACACTGATAAACTAAAAAACACAGCAGCTCTCTGAGTAAGGTTCAAAGACAGGCAGAGTCATCCAGCAATGACAGGTGGGACAGGTGAGGTCTATGCATGCAGCGGATAAATGTCTTTTCACAAAACCTGCTGATGTATAATCATGACAAGCACCTTAATCACTTGAGACCCCAAATTAACTAACCCACTATTAAGGAAAACAACATTAAGGATGGGACATAAAAACTCTCCCAAGGAGGGAAACAAGGGGGGTTCATGGAGTGGTTTGGTCAGTTCCACCCACCTTTCCCTTCTTGATACACGTGTTGATGGTGTCGAGAAGGTCTGCGCGGTTCTTATCACTCTTGGGCAGGTCAGCGAGTTCCTTCCCCAGGAGCTCCCCTTTGTGATAGCCCATCATTCGTTCAAAGGCTGGGTTAACATACTGTTAATGGGAGGAGGATACATTATCAGTGTACCCCAGAGGGATGCTTCTGGAACACAGGAATATCAAGCTCTCTAATGAAGGTACCACTAGGTCTCTTAGTCCTTGACCACCCTGGAGCAGTGGCTTTCCTCCTGGGCAGTAATTTATTCATTCAAGTGCTGTCCGGGTCCCCTGTGGGAAACCAGAAGAAACTCTTTGGCAGGAAAAAAGCAGGACGCCCTAATCTAGCAGTCCTGGCCTGTGGTGGGCCTCTTTTACCATTAACTACTCCATGAAATAAGGAAAAAGAAGAACATAGAAATAAAAACAGGGCTGGGGGTGTGGCTCAATGATAAAGCCCTTGCCTAGCATACGTGAGGCCCTGGGTTCGACTCCCAGCACTGCAAAATAAATAACTACATATTATCTCAGTTCAATGGACTGTGGCCTACATTAGTCATCTCAGAGAGGCAGCAATTAGAAATCATGTCTCCTTTCCACTTGTCACAATCTATTAATCAATGCTATGGTTGGGGCCACTTCTAATCTAATCTGAAAAATAAATGTAGTTAAATGGCACAGGAATCAGCCCTTTGGGTACTAGGTTTGAGGCAGGTGAGAAAAGAGCATCCCTACAACACACTTGTGGGTCAGCAGACCGCAGTTTCTTTCCAAATCCTGCAGAGTGTCCAGGAACTTAGAGCTATTGCCTTAACTAACTCCTGACTCCTGTCCCCATCCACCAATTTCTTCTTAAGGAGCATAGGCACCAGAAGAGAGACCCAGTGGAGGGGACAAGCAATGCAGAATGTGAGCACACAGATTTCTTTGGGCACCTGGGTCACAGATTTCTTTGGGCGCAATGTCCATCTGTCTGCTGCTTCAGGAACAGTCTTACCAACTGTGATTACTCTTGTCCTCTATAGGGATAAGAGTAGTCAAGAACTGGGTGACAAGGGGACATCTGGGAACAGTGCTTCTATGAACACAATTAACACCAGATGTTGAAGGGGTGGGGAGGTTGCTCTGGACATAGGCCCTGTGGGGGTAGCTGAAGAGGAGGAGTCCATGACATTATCTTCACAGATCTCCAGACTCTTTCTGACCCTGTCACTTGCACAGGGCAGCACTGCCCTCCCTGTGCAGGGCAGGTCATTGTTCCCAGCATGGTTCCTGCTCCCAGGCTGGCCCCAGGGCTCCCAGCTCACCCCTGCTTGTGTTCCCCACATGCTGTCTGCTTAGAATGCCCTTCCTTGTGTCTGCCTCATCACCTCCAATGTGTCCCTCTCCTCAGAAATCGACCTCTGCCCAATCTCAGGTGGGGCCACTCCTAAGAGCTCCTACCTACTCCTGAGCAGACTTCAAGTGTCTGAATTATGCTGAATTTAAACTTTTGTTGATTTCTCTCTCCCACTGAGCATTAAAATCCTCAAGGAAAGGGCTATTTTGAGAGTAACCTTTGGATACTCAGGGCTATGTGGTAAATATTTGATGAGTAAATAGATAATATTGGAGAATGTATTGTTCTCCTTGTTCATTGGCTATAGTCCTGTACATTTTCAAGCGTGTGTGTATGCTTTCCCCATTGGCTTGTTAATATGGCTAGAAGTCATGGCCCTTTTTTCACCCAGGCCTCCTCAGAATACAGCAGGTACATCAGGACATGATTCTGGAAAGGCATGCAAGTTCAAATCCTGGCTCTGCCAATTACCAGCTACCTAGCCATGGGGGAAATTACTGAACTTTTCTGGGCTTTTGTTTCCTCATCTGTAAAATGAGTACAATAGCAGGACTTGATTCATAGGGTTATTTAAAGGAATAAATAAATATATGTAAAATGCTTAGAATTGTGTCATATAAATGTTTTAAAGAAAATATAGATAGCTTAAAAAGAGGGAGGCAAGAAGAGAGGGATGGATGGATTGACAGATACAATAGATACTGTTCCTATATTTTAAGTACTACTACCTAACTGTTAAAGAGCTGTAATCACAAAAAAGGCACCTAACCATGCAGCTGGGGTGCCCTGAGAAGGATGCTGGTGCCAAGTGAGGACATACAGGAGACATCCCGTGCAGGATGACTCATTCTCGAATTCTACAGCACAAGGGTTATTTTAGTACCCCCCTTCCATATAACAGTCTCAGTCCAACTTCTCCCTTCATCTTGCTTTGCGTTTTATATTTCAGATTGCTGGTTCATCTTTAAAAGTAACATGGAGACATTCCTTGAGGGAAAAAACTGTAGCTGTATTTCAGAATCCGAGTTTCCCTTTCAGAGAAGAAACTCTCCCTCCATCTCCCCTTTATAGGCATTAACTGTCCTCACTCCCCTGTTTCTTTCTGTTTCTGGGAGAGGCGGGGAGATGATTTCACCACAACAGTAACACCATCACCATAATACCTCTCCCAGGGAAAAGGGCTTGCTACCCACCAACCGCTATCTGTGGAATGAAGGACTCAGTTTCCTTCTCAAGCAGAGAAGATTAGATTAGATTACAAGTGGGGAAGGTGTGTAGAGGGCAGGGAGGGAAGGGAGGCCCTTCTCCTCATTACCAAAATCACAGCCTAGTGGCCCCCCATGAATAGCCTTGAGTGTCCTGGTCTGGATATAATGGCGGGAGATAAGGGACTTATGCTTGGCCTGTAATGGAAATATGTCTGGCTTTCTCTGTGTTCCTGGACACAGAGTTGGGACTGGAGGGCCACTAATAGTCAGCAACATGAGGAAGCCATCAGCTCAGTTTCAAGGGGCAGCAAGAAGAACAAACTCTAAAAACACAGCCAAACAGAAAACCAGGTAGGAAGGCTTTGGAATCAGAAAGACATGGCTACATATTTGGTTTGAATGCTTATTACTGGGGCTTTCCTTGGATAAGTTCCTTGACCTTGCTGGGACTAGGCCTCAGTGTTTTCATCTGTGCTAAAGGGCAATTTGTCTTTTCCTTGGTTACTCAATGGGAATTGGATAACTTAATGAAAATGCTGATGGCATGGTGGTCACTGATGTTACTGATCTGGGATGAGGTGAAGTGTGTCTATGGGTGCACGGCAGGTTTCAGAGGAGGCAAAGGTGAAGCTCCTGCCATGAGGGCCACCACGTGTTGACCACTGTTTTTGATGCTCCACTGATGATGGCAAGTGCTCCTCACACACAGTGACACTGCAAACCTGCTGCAGGTAGGCCAGCCCCAATTAGAGGGATGTCTACTTTCAGAGAATTTTTTAAGTGTAAATGTTTTACTCTCCAATAATTACAGTAAGAACATCTTATTTCAACAAAGCTTTGTCTACTGTACACATTTTCTTAGGAAGATGACATTAGTATAAGAGTGCTTTATAATTAGAGTTAACAATTGCTGGCAAATAAATATCTTTGAAAATAATCTATTCCTATAGGCATGTGCACATATGCACACACACACTCATTTGTTCTATAAATCTGGTTTATTTCTATGTACATACTGTCTCAACAGACGACTCAAAGAATTTACCCTGTTATTGTCAAAGAAATCACAGGTTCTGACATGAATTAACAATTTTTGTTGTTATGATTTATTGAATATCTAAATCTTAGCTTAAGTCTATTAATATTATTTGCATACTTTAATTTTCCTTTCTTCAAGGAAAATGTGCTAATATGTGAGAATTATGGGAAAGTTCTTGGCAAAAGGTAGTTCAAACTTGAAAGGTTCTATTTGACATCTACTGATGTAAGGTGTTTCTTTCCATACCTGAATCACATGGTCATCACTTGTTATTTCTATGGCTTCATGACAGTGGTCTAAAGCTGTAAACACTGAATTACAGGCCCTGAAAAAGATTGATGCAAAAGATTGATATTAGTCCCTCTATAAAAACCATTCACATTTTATCTGTTAACAGAGTAAACAGATCCTAGACTCATTAGAGATATGCTCTTTTTGTTATTGCTATGGTCTGAATGTTGAGTGTCCTCTCAAAATTCATCTTGGAATCTAATGACCTTTATGAGGGTCTTAAAAGGTGAACCCTTGCCCAGTTCATTATACCTATGCACCCTGCAAGTGGCACTTTTCTTGATGACCTTCCCTTTATATGTGGGAAACCAGGCTCTCGACCTGTGGTTATAATTTGAACTAACTTCCAAATATAGAGCAATTCCAAATATAGTAAGTTATTTACTATCATATAAAGCAATTTTGTAGCTAGAGCTTTGTTATTTATATTGACTATCTCAAGAATCCAAGTAAAGCCTTTCTTATACTTCATAAAAATAAAACAAAAAAATGTTAATTTACTGGATTAATATTTCTTTTTCCTAAAAAACAAACTCTTATCATGTTTTCCACTCATCAAGGCAGTCTTACTTTGCCACCGTTTTGATCTGTTTACAAGGAAAAAGGCAAAAAGCTCTGAGTGAAATCTGGCTAGGTATTTTTCCAGTTACAGAATCTTGCACAAATTTTCATCTTTGTTAGCCCATGGTTTCTTCATCTATAAAATGAGTATGATGATGTATTTCACATGTTTTTTGTTGGGATCAGAAAGGATGATTTATGTGAGGCATATCTCAAAGTGCTTGGGACCATACTATATAAGAATTCAACACATGGTAGCTGTTATTATTTGTAAGATCACAGAATAATATTTCTTTGTTCTCTAAGGCTTTCAAAAACCTTTGGTGAAAACAAAAATGAATCATAACCTATCTTTTCTCATGAGTATACCTGAAATGTCAAACCAAAACTGCATTCAATAAGAGTAAGGTAACACGCATGCAGAGTGAAGAATTTTAGTTCACTGACGGAGTGAGTTTCTATGGTTGCAGAGACGAGTGTTATCAGTGTGTGATGGTAAGCAAAACAATGAACCATGATACAGGTGAGCAGAGCAGAGGGGAGGAGCTGCCTAATGCAACAGAAATTCCTGAGTGGTGCAGACCAAAACCTTATTTCAACGCTCCTGTATACCTAATTTAAACTGTTTACTGTTCTATTACCATTACTGCATTTGTAAACAATCATTTTAAATAAGGAAAAAAAAAAAAAAAGAGGAAGCTTAAGGCTGTCACCAACATTGCTGCTGCCCTGCTTCTTGAGAGGCAAAAAAAGTCAGCCTTAGCAAAAGGGCTTGCCAGGCACCTGGTCCAGAATTGAGTTCAGCACCACAGGAAAGCATATCTGGGCAGTAATTGCCTCTCAGAAGTTACACGTGGAGAAGTTACACTCTGTGTGGGCTAATCTGTCAACTTGGAGAGCTAGATAATTAAGTTCTAATTAACACATTTTATCAAATGATAAATTCCTCTCTTGCTGAAGTATTTTCCCTAAGGTACCTGCATGTTTCAACTACATATATAAACAGGTACTTGAAACTATTATCATCTTGTCAATTTAAGCAGTGGCCTTTATGTAGGATCTTAGATCAAGCCCCAGAACTGATCTATTAAACATTCATCTTCTGATTATCTGCAAAGCATAAAATCTTCCAAAGGTATTAAGCCTAATGGACACAGCAAAGTCTTATACTGACAGTTGATGTAAAAGGATACTACTGATGGGAGCAGTGTATTATTCCCCTCCTTCCTCCACCACGACAAACATGATTGGACTGAAAACTTTATATGGACTTTTAACCTCTTTTGGTTGATGGATCTATTTAAATAAACCTGCAGCAAAATGGAGTAATCAATTTGAGTCATGTTCCTAGAGTTTGAGAACTTAATTGCCTGTATTAATTATTCATACTTTTCAAGCAGAAGAACCTTAGCTTTATTAATTTTCTGTTCTTGGGAACCATATAACTGCTTCTCAAATGTCTTTATTTTTATCCTTCAGGTTAAGAAGTTGGAAAACTGGAAAAAGAAACAAGGGAAGGGAAGGTACCCTAGGTGTAGAAACCCAGGTAGTATGGGTAATATAACTATTTCCCCCTGCATTTCCCCCTGCTGCCCCTGGTACTGGGGATTGAATCGAGGGGCCCTTTACCATGAAATACATCCCTGTCCATTTTATTTATTTATTTATTTATTTATTTATTTATTTATTTATTTATTTATGTGAAACAGGGTCTCACTAAGTTTCCCAGGCTGACCTTGAACTTGCGATCCTCAGCCTCTGGAGACCTGGGATTAAGGCATGTGTTACTGTGCCTGGCTTCCCCTGCACCTTCTTAAAGGTCTTAAAGGTTTAGAAGGAGAAGGCAAATAACAGGGGTGCAGGTAGAAAGTCTATAAAGAATGTAGTGCTGTGATGGAGTGCAAGAGCACAAGACTGAAAAGCAGGAGGCCTGATCCTACTCCAGCTCGGCCATCAACAGGTAGGGTGGCAAAAAGCACCTGGTCCTCAGCGTTTTCCTCTGTCCATTGCAACTGGGTGAATATGTGATCTCCTGTGTCCTTTTGAAAGGTGCTCTATCTGCATGTAACCTAAACAACACAAGCACACACACACATACACACATACTGTGAAGCCTCCTAGAACAAGGGATGGGCTGGGAAAGGTGATGTGAAGGGAGACAATTCTAGACACAAGTTCACATTCAAGCAGGGGTTTGGAATGAGTGGAGGGGGGAAGTGGCAAAGTAAGGGATCACAGATTTGCTACTTGTTCCTAAACAACAATGCAGATGGAGCTGGTTATCTTAATTGTTCACAGCTCTGCTTTACTCCTGTACCTCAGTGGCTGTCACACAGAGCCCATGTGAGGATAAAGAGCTCTACAAATGCCTGTTAATTCTCAGCAAGGAAGGATTCCACAGAATACAGAGTGTTGCCCATCAGAAACTTTGATTCTTTCAAAAACTGACGACTACTACCATCCTGTGATTTGGAGCAAATTAAACATGATGATTTGGGTATAAACCTAGACTGACTAATGAAAAAAGAATAGCTGGAACTGCATTAATATAAACAGATCAGCTGAAACTCCTGATGAGTTACTAAATCATTATCTTTATTTTAGATGAAATAGGTCTTTTTGTGATAGAGGCATAAGAACATTAGAAGATACAAATGGTCCTCATTTAGCTCAGATTATCCTAGACATTGCCTTTCATGAATCCTTCTGTTCAGCAGACTAATTCATCAAATGTACACAGAAACATGATTTAGATCTTACACCTTTAAAAAGTTATTCTACATAAAGGAATCTTAAAATCAGACTACATATTGTGCTTGATTCAATCAGACATGATCGGATAATCATAATCTTTTATTCTTTCTTGGTGAAGTAAATATGCTCACCATACATGATGTTCTGGACAGAAGTATCTATAATAGACATCATACTGCTGTACACACTATGTCCTTGAAGAATGACAGTCATGTTACATATTTAGCTGCAGCTGGGGGCGGAATTGTAGGGAAAAGTATTACATAATTAGACTATAATTATTCTGGCATTGTATAATAAAGAGCTCATTTCCCATTCTAACAAATGACATAGTCATTTGCCTGCCTCAGGGTACAGGTAGATGCTCCTGATGTCCTTGAACCCCCCAAAGAGCTAGAGGGAGGTCATGGTCTGGGTCACTGTCCACTTATCTGCTGGGCTCTGGTTTTGGTAGACCCAGGAGATTTACATGAACATACACACACATACCCACAAACGGTGAGAACTCAGGTAAAGTAGAGAGGCAGAAACAGCTAAAAAAATCAATAGTGTAGAAAGTAAGAGGATCTGAGAATTAGGCAAGCCCTCCCTCCTGCAGTCACAGCCTCCCAGTGTCAAGTCCACTCACCAGCTTCACACTGATTTTTTATTTAGAACTTAAATCTTTTCATTATGATCTCAGCAATGGGTCCAACTCCTCCAACCAATTCCAGGCAATGAGGGCTGAGAAGTCTTAGTACTAACATAGTGGTAGAAACTTCAAGTGTTTGAATCTGATAAGACCCCCTGAGAAGTTTTCAGCACTGTGGGTCTAAGCAGATTTCATAAGCCCAGCAACCTGAAGCCTGAAGCTGGGTGTGTTCATTTTATATTGGTAGGGCCACTGTGTACTGCTTGCTATGGACAAGGTGCCCCTAAAATTTCTGAAATAGCTCCCAATGCCAGTGTGTAGTGCAAAATCTGTACCCGGGCCCCTCCTGCATCTAACATGTGCCATCACATTTAATGTTGCCTAAGAAAACAGAAACACCTATCTAAAATAAAATGAGGGAACTGATTGCCAAAGCTATAGAATGTTGGGCTGTTCATTCTTTATTGGAGATAATGCACAAAGGATTAAGCAACAATGAAATCTCTTTTTCTAAGTTTATTTATTGTAAAAACATCTCAAATAAAAATATTAAGACTTCCTACTCTCAATTAAAGCAATAGAGACCACTAGGAATACAAATAATTAATGTACATTACTAAAAAGCATAAATCACTAAAGTAAAAACAATGTGGTTTTTTAGAAAAATGCTAAGAAGTCTGTGAAGCCAAAAAAAAAAAAAAAAATACAGATAAAAAGAAAACAAGGGATTTAACTCACTTAAACATTCAAAAAGTCTTTGGCAATATTCCTCACCAAAGGCTTTGAAATATCAGAATTCCCCAAATATCTGAATTCCCACAGGTTTGACATTCTTTTAAAATACCTTTCCATTAAAAAAAGAAAAAAGGATTTATCTTAACACTTTATTTCTTAAAGCTCTTTATTCACCCAAAAGCAACTTCTCAGATCAGGGTGCACCCAGCAGGGGGACCTGCTTCTGGAGGTTTATGCCAATCCATTTTGCTTCCCAGGGATAGAGGAGAATTAGGTTTAAAAAGGGTTTTGTTGCCGAGCGCAGTAGGGCATGCCTGTAATCTCAGCTACTCAGGAGGCTAAGGCAGGAGGATCATAAATTCAAGGCCAGCCTGGACAACCTAGTGAGACCCTGCTTCAAAATAAAAAATAATAAAAAGAACTGGGGATGTAGCTCAGTGACAGGTGTACTTGGTCAATACCCAGTACTGGAGAAAAAAGCAGGGAAATTGTAATCTTTGAACACAAATTAAGTAATGAAGAAGTAAAATCATTAGAAGGGCTGGGTTTGTAGCTCAGTGATAGAACACTTGTCTAGCTTGCACAAGCCCTGGGTTTGACCTCCGTCACCACACACAAATACATTATCATTACAGGGAGATGCTATCTTGCTAATTTTGAGCTAGGCATGAAGCTACCAGTGACTTCTCAGTTGGCCAGAGAGAGAAGCTCTACAGGGCTTTCCTGAGATGCTAGGAAGCTGTTAAGGACTGGCCCTTCCAGGGAGTGTGCATGGGTAGAGAAGAACTTCTTGCCTCTGCCCTCTAGCTTGAGGAGGGCAGGTTGAAGAAATGAGGGTCCTGAGAGTAAGCTAAAGCAGAAACCAGACATGCACTTAGATCCTGATAGTGCAAGAGAGCCCAGAAGCAGGAAATGCCACCACCCAGCATCTGGCCAGCAGCAGACACAAGAGAATCCTGGCTTGGAACTGAGCACCAGTGAGAAGCCTGCTTTTAAAGCACATTATATTATAACTATAAAGAGAACTCAAGTCCATTTCTTTTTCTTTTTTTTCTTTTCTTTTTTTTTTTTTTTTTTGGTATTGGGAATTGAACTCAGGGCCACTTGATCACTGAACCACATCTCCAGCCCTATTTTGTATTTTGTATTTTATTTAGAAACAGGGTCTCACTGAGTTGCTCAGTACCTCGCTTTTGCTTAGGTTGGCTTTGAACTTGCAATCCTTCTGCCTCAGTCTCCCAAGTTGCTGGGATTACAGGCGTGTGCCACCACACCTGGCCCAGTTTCTTAATGATACTGTATGCATACTGAGGATGCGAACAGAGTTCATGAAATTACTATTGTGGCTGCATAGCAATTATTAAAACTAGCATAATAATGTTCCCATTGGTTTGCCTCTACTATAGAGGCAAGTAGGATTTATAAATGTTCTAAGTAGAAAACAGAAAGTAACCCTCAAAGGCTATTCTTAATCTTGGTCTAACTATGTAAAAATTAAACAGGAATTTTCCTAGTTATAATTTTAAAACTGCTATAAATAGTGGCAAATATTATCAAAAGAAGAAATGCTTCTAATTTATTTCATTATATCAGTGGGCCCCCAGTTTAGATACTGCTGTTGACCAGCTGCCATTAGCCATTTAACAGTTTCAAAACCCCTGGGATTTAGCTATGAACCTATGAACATCAGCCTGTTGACAGATAAGGTTTTCTAAAGAATTGCTAACCTCGTGGTACCTACAGCCTTGTTTTGCTACTTACCGTAATTTGAACTGTGAGCGAACTTCCCCATGTTCTATTTGAATCAGTTCATTATAGCAAGCAATTATGCTGCTATTCTCCATAAATCTCTGAAAATAAAGCAAAGAGAATACATAAGACATCTTCAATTATTTCTTAGAGAGTCAAATAGAAAAATTTAACAGTTGTTCCTACCCCCAGGTAACTGTTATGTAAGCCATCTAGTAGATAGGATGAGATGAAATAGAAAATCTGTTGAGGAGTTTGAAATGTTTATTTAAATGTATGAGAAACAGAGAAGGTAATACTTACATTTAGCTCCCTTTGTAACAAAAGTGGGATAAAATAGTTATAGGAAAATAAACACGCAAGGGTTTCAAATGCCTCTCCCAAAGCATTAAAAATACTGAAATTTCTTTGCTTCATATGCATTAAAGAAAATCAGCTAAAACCCAAAACTCAACATATTCAGTATGCACCACACTATCAATGATCACTTTTAAGGGGAGAGGCTATTCTTTGCTCTTTTCCTAATCTTGCAAGTGCCTAATGCAGAGCTCCTTTAAAAATCAGTGAGATCAGGGGCTGGGTTGTGGCTCAGTGGTAGAGTGCTTGCCTACATGTGTGAGGCACTGGATTTGATCCTCAGCACCACACATGTGAAATAAATAAAATAAAGTTATTATGCCCATCAATAATTAAAAATATTTTTTAAACTTTTTTTTAAACAATGAAACAATGAAAGTTGGGCACAGCAGTGAATGTGGTGATTCCAGTCACTCAGGAGAGGATCACAAGTTCAAAGCCAGACTGGGCAACTTAACAAGACAGTGTCTTGAAGTAAAATAAAGAGCTGGGACGTAGTTCAGGGGTAGAGTGTATGAGACTCTGAGGTCAAACCCCAGTGCCACAAAAAAAAAAAAAAAAAAAAATTGTGGCATGTACATGAAATATTCAAGTCATAAAATGGGAATAAAATATTGATACATGTTACAACATGCATGAACCTCAAAAAATTAACTGAAAGAAAACATGCAAAAAATTTCATATATTGTATGATACCATATACAAGAAATATCTAGAACAGGTCAATCCATAGAGAAAGAATATAGACTGGTGGTTGCCAGGGTTGCAGGGAAGAAGACTGGGAGTGACTACTTAATGGGAAAAGAGTTTCTATTTGGGGCTCATGAAAGAGTGGTGGTTGCACAACATTGTAAATAAACTAAATGGCACTGAACTGCTTACTTTCAAATGCTTAATTTTAGTTTCATCTTAATTTAAAAAAAGAAGCCTTTCATGTATTTATAAAAACTAGTGGATGAGTGAATAGATAGATAGGCAAATGATAGAGTCAAAGGAAATGCAATACACAGTCTTTCATCAAAGAAGCATTAAGCACCCACTCATAGTAGGCATGAGATGCTAAAGCCCAGCACTCCATGGAGAGTGGAGTCTTTTTACTTAACAATCCCAAGTAATTTGTAAAAAAATTCCTTATATATATCACATTACTTGTAGGATATACAAGAAAATGAGTACTTCTCTTATGTGAATACATTGATAATGAGAAATGATTAATTCATAAAAAAAATAACAAAAATGTCAAGGAAACAGACTTAAGGACAATTCTACTTAGGAATGGGGACTATGTCTAGCTTTTTTCTTTACCTCTTTTTTTTTTTTTTTTTTTTTTGGTATGTGTGTGTGAGTGGAACTGGGTATTGAATCCAAGGGCAGTCTACCCCTCAGCTTTTTATTTTGAGATAGGGTCTTGCTAAGTTTCCCAGATTGCCCTTGAACTTAGAGCCTGTGGCCTCAGTCTTCCTAGTAACTGGGATTATAGATGTGCATCACTGCACCTGACTTGAAAATATATTGCATTTTAACTTACACACACCATGCAAATCTTTCTACACATATGACTAGCAAACTATTAAGTGAAAAGAAAACCAGACTTCCAAAGTATTCCAAACTTCCCAATCACATATTTACCTCTCAGATAGCTACACAGGTAGAAAGGGAGAATAGCAGGTCCTGCCAAAGACACATTTCTTTAATTTTCTTCAACCAAGTTGGTCAAAGAAAGAAATAATCATTCTCCCCTGTTCTGTCTTTTTTTTAAAAAACATCTTTCAGTTGTAGATGGATACAATATCTTTATTTATTTTTATGTGGTGCTGAGGATCAAAACCAGTGTCTTGCACGTGCGAGGCAAGCTCCCTATCACTGAGCTACAGCCCCAGCCCCCCTGTTCAGTTACACACACACACACACACACACACACACACACACATTTCCACACATCTGAAGCAAATGCCTTCTTCCTGAAGAATACCTTCAACAGACTCTCCAACTTTCCCTAGGCTTCTGGTCCCCCACTGTTCCATAGGGCAGCTAAGAAGGGCCATGGAAAGAGCCATAAACACACGCAGAAGGGAAATACTTTCTCTCTTTTTTACCAAGCAAAGTTAAAAATGGTTAGGTTCAATTTGAGAAAATGGATGAAAACTATGTCTCAGCCTATAGAAGAGCTCTGATGTTTTGAAGAAATATTAAAATAATTCTGTGATAAAGTAAGTTTTGATAATGTTGGGATGAATGGAGTTAGCAGGCGTCTTGACTATAGGAGCCCTCAGAACATTCAAAATGCTAATGGACAACATTGCTAATGTGCACCATGGATTCTCCAGGGAAAGGAGAAATCTAGTTTCCACTGATTCCCCAAACTCTTTTGAACACAGAAGGCTATTTCCATGAAACACCTATTAAGAGCTTTTGGAACACGAGTGTTTTGTGGAACAGTTTGGGAAATACTACTTTAGTGGACCCAATTGCATCATTGACTTTGTCATGAACGTGAGTTCTGGCAAGCTATTTAGTTATTTTGAAACAGTTTTCTTCCTCTGTAAAAACTGAGAAAATATGAAATCCCTCGTACTCAAGGAGGATTCAGTAAATCATTGGAACTAAGCCTGACAAATAATAATTTGTAGCTCTCCACTTCTTATTCCACAGAGATGCCCTCCAGGAAGAACCATATCCTGCAGCTGTGCCCCCAGAATGCCTGGCACATTGCATTGCACATAGTCAGAGCTCTATAAATACTTGTTGAGATAATAAGCATCATTTTGAATAGAAAAACAGGCAAAGTTTGATGTAAAAACAGCTTCATCTTTGTTAAGAAGCTAGTTTTTAGGCCTGGCACCATGGCACACACCTGTAATCCCAGCAGCTCAGGAGGTTGAGGCAGGGGATCACAAGTTCAAAGCCAGCCTCAGCAACTTAGCAAGACCCTAGACAACTAAGTGAGACTCTGTCTCTAAATAAAATATGACATAGGGCTGGGGATGTGCTCATTGGTCAAGTGCCTCTGAGTTCAATCCCGGTAGCACGCTCCCCTTCAAAAAAAAAAAGCTAGTTTCTAAAAGGTGCAGTGTGGACTGAGCATCAGTTCAGTGGCCCATGTACACAGGACTCTACAGGCTTCACAGGGAGTTGTTGGGGATATTTGATGGCACAATTTGTTCCTGGATCCCCACTCAAGGACCATAGACTGAAGGACTGGCCCTCTAGCTAGCAACACAAAGCCAAGTTTCAGCAAATGATTTAATACAATCAAAACAACTTCACAGAAGTCAAAATAGATGGCCTATTTGGAGGTGCTTGGATAGAGATGCCAAAAAAGATTAACAGCTACCTGGAGATCCACCTCAGCTGACCTTGAGCCATAGTAACTCTGGGGAGCCACTGCCAAGTACTGTATGCTTTCCTTGGAGAGAGCCCAGTTGCCCAGTTGCATGCCCAGTTGGCGTGCAGACCCAACTGATAAATGACCTTGATCAGATCTGACCCAGCATTCAAGGACACCTGGTCGTCCCTGACGGGATTTGACTTTCATAAACCCCACCCCCAAGGGTTTATTCATCTTGGCTGACTGCAAAAATCAGCGACACATCCAGACCCAGGGAAACAGATCCTTCCAGAACAGCATGGACAGGTTATAAAATATGTAAAGAGGAAATGGTGAACTTTTGTTAAATTTTCCTACGAGCATTTACACCTAAAGAATGACAATTGTTTCTCCCAAGCTTTTCTTTGAGCATATACACAGCTTCAGTTCTCCAGTCTAGATGTTATGGCTCCAAATAAAACCAATCTCAAAACCAGCTGGAGCAAGAAGGATCACTGAACTAAAAGCAGAACTCTAAAGGACCACTCAATGGACCAAGGTGAGCCCTAATTGATAAAACCCATGGTGTGCCCACGCTGGTCTCCAATCATCCCCCAGATAATGAAGAAAACTGAAGATGTCACACTCAAGGGTCCTGACTCAGACTTGAAAAGGTCAGCATTGGGAGGGGATGGAGTGGAATGGTCAATAGGACACTGATCTATGAAACCTGAAAATAAGTTTAGAGTTATTTGTCAGAAAATGAACAAGTAAAGAAAATAAATCACAGTCACATGGCTTCTTTGTTGATTTTTCCCCAGCAATTCTCCATTCCAAAACTCAGAACACTCTAATGGTCCTCATTAAACCTCTGCACATAAGGTTAGCTTTCCAAACCAAATGCCAACCATTGCGAGAAGATGACAGACATGAGAAGTGCTGGGAGAATGCAGAGTATTGGTGACTAGACATGTCACATCGTTCCTGTGACACACTGAGTCACTATGCTGCCTTGAGTCTTCCACAGCACTGCTGCTTCCACTCCAAGCACACCAAAGCATAAAGCAGCAGCTTCACAAAGGCAGTTTCTGCTTCTCCATGGTCTATAACCAACAAGGATTTTCTTTGAAGCCTAGGAGAGCAAAGCACTATTACTTAAAGAACCTAAAGGAATTTTCTTAATCTGCAAGGCACAGGCCCTATCCTATTTTTGAAGGGCTACATTATACCATCTCATTGAGACTCAGAGTAAGCCCAGTTATTTAGTTGTTGGTAAGTCCACTTGGAGTAATTAATCTCAATCTTAAAATTGAATATCAGCATTATTCATACAGTTATCACTTCAAGAATTTTTCTATTCTGATATTTATAGTTTAAACCAGGAATTTCATAGCATGGTACAGGTCATTTACTTGAATTTAAATTATGAACAAAACTTACATAAGTCAACTATGGATCTCTACCCTATTTTTAAGAAAAAGGAATTTTTAATTAGAATACTAATTATGTTTGTTATAAAAAAGTCAAACATGGGCTGGGGTTGTGGCTCAGTGGTAAAAGACTAGTATGTGTTGAGGCACTGGGTTCGATTCTCAGCACCACATATAAATAAATAAAACAAAGGTCCATTGACAACTAAAAAAATATTTAAAAAAAAGTCAAACATATAAATTAAGATCCACTATAGAGTCTTCATAATAATTTGCTTTCCTTAAATATTATGAAATATACTTATTTTTAACATTCATGTTAATTTAATTATCTTTTCCCACCCCCTTTCTCTTCTTTTTTACTTTTAAATTAACTCCATTATTTTTCTTCCATTTGCATGCACAGAGCTTTGCCTCCAATCAAATTTCTACCTTGAGAAGCCTGGCAAGCCTAGTTATTTAGTTTGTGGATAAGTCTCCTTGGAATCATCAGTTTTAATCTTCAAGTTGAATATCAGTGTTTTTCACATAGTTGTCAAACAAAGAATTTTCTTTTGCTAGTGTTAATGGTATAAACCAGAAGTTTATAGGATCCTGCAGCCACCATAGGTCTGTCTAGAGCATAAGCTCTGGCCAGGTCCTGGGGAACAACAGAACCCCAAGTGCCAATTTGGTGGACTCATCTTTATATAATCACATACACATTAAATCTAATTAACTGGACTGATTTACATAAGACTATTTTGGAACTATAAAATGTTGATCTGATATAATAAGATGTATCTTTATGTCATTACATATCTATTGCTAAGATATATGTGGTTGAGGAAATAAAGCAAAAAGCTTGACTAGCAGTGGCTCATTACAATCCAGTGAAACCATAGCTACTTCCTTTCCCTCTCAATTCTAGGGCTCATGTCCCTTAAAAGTTCCCATGCTATTTGCTTTGCTGTTATGGGAGAGTCAGGGGGAGGTCCTGCTTCACCATGTACATACCCGGTTGAAGCCTGCATGGAGAAGAGGAAGAACCGAGGCCTCTTCATGGTCATCAGATCTGCAGCAAAGCAGAAAATGTGGTCACTCAGCAGATACAAACCAGGATTCCTCACACTGAAACATGGAGAGAGAGCAATGAGACCATGGGCATTAACTCTAAGAGTGGCTTCCTGACCAGCATGTGCCTATCACGTGCACTGGCCATCAGGAACACAGATCCCACATCTGCCTTTCAGGTACAAACAGATTATAGGCAGTAAAGTCCAGTGGTGTGCCTAAAAGTTCCACCTGATACACATGATTAGCCTGATCCAACTGTGGACTACCTTTGTGGTTGGAGCAAATATATGGAAACAGTACCATAAAGGGACACATCAGTTATACTAGTCATCCTGAGACTACTGCCCCCAACTTTCTGGAAGTAATCATTCCCACCCCAAGGCCAGGCTAGGTCCAACTCTCAATGTAAGATAGACACCTAGCATTAATGGCTGCAGGACCCCACAGCAAGTGGGAAAGAAGTGTCAGCAAGAACACAAAGTTGGAAAGGAAGAAAACCAAAATTGATCCTTTTCACCCATTTTATGAGGTGGTTTCCTACACTGAGCCTACAACAATTGGGTCTTGAGTACAAGGCTGGGGTGGGGCTGACTTGCCATGAAGATACCCTATGTCTGGGCAGCTGCTGCCAAGAAAGAAACAGTGTCCCAGGACAGCTAGCAAGTAGCATGGGGGTATACACCCTGAAAATACGGGAAGAAAAATTGAACACAAGGATTGGGTGGAATTGTTGATAGAAAACAGAAGAAGAAACCCCAGTGTTCATTTGTGGCATTGCCCAGAGGCAATTCCTGCCCTACAGGAAAATTTTACCTTCTTTCCTCCCTCTTTACCTCAGGAACTTGAGGTTCTGACTTCTCCAAATGACCAATCAGGAGGGACATAAAAAGGGTTCCAAAGATAATAATATTCTATTCCTTAAGTTGTGTGGCACGGACCCAGGCATTTAATGAACACTTTCTCTAGATGCAATACTTTATAATAAAAACATAAAACAGGTAAAATATCACAACAAATAAGCTTAACAACAAAACAGGTGAAATATCACAACAAATAAACTTTAATGTGCCAAGGACTAGTAAACATTTTTGCTCCAGTGTAGGGAAAAATGCATTTCATTCGTGGGCCCATGGAATAAGCCAGGCCTGAGGATAGCCTGTACATTTCTGGTGTCCATGTACAAGGCTCAGGGACTTTGTTATGATCTGTGTCCAGAAGACAAATGTAAAGAAGAGGGCAAAGGAGGCTGGCCTCATGTCTAGTTTCCCTCACTCATCTCCCTTGGGATCTCATCTCCCACCAGATGGCAGGTGTAAGGAATCAACAGAGACAATTCTTCACTTTCTTTGGACCACAGACTATGGTAGGTATCAAGTGAAAAGACTCAAGGGCTAGCATGTATATTGGGGACCTTAGTCAGGGAAGGACTTTGCAGCCATGATTTCTACTACACCAATATGACTTTGGAATGCGGCGTTTCAAATGTTCCCTGGGCCAGCGTGCCCGCAGGAGCCCTATACTTTCTTGTTAGAGTTGCTGGCTTGTCAATTCCTTTATCACAGAATCTGTGCCAAAAGCCACAATGGGGCCAGTCTGACAGGTCTTAGTCCCTAATTAAGATCTTATTCTTTCTGAAGCTAAAGACAGCCATTAATTGATTGCAACAAATTTTGTCATTTGCAAAGGTTCCAACCATTGTAGCTTATAACTTGTACAAACAGTTGTTTTTTTCTTTTTTCTTTCTTTCTTTTTTTTTTTTTTCCTGTTGGCTCTTTCATTTTGAGTACTGGCCATTTCAGATAATAAACCCAGCAGAGCAGTTTCTCACCCCATAGTCTTGTTATACCTATAGCCCAGTCCCCTTCTTTGTGGTCCAGTATCAACATAAACCATACTGTCCTGCTTCCAGTTATAGGATGTCCTCACCACATAAACTTCATAAGCCTTTACTTGTCATGGATGTAATGCTTCTTTGTTCTCCTGTTACAATGTTTTTTTCTTCTGAAGTAAAAAAATCAAGCTCTTTCCCATTTCTTTTCTTCAAAGAAAAAAGATTAACAGGAACAATGTTCTCTCTAGACCTCCTCCTCAGATTTTCTATTCATTTTTAGCACATAACGATAAGTAAACTTTTTTTCCTAAGGTATATGAGAATGTGTTAATAGCAATTATGTAAGAGAGGAAAACCTAAATATTTCCAGAAACTTGTGAAATAAACAAAACCCCCAAAGCAAATTCTATAATTGGGCCCAAGATATGCCCTTTGCATTGCTAGAGCAAAAAAAACGGGATTACATCAGACAAATGTTTCAGCATGAACAGGACTGCTTCCAGCTGGGGGCGGGAGGTAAGCTTACGCTTGTGAAACCACGGCGAGGATCACTGTGTGCTCGGAGGGATTTGTGGCCCGGATCGACCTGCAACGAGAAGGCTCCAAGTCAAACAAGGTGATTTGGCCTTTGTTAGATTAAACAAATATGGAACTTATTCACAGTCAAAGTGGCCCCAAATCAAATCTTTCTCTAAAGGAAAAGTCTTAGAACACATGAAAGACAACAAAGAAAGATGCCCTTGTGGATTAGGACATCTCTTCATTTAAAAAAAAAAAAATTGTTTTAACTTCTGGGCAATTATCCAACAAGGTCAGACCTGCCAATTTTCCACTTCAAAAAATTGGCAAATTCCACTTAAATCTCATGTTTTTTAAAATTGAAGTCCCACTCTAAAAAGGAAGGAAGGAAGGAAGGAAGGAATTTGGCAGTTCTGTAATCCTTCAGTTATAATTTTGTACCTGGGAGGACTAATTGGGTTGAATCTTTCCTTTTAAAATAGTAGATAGTTCAGAAAGCTGACCCTGTAATAAAAATTAGAGCACTTGCTGGCACAAAGATACACAAATGGAAGTTTAAAGCCTACTAAAGATGGTTCAAAGGGCTGCCCTGAATTTTCAGTCATACTGTTGTTTGGGCTTAAATACGTTAATTAGTTTGTTCATCTGCTGGGGCTGAGAAATGTTGCAATATGGTAACAGTCAGTGTATCATGATATTTGTTTTTCTAGAACCACCTATATACAGGTAGTTTACTTCCTAGAAATTTCATAGGATGAAACCATATAAGGATATAGACTTCTGAGGTCCATGAGTCTTCTTCGAAGACATGCTATGCTGAAGCTCAGATTCCAGACTATTCTGATCAGGGGATTGTGAAAAGGACCTACTGTTAAAAAAGGACCACATTCTTAAATACTAGTGCAAATCAGCACACCTGTTCTGACCTATCTCCTTGGTATTGCCTTTGCTTGTTTTGAGATCCTTCAAAAAGGAACCACCAGTGACAGAATACTCCCAAGTAATTTATGAAAAAATGTGCATTTGTTTTTCTTTCCAGGTACAGGCATTTCTGCTCCTCTCCATATTAATGTGTCTGTGCTACCACCTCCCAGGGACAGTGGCGCCTACTGCTTTATCCTCTTCCATTCCAAAATTTCCTGATCTTTCTTAAAAATTTTACCTTCTCCTTATCTTGTTCCTTGAGGCCTCATTTTACTTGAGTGCAGGATCAGGAAAATGATCAGCCGCCTATTCTTGGGAAGTCAAGTTTCCCTTGTGGGTAAATGGTATTTGAGTGAGCTCCTTTGAGGAGGCAGGGCAGGGGGCCAGGTGAGCACCCCTTTGGTGCTGGTGCAGATTACTTGCCATTTAGTCATTCCACAGAGCAGATGCTGCCAAGGTGAAGTTGCTTGTATTGTATACTTAGGAGCCTACCAGATACTCAGCAGAAGCACCAAATTAAACAACACTGTGTTCAGAGGCTTGCTCTGATCTCTAGGGAAACACCATGCAATTCTAACCTTCATTCAGTTGCAGTGTGGCAGCATGGGCATACTGCTAGGCCACATTTTTAGAGGTGGGTCTTAGGCAAGAGGTTAAAGCATGTTCTAAACCTAACTGGACTGGAGCACGCACTCCTGGCTTCCTTTGACTTCTGTTTTTTCAGGCTGATTCTTGCTGCTCACCTCTTCTCTTCTATCCTTCCAAAGGAGTTTGTGTGGTAACAGGGACCCAGACCTCCTCCTGGTTGAGAGACTGCAGGTGGATATGAGGTCCAAGCATGTATGCTAGGCCAAGGTGCAGTCTAAATCAAAAGTCAGGGATCTAGGGTCATCAATGACAAAAAAGAATGCCCATCTGCCAGGAGTGTGTCCCCTGCTCATCTCCTCTGCTGATAGTTAAGCATTTGTAAATATATTGCCACCCTCAACAAGACCACTCATGGTTGGTAAACACACGGTTAGGTATGTATACCTGCCTTTTGAACTGTACAGATGTCCCCATTACTCTTCTATGCAGCTGAGACAGAAGCAGCACACTGGTTATATTCAATGAAGAATATAAAAGCTGATCTGATGAATGAGGCTTTTGCTTCCTTTTCTTTCTTTCTTTTTTTTTTTTTTTTACAATGGAAGCTGGACTTAAATCATTCTATGTATGTACAAGGACTATGATTTTTCTACTACAAACACATAAGAAAACTAAGTGAAAGCCAGGAAAAAGTTGATATAGTTATAAAGGACCCAATTCTAGCCTGCAAATCATTTTTTTTTAAGGTGGGATTTATTCAAAGGGAATAAAACAGACAGAGCTCTTTCAGAGTGAGAGGAAAACTGATAAGAGTTGCCTGAAAATATATTTATTTATCCTAAAAATAGCATCCAAATATGCTAAATGTGAATTTACATATGTCATTAAATAGGAAAATATTTCTTTTCAGAAAAATACAATTTAAGACCATTAAAACATTTTTAAATTGGTTACTTAAGGAAACTTCATCTTCAAGAAAATGAAAATCATCAAGGAACAGCAAGGCAATACTGTGACAAGAAACTTCATCTAATACATTAATTTCTTGTGAGCATACCAAAAGTTCTAGGAAACAATTTCTCCACCTTTCCTCTAAGTAATATGCAAGAGAATTCCAGCTCCATATGTAACTGGACTGGCCCTGGCCTAGCATTTAATTAGTGACCTCTTCGCATCTAGCTTCAAAGCATTCCACTTCTGCTAAATGGTTCAGTTCATCACAAGCAAACTCCTATGACTGTGCGTTTATTTATGAACAGACATGTGTTTGCTCCCCAGAGTGCAAGCATTTCTGTAAACAAGCAAGGGCTTGGGCCCTGCAAGACTTTCTGCTGCTACAAAGTGGTTGCCTTCACTCCATGTCTGGGAAGTCTACAGCAGGATCCACCCATCTGTGTCATGCATGGAAAAATTTATATTTCACACATTTCTGATGTTCATTTTGGGACAGAATAATGAAGTTTAAAATATCTGCTTTAAATCCAACCATATCTGTGCAATACAAACTGTGTGAATTTTAATTTTTTTTTTTTATGAGCAATAGATGAGGTGGGAAGAGGAATACCCTTGAGCCTAGCCCAACTCTTGGAATTCAGTCCAACTCAAATGAGGAAAAACAGGAAGGCAAAACATCTATAGGAAAAGCTACGGCTTTTCTCACAGAAGTCTGTGTATACTGCTCAGCAAGTTCAACACAGTTTGTAGAAATATTTGGGATAGAACTAAATATATCTATAACTTAAACCTTGTTCGGTGGGCAGTGAGATACTAAGTGCCTTAGAAGGAGGAAGGTACCTGCACACTGATTCTGCATCAAAGTTCCGGGTTTGTCTGTGATCAATCACAATAATTTCATGGTGCTTATCTAGAAAACATTCAAGGGCTGACTCTGGAGTCCGAGCAATGTTGCATCTGTAACCAGCTCTGTCACAAGCCCACCAGAAGCCATCACTCTGGCTATCTTCCTTTGCAAAGATTAGCAAAACCTGAAACACAGAGAACAGAACATCTTGACAGAAATCCTTGTCCTCAGAGACTACACTGAAAAAGGGCCTGTGGTCTACTGGTAAAACATGGTGCACTGAAGGGGAGTATCTAACTTCTAGGGGTCTTGGAACAAGTTAATTCATCTCCTTGGCCTATAGTCTGTCTATTGCTGTGAGATGTGATCAGAATAGCACCCCAGAAGCTTAGTTCTAAAACTTGAATGATAAGACAATACCTGGGCTCAATCACTCCGGTGGGGTTACTTGCTGCAATTACAAGTGTTCTTAATTTCCTAATTAGCTTTGTTTTTAGAAAAGATAAGCAGTAAAATTATTAACAGGGAAATTCATGCAGAGTAGGTGATGAGTCGCATATGAATATATATGGCTCCAGTGCAAGTGATATTTGCCTCCAAGTCCCTGGAGGCCATCTCTGAACTTACAACTAAAATAACTATAAAGACATAGGAACTCAAGAGAACTCAAAACAACCTCAGAAACTAATTTGAACACTCAATCCTTGCCAAAATATGGAAAGAATGATCATGAAATGTGAAGCTGATGGAACTAAATTGAGGAAAATCTGCTTCTAGTGGCTCATTGAAAAGTGCCAGCCCCACCCACTGAAAAGAAGGTAGCACTGGTTTACACGATTTTCCCTCCTCATCCACTGGGCACAGGAACACAGATTCTCTGCCAACCAGAAAGCCAGAGACAGCCTGACCAACATCTGAAGTTATTTACCTATGGTCTATCTCCCCTACTAGAGAATAAAGTATCAGGAAAGCAAGGACCTGCTGGCTGTGACTAGCTGCTCAATAAATACTTGGTAAGTAAAAGAGTAACAAGTCTTCAGATTTTCTGAGAAATGCAAAAGGGCTTTATTTCTTAATTAATTAACTAACTAGTTAATTAAATTATTGAGACAGGGTCTCCCTAAGTTGCCCAGGCTGTCCTCCAACTCATAATCCTCTGTATCAGTCTCCTGAGTATCTGGGATTATAGGTATGTGCCACTGTGCCCAGTGAGGGCTTATTAATATAAGTAAAGTCCAATAACAAAAACATTAAAAAATCTCACATGATTGGTAAGGCATTTAATATTCTTCAGCAGCCACTTCTGGTTTAAACAATTAGGAACTGAATGGTAGTTTCTCAGCATGAAGGGCTTTTAAGTCAATAGTCAATATCATTCATCATGGTGAAATACCCAATGTGTTTCATTTACAACAAAAAATAAGCCAAACTGGGCTGGGGTTGTGGCTCAGTGGTAGCACCTTGCCTAGCACATGTGAGGCACTGGGTTTGATCCTCAGCACCATGTAAAAATAAATAAATAAAGTTATTGTGTCTATCAAAAACTTCAAATAAAAATAGCAACAATGTATTTAAAAAAGAAATAAACCAAATTGTCCAATAATTACCATTACATTTAAACAGTATTTTGTTATTTGAAAATCAGAACCATCTAGGAGAATAGATACATTAATATCATAAACTCCAGGCACCCATCATCCAGCTTTATCAATAGCCAGATGCCAACCGATGTGAGTTCATATCTGTCCCTCCCCCTTTCCCAGCACTCCTATTAGTTTGCATCATATCAGATATCATATCATTTCATCCACACACATCTGTTAAACACTTTTCTATAAAAACAACCACAATATTATTTCATACCTAAACCTCCCCAATAATTCCTTTGTATCACTAGATATCCAAATTCATGCTGTTTGTCTCATATTGGAGACATATTGAAGCATTTTCTGTTTTCTAACTGCCATGTTTCCAAAAGAGAAATAATATATTTTTCAGCATGATTTTGACATTATTTTCGTAGCATGTGGCTTAAAACCACACACCAATAGCAGTTTGGGCAGTCATACTTACTAAAGGCTCACTCTGGCCAGAGCCTGCCAGTCCTCAGTCCAGGGTACTCCTAATGTCTTCAGACACAGAGTTCCTACAAGGGAAAAATGGGAGATGCATCTCCCAAGAAAACTAAAGGGCACAACCTTGTGTACTTTGATAGTGAAAAAAAAACCCTTCAAACCAAACTATTAACAAGGGAGCCACAATGAGAAAATGCAGGTAGAATAAACTGGTTTGTGTAAAAAGTCAATAGCCCTTTACTTGGTGTAGCTGTGGTATTAACTGAGAAACTCAATTCGGAGAGCTGTGGAGCCCAAAAGTGACAGAACTTCTTGTTTCTCATCTGTCTAGCTGAACGATGGACTTTTAAACATGAATTTCAACAACTTCTATTTCCTAGATATAATTATGCCTCAATATTTGACTAACACAATAAAAACACAATTCCATTCCCTTGTTAGACATTTCTACAGATACCACTAATCTCATTTGCCTTGTGTCCTTTTAAGACCAAGTGTTCCACTTTGGGGAGAATAATAAGCACTTTATTCAACAACACCTGAACACCAAGGATTCCTGAACATCTGCTACGTGGCAGGCACTGTTTTTAGTTGAGGAACAAAACCACTATTCTTTGATTGTCATAGTAGAACTGCAAAAAATAAACAGTTGTACATTAAAAAACGAGATTGTATGGAGTGTTAAAAAGTGAAAAGTGCTATGTAAAATGCAGGAGCACAGTATGAGGGGGCAAGAGTGAGTGACAGCAGAGGTATGAAGTGAGCAGCTGGGAAAGGAGTTGACATCTGAAGGAAAAGCATGCCAGGTAGAGTTCCAGAAACCCTACAGGGCCATGATTGTGCCTGAGATGTCTGATGGACCGTTAGCGATACAGTATGATGGAGGAGAATGTGAGAGAGTGGAAGTGTGGGAGGAGGTCAAGTTCACCCCAGAGCTGGACCATGTTTTAAGTCTAGGTCATTTAAAAGACTTAAAAAACATCACATGGAAACTTTCAAGACAGATTGATGGGAGGGAGCTGTATTAATCATACCTTTTTATTTTCTGTGTTTCTGATGTTTTGACATTTAGGGCTTTGTTGACAATAGAGGGGACAACCTCTCCCAGGGTTAACTAATTCCTAGAGATAGAAAAAGTATGCCTGTAATCCCAACAGCTTGGGAGGCTGAGGCAGGAGGATTGCAAGCTCCAGGTCAGCCTTGGCAACTCAGTGAGACTAAGTTGTCTCAAATGAAAAATAAAGAGGGCTGGGGGTATAGTTCAGTAGTAGAGTGTCCCTAATTTCAATCCCTAATAAGGAAAAAAAGAAAAGAAAACACCTCTCCTGTTCACTCTGCTTTCATATGCAAACCTGACGCATCCAGAGCCCCCACTCCAACCACCTCCATTATCTACAGGCTTTCATAGAACTTTCACCCTCTGGGCCACTACTTCCCTGCCCCTTTAATCCCAGGATCAGGTACTAGACAACTAGAAACAATGCGAATGTTCTAGACCCGCCAAAATTATCCAAACTAGTTAATTCTAAACCAGCTGACCCTGCTTGTCCATTCCTTTCCATGGAAGCGAAAGTAAAGGCCCTTGCCTGTGTGCTCCCTGCTCCCAAGCCTCTCCACTGATCCTTACGTTTCCCTGGGTGGCCCTGTGTGGTGTGGTATGACTCCCCACCTTGGGACCCATGAGTGATGATTTTTTGAATGGCAACTGTCCCCTAAGCTGTAGGCCTTGCCATATTTAAACAAAGTCTACATTATAAAATAGGAGTATTCCTATAATAAAGGCCCTTACTAGAGAATTTGAGTACTATTTAAAATTCTTCCCATTTACTCAAATATTATTTTAGAAAGACTACTTGCCAATTATTCAACTTTTAAGCAAAGTGACAATCTGCAGAAATAAAAATGTAAGTTAAAGTAAAAATACTGTAGTAATCACAGTGTTTTCAATGTTGCCTAACTTTGGAAAACTGTCTTCTCCAGGATGGTGGATCCAAGTGACCAGGAATGGACTGTTTCCATCTCCCGGGCCACAGTTAGACTAAGGATACTGTGTTTCCAGGAGTTTAGAATTTGAGCAGAAAGAGAGCCATAGAATGGGACCCATGGCCCACTAATAGGAGAGATACTGAAGAAAGAACTTTCAACTCCTGTTGTAAACTGCTCAGAGGCAGCCCACTGCCACTCTTCCCAAGCAATGACTTTTCACATCTTCCTTGGATTCTGAAAATATTTGCATTATCTTTCTAATACACTTACTCATTTACTTCTTTTAACACAAGGCAGCTGTTACTTGCCACCAAAAAATTAAAAAATCTTAAGTAATAGAGTCACTCATCAGCTTTAACATTCCATGCATCAGTATTTACAGTTTCTTTGTCAGATGTGGTCATTTGTTAATATTTATTGACCATTTACTAAAACAAATCTCATAAAATGACTTGGCAAAATATATTTCTAAAAAATCATTAAAGGCATAAAACTGAACTTGATTATAAGAAGGAAAATTGACCCTTGTGCATGATATAAATAATAGGTTCAGCATCCACTCAGAAATATTTATTGATGACCTTTTATACAAAATGTTAAGAAGTAGGACTAAAAAAGTGATAAAAGATAGTCGTAGGCCAGTCTCTCCCCTTAGGTCACCAGCAGGGAGAGAGTCAGGGAAGCAGATGATGGCAATAAATCTACTAATAAGTGGTGACCAAATATCATGCATGAACAAGAAACCAGGCACAGGAGAATAAGCCGAAGGAAGCAGTTTGTCTGTAGTGATCTCACTCCAACAACAGTAAAACCCAGCAGAACATCAGAAGATAAGAACGGACCTGGGCTGAAGCCTGAACAATGAGGAACCATCTTCTTTCTGGAGCAGACCTCAGCCAACCTGGGTTCTCTCCAGGGTCAGAATTGGCATGCTCACTTTGCATGGGAGAACCACCTCATAAAAATGACCTGAATGCAGCATGATCTTAATAAACAAAGGTAAAAATACATGGTTGTTCTGTGATGACTTTTAAAGATTTTCATCTAAACATCATTAAGTTACAAGTGTACAAGTGTAGCTTAATGATTACAAATGTACAGGGTAATTTTACTGTCTGAAAATCAAGTGGTCTTTTCTTTATCAATTCCTGGATCACAAATGTATAGGGAAATTTTTAAAATGTAAAATGCATATTTATTCAGTATGCTGTGATTTAAAGCATTGAGATTCGAAATGTTTTATTTCCTTTAAAAAAGTATCAAGCGTGGTCAATTTTCTTTCTTATAATCAAGTTCAGTTTTATGCCTTTAATGATTTTTTAGAAATATATTTTGCCAAGCATGGTTTAAATAATGCTAGTCACTTTCTAGCCATATAAATTATTAAAGGAACTAAGCTTCTTCTCTATGCCTTGATGAACTATTATTCTTCCAAGTTTGGATCAGCTTCCAATATTTTATCCTCTGTGCTTCTAGTGTCATGTGATACCCTCGGAGTTCCTTTAATGAATGTGATGTGTTTTGTTCACCTCACTTCCTCTGAGACATCTTCATTCTTCTTGTCACAAACATTGTTCCTATTTACATCAATGAGCTTGTATTCACTAATTTCTACTGGTTACATGTCCATATTCTCCCAGAGATAGACCCATCACCATTCCCATGGTCAGCTATTTCTCCTCTAACTCCATTTACATTCAATTCAAATTGCACTTACAAAATTATCACTTTGCATTTCTTTGATGTACTTTCATCTTCCTTGGCTCATTTCCTCTCTCAATTGTCTACTTTTTTTCTCAATGGTCATAAAGTCATGTGTGTTTATCACTGTGAGACAGAAGGAAACACAACTACACACTTTGCTGTCTGTACATAAGCTGAATGACGGACAGGCATGGACTAATTTCAGAGACTTTGAAATATTGATGTGGATGGTCACTGGTCATGCTGCACATTTGTTATTTACCTAGTGATTTGTGGACTGAAGAGCTTGCAGTAATGTTTGTACTTTATGCAATCATTCACAGTTAAAACACCAATGTAACTGCAATCTGAAACACATTTTGGGGGGCTGGTGTAATCTAACTAATCAATGAAATTTGCACACCTTAGAACTGTGTAAAGGGAAGGCTACCTGCACTGCTTTGCAAATGTATCCACAAAGACCTCAAACTCCCCCTCTTTCTCCAAAAGAACATTGCCTAAACCTTCTTGGAACCACAAAGTTTAATTCTTCTTCACCCCAAGCTTATGACGAAATAAGGGCTGGGCAAGAGAAGGAGGTGGAGGGGTCTGCTGTGGGAGGCTGTGGAGCAGAGGGAAAGCATAGGGACTGCAGGAGATGGCAATGACAGCAGGAGAGACCACCACTCTCAGGTATTCAGAGCAGATTCTGCATATGATCCATCCAACCCCCATCCCGCAGCTGAAGAAGCAGCAACAGAGCTGGAGCCCACGTCTCCCTGTTCCTTCAGCAATCTTTTCCCAGCTTCAGTCCATGTCACCTTACTTTTCTGGAAATCCTTACGACATGTTTTGTACAAGTTTTATTAGGAAAGAACAGAGAAACATCTTTTTGAGGACAGCAATAAGTTAAATTAGAATGAAATTATCTATTTCTGGCAAAGGCTAATAAAGAAAAACATGAAAACAAAACTAACTTTTTCTTAAGTTGAAGAAGATGGTATAAGGGTAATTGTTACTAGTGTTCTTTCTAAGGCTGTGTCCACTTACTTCCAAGTGGATTCTCAGTATCTTCTATCAAACATCTGATTTTCAGAATCCTCTGGTTGGCCTTAAACCAAACCCTGATAACAAGGACTTTCTAGACTAGCCATGTAAGTTGCAGCCATATAAATATAACATTAAACATTTGTCCAGTCCTTCAGAGGAGAGGCCAGTTCAATGAAAAAAAAGGTCTGGAAATTTTTCTTAAATGTCCCTAGGATGTGGTACAGATGTGAACTATAGCTTGATAAGACATTTGTATTATACCCAAAGTACTTGAAATATCCTTTCACTCTATAAACCTTAGTAACTCCATGGAGGTGGACACCATCCTGATCTTACAAACAGAAACTAAGGCTTGGATGGTCAAGAGACTTGGCTATCACCACACGGGAGCAGGATGCAAACTCAGGCTGCCTGCCCTGACAGGTTTTGAAATCACTATTTGAGTAACTTACTCTCTCTTTTATTTTTAATCTCCTAAAATATTGGACCAAAATTTCTAACAGCTCTGTGTTTCCATGAGACTGGCTGGAGTAGGTAGAAGACATAACATGGCGGCAGCAGTAAGGACAGATGGGAAGGGACATGCTGACTGCAATGAGTTTCCCATTCACACATGTCCACCAGTCATCTGTATTACTCGTTTCACTTAATGTGTGGTAGTCAGCTCCCCATGAGGCATGGGATCTCCAATATGTAAAGCCCCCTGTACACAATGTTCTAGAGAAATCCATGCCCATGCAACATGGAAGAATAAGTTTTGAAGGGCAGTTTTTTCCTTGCAAGGAAAAAACTTCAACCACAGCTAAGGGGGGTCTGATCCCAGTTTCATTGGAAAACCCAGCAGAAACACATCAATTCAACACACTGGGGAAATAAATGTGCTCCAGGCATTGATGAAGAAAAGACCACTTGATTTTCAGACAGTATCATGTTGATAAGAATTTACTGTCTCATAATATTTCCCTTACTTTTTATTTTCATGCCAAGATTGGAAAATATGAGTTTCTCTGTGACTCATATCCACTCCCCAGGAGAGATGTGCTGCATCACACCACGCTGCTCTTCCAATCCATTCCACTCCTACCCGCACTCCTGCCGGTTCTGTGTGGGGCATTCATGGTCCCATGTTCCATGTCCCATGTCCCAATTTCCCCTGGTGAACTCAGAAATGCACCCTCAAAAGCAACCACATCCTGAAATATTCTTATCAAGCCATTTCCTCCCAAGCCCTGAGGGCTCTTGGCTGATATAGCTAATTAATATTTTTGGCATTCCAGTAAAGTAACAAAATAAGATATTTTTCTCCAAGGAGAAAAAACTGAAACAAAAATGATAGCACTAAGACACAGCTTGATTTTTCTGAGATAGTTGCAAAGTCAGTAGAAGAAGCTCAATATGTGACTAGCTGTGAAAGTCCCAATATTAGAGGGTTATGAATAATAAAACCCCTTTCCAGACATCTGCATGTGGTCAGGGAGCATCAGGCCATCTCTGCCTCCTGTAGTACCTAGCATGCAGCCTTGCATATAGTGGGTACTCAGTAGATTCTTGTTGAATGAATCAATGAGTCAAACTCTGTTTCAATGAGATCAAGTAGTAGAGGCATTCTTGGTCCTAAATTGAACATCTTATCTTTTTTTCAAAGAGTCTCAATTATCCTGTCTCTCACTCAGAGAGGGGCACTTGACTGCTTGAGTATGCTGTCATTTAAAGCCAAATTCATGAAACAGGAACCAGGTGGGATATGTAGTAGCAGTGATTATGCTTCAGTCCTTACTTTGGGTGTGGGTTCACAGTATTCATTTTATCATTTTGTTTCAAAGATTAAGTATAAATAAAAAATACATTTTATGTTTTAATATATCAAATATAATTAATTCAAAATTACAACTGTTTTTCAGTTATGGGGGAGTAGAGCTGTCAAGGGATACTTAAATCCTGCAAATGACTACACCATGTTTGAAAGGACAGAAATACAGTATAGCTTGAGACTTTGTAATAAAATTTCCTGCTTGGCATGTATTATATAATATCAAATTAAATAAAAATTTCAAACTTCCTCATCAAAAGCCAGAGTTATGAATATTAATAAAAGAGCCACAGTATAGCCAGGTGTGGTGGCACACTTCCATAATTCCAGTGACTCAAGAGGCTGGGGCAGGAGGATTGCAAGTTTGGGGTCAGTCTCAGAAACTTAGCGAGACTGTTTCAAAACAACAAATTAAAGAAAGGGATGAGAATGTGGCTCAGTGGTTAATTATCTCTGTGTTCAATCCCTGGTACCCCTGCCCCCCCCAAAAAAGAAGTCACATATTGGGAGCAAAATAAATGTTCTCAATATCTTTTGAAGGACTTGTAACAAGGATATATAAAGAATTTCTTCAACATCTTTGAAAAATTAATCTAATAAAAATGAACAGAGAGCTGGGATTGTAGCTCAGTGGCAAAGTCCTGGGTTCCACCCCCACCCAACCCCCTTCAAAAAAAAAAAAAGAAAAAAAAAAGAACCCAACAAAAAAAAAAAAAAAAAAAAAAAAAGAGAGATAAAACGAACAGAAGACTTGGGCAAGCACTGCAAAGAACAGAGGAATGGCCAATAAGCAAATGAAAAAGAGCTCATCATCAGTCATGGAGAAAGGCAAACTTAAATCACAATAAGAATACTATTCATCCACTAAAGTAACTAAATTTTAAAAATAGACAACATTGAATACTACCAAGGATTTGAAGTAACCAGAAGTCTTATATTGACTGTAGAAATATAAAATGGTACAACCACTTTCGGAAGTGGTTTGGAAGTATCTTTGGAAAAGGTGTGGAAGTATCTTTAAAAACTAAACATGCCATTATTTTTAAACTAGTCTTAGGCAAGAAAAAAAAAATTCATCCAGATTTTGAAAGGAAGATATGACGATGTGATCTAGCACATAGAGATAAACCCTCACATTTATGGTAAGTTAACAAAGGTGCCAAATAATTCAATGCAAAAAGAGGGGTGTTTTTAACAAATGCTGCTGGGACAACTATGTATCCCAAGGAAATGAGGATGGATCCCTACCTCACACCATAGACAAAAATTAACTTAAAAAATGGATCATAAAGTCAAATGTAAAAACTAAAAATATAAAGCATTTAGAAGAAGAAAAGACAATGAATTCTTAGATATGACATCAAATGATAATGAAGAAAACAAATTTCAGAATGATGCTTAGAATGTAACACCCTTCAAATAAAGTTTCAAAACATTCTAAACAAGAGTGAATATTGTGAATGGATATATACATATGAAGAGTGAGTATCCAGATATGTATCATGGTTATTTTCAGAGAGGGAAGGAAGGAATAGATGAAAGGCTAAGTACTATCTGCAATATGTTGTTTCTGGGGTGGGTGGGGAACCTCTCTGAAACAAACAGCATAATGTTAACATTTGACAGAAGTGGGTATGGACGTGTACCTTTATGAATATTTGAAATATTTTTAAACAAATTACATTTTTAAAAGAACAAGACATCCTTATCATGAGCATTCATTGCCAGAGCAGCATAGAACAAAACGAAGATAACTGAGATTGATGTGCCTATACTAGTCCCCCAAGAAGTATTGCAGAAATTGCTTTGGGAATAAATCCCTGATACCAGCTCCTTTATTTGACATTGCCTTTATTCAAAACTGGTGTACAAAGTACATGTCCTCAGAATGACTACTGGAATTTTCCCACTTGTTTGTATTCTGCACAAATAGTTGTGGCTTCTGTTTATTTTCTCTCTCTCTCTCTCTCTCTCTCTCTCTCTCTCTCTCTCTCCCTGCTCCTAAATTTGTTTGCATCAGATTTTCCCAAGCTAAAAACTCTTCCTTTTGTTTTTTTTCTCCCTTTCCCTAGATTTGCATTTCCTTTTCCAAGCATGCATAAAGCATTATTTTCTTTTTCCATTTGCTTTTAACTCAAATAGTGCATTTCCTTAGTTTGTTTTCACTGTCGTCTGTCTATATGTTGGCTGGTTTGTCTACATCTGGTAGGCATCCCAAGCACAGGATAAGCTTTCCAGGTGCTAACAAGCTACAGCTGTTACAGAGAGGAGGCTCATTTATTTAGGACTAACAGGCTGATTCATATGCTGATGAGGATTTTAAAATGACTTAAACAGGTACAAATTTCCATTGAACATGTTTCTCACACAGGGGCACAGGAAACTGACAGGAAGACACACTCCCTGTCAGTTAGAGCCAGGTCAGCCCTGTGGGTGGCTGAGCCTTCTCTCCTGGGATCTTGGTTTCCTCTGTGTCATCACAGAGCCCAGTAGGCTGCTTGCCTTAAGCCACATGGACATGAAAGGGAAGATTTTTGTCCTCTTTTATTCCCAACAAACAATAATAGCTCTCATTTCTACATCCTAGGCACTCCAGGCTATTTCAGTTCACTTGCAGCTCCCTATGAGAAAAGCATCATCATTTGCAGAAAGGACACTGGGCCACAGGAGTGAAACAATGCATGTGAGCTCACAGCTGATGAAAGGCAGCGCCAAGATTCACACCCAAGGTCTGCCTTCACCACCACACTGCTTCTTCCTATTCTTGGCTGCAGCAGTTTTTTGGTAGAAAACTTGTTGTTCCTCACTATTCACCAGGGAATTTACTCATGATATTTATACTCAATATGGGACAATGTTTAAGTCTTCAAGAAAATAATCTGAGCTGAGCTCAGTGGCACATGTTTGTACCCCAGCTGCTGGGGAGGCTAAGGTAGGAGGATTTCAAGTTCAAGGTCAGTCTCAGCAACATAGTGAGGCCCTAAGCAACTTAGTGAGATCTGCTCTTAAAATATAAAAACGGCTGGAAGTAGCTCAGTGGTAAAATGACTCTGGGTTCAATTCCAGTACCTCCCCCCAAAATAAATAAAAATTTAAAAAAGAAAATAATGAGTCTTCAATTATGACATTAATAAAAGCAAACATTTGCAAACACACATATATATACACTCTCTGTATGTGGGTGTATGTGGGGCAAAGACAGCTATCTGAACCCCTTCATATAACCATGTGCCTGACGATAAAGCCCCTGCTGAGGACGGAGGCATACCTGAATAGGGTCCTGCGTCAGTCTCATGGGCCCAATGCGTACCTCCGCAGACGACACCTGCTAAATAAAGGAGAGGGCGTGAGAAGTGCAGAAATTGACAAATCCTTCCTTACACAGCATATTATGCTACTTTGTAGACTCTAAAGGGAAGGATCTAACTTATTGACCTACAGAGAGGTTACAGAATATCATGTATGGTACAATCCTGATTCTATAAAAGAATATATACACTACTAAGTGGTAGCTTTGGGTTAATTTAACTTTCAGGGCCTGGATTTTTATGAAACGTACTATTTTATGAAGAAAACAATTCAATTCATTAATTATTCACTGAGAACATAGTATGTAGGTTAGGCACAACTATTATTACAGCTATGGTTCAAATTCAAAAGAGAGTAAAAGTTCCCCTTGACCTTAGAAGCTAAAGTATATCTACGGTTTAAAAGCTATTCCTATATTTGAGTCTTATTTTTCTTATCTTCATAAGAAGAATAGTATAAAGAATAAACAGCTCACTCTCACCCACATTTACCATGAATATCTTATTCATCTCAGCTGAATTAACAGCACACCATGACCACAAGAGCTAAACTCTGCCTACTGCTCCTGCAGTGAACCTGGGCTCTTAGGTTCCACTGGTCTATACCACCTAATCCCCTTCCATTGCAGGCAGAGAGCAAATATTTGTCTTTATTTTTAATTACTTGGACTTCTAAAAATGTCTTTTCTCTAGACTAATTTGGTTGAAGGTCTTGGCTTTACCTCCATGGATCCAATTTTGTTTTTCTATAAAGACTGCAGTCGCTTGCCACTAGTTGGAGGCTTATCCTGCAAGCACCACACTGTACTGGCTCCTTGTCAGTCTAAGGAGCACTGTTAGTAAGCATCAGAATTCATGTGACCATTGCAACTACCTGGAACCAGACGAGGCCTTATCCGTTAAAAAACGAAACAAAACAAAACAAGAAGCGCAGAACTTCCTAGAAATTATATCTCAGAGGACTGCAAATTTCCCTTCTTCCTAGTTCCCTCTTTTCCCATGTTTAACTCCAGCCACTCATGCTGTGAAGCCTCTCCAAAATTTCAACATTCTTTTCCTCTGTAGGCAGGATCTCCCACCATGCCCTGACATCACTATGTAAAGAAACAAGGCTGAGTGCTTTGGCTTCTCACCAAACTGGCCAGCAGAAAACCTGAAAAGTCCTCTCATGACAGTTCACCTGAGGCTGCTGGCCCTCTACAGTGATTCTCAAGCAGGCAAAATTGTCCCTCCTGCTCCTCTGGAGAGGTGGCCTCCTCGACTATGACTCAGGCCCTCAAGTCCCTGAGCCTGTGAGTCAGAGACAAGTTCCTTCAGCATTTTTCTGCTGTGTTCTGGTAATGCTTGAGTTGTGTGTGTGCCTCTCTTACCCTTCTTTTCCCTGAGCAAATCAGCATTTTGCAAGATATGCACACTGACACAAACAGCCTCATGCATGGCCCCAAGAATGATTGTGCTGAGAGTCCTGTCCTGGGGCCTCCTGTCTCCCTGAGCTGCTGGGACTCCCGCCCGCCCAGCTCCACCCCAAGGCCAATGCTATTGGAAACACACACCCTCCCTCAATAGCTCAACAGCCGGGACTTTGCTTAAAAAAAAAAAAAAAAAAAGGTGATTAATAAGTGAAACCAATTTGGTTCAGATAAGTTCAGATAAGTGTAACAATCTGGGATAGCTTCTTGCTCTCCCTGTGAGCTCTTCAGAGTTCAAGCATCCATTGGACACAGGAGCCCCCTCCAACAAGGCCACCTGTTAGTGGCTCTACCAGCAAAACTGGGCTCCTAATGGGATTGTCCAGGAACAGAAAATAAATTGATAAAATAAAAGTTTAGAATAAAATAAAAAGCCACTTGTTTTAGAAGGCTAAGAGACTGAGGGGAGAAGGGCACAAACTATCCAAAAATTAAAGGTAATTTACCCCAAACAGATGTGTGGCCTATACATTTTTGTGAGTGACAATTATGCACATGAAGTAGTGAAATGGCTAACCTTCCTCTGTGTCAGGAGGCAGCTAGTTTCAACCTCACCAGTAGGATGGTGACTAGGAACATCCCCTACACTCCTCTGTCTTGGGCATTGTGCAAGGCACTTTCACATGTGTGATCTTAGCAGGAGACAGGCACAGCTGCCAAAGGGACATTCTATCTAGAAAGCACCATTTTCCTAACTAAAAACAGGAAGGACCCAACGTTTTTTTCCCATAATCAATCCCCTGCCCATTTATCCTTTGATCCGACCTAGCAGGAAGCCAAGCTGTGAACCTTCTGGAAGGAACACAGAGCCAGGCCCTCTCCCAGCCCACGTTGCTCCACCTCCACCTGCCCACTGCCTGTCTCCTCTCAGTCCCATTTCACTGCAGCCTTTCCCAGTGTTGTCATTCACACCAATTCCAGTTTGCATGCCTCAGTTTATCAGCTCCTCTGGTCCTAACCCCCACTTTGCTTATGTCTCTTGGTTTGTCTGTTCCTTCTTGGGCCGTGCTCCAGGTCTCTGACCTTGGCTTCTGTGTCCCAAAAGAACCCCAACACCTGTCCTTCTTGGCTGTGTGGTTGGCCCCCGACAGTAGCCAGCAGAGGAAACTTGCAGCAGGTAGATCTGCACACAGCAGTTTGCTGTTTCTGAAGAGGAGTTCTGCTGCCTACATTTACATTTCACCAAGTTATCATTCAGCAATTGTGCAGACACCTGTGTGGCCTCACCAAGGTTCTCAACTTCAAAGAGTGAACTCTGAGCAACTTCAGATGCACAGATCTCAATTAGTATATCAGCTCTACCTCCAGGAGGCAACCATGTTCGCCAGGGACAGAGAAACAAATGTGGGGGTGAAGCCATAGGTAGCAATGCTCTCTTGTTTGAGAAGAGGGGAGGATGGGGCCAGAGAGTGGAGAGACACACTTCCCAGCAACTCCAACCACAGGATTCCCCTATAGTCTATAAGGCAGGACGGTTGAGAACAGTGTAGTTTTAACCATACTGTACATCATTTGTAGTATGTGTGTGTGTATGAAAGATCACCAATTTCCCTTCAGATGAGCTGGCTATTTATTTATTTATCTGTTTATTTATTTTGGTATCAGGGATTAAACTCAGGGGTGTGTAAGCACTGAACCACATCTCCAGCTCGTGTTTTGTCTTGAGTTGCCTAGGGTCTCACTAAGTTGCTGAGGCTGGCTTTGAATTAGTGATCCTCCTGCCTCAGCCTCCTGAGCCACTGAAATTTACAGGTGTGTGCCACTGTTCCCAGCTCAGATGAGCTGGCTTTCCAGAGGGGGAGAGTCCTACTTTATAGCATTTGCTGATTTCCATGGTTTAAATACATTTGCCATAGTTGATCTCAGCCTAGCAATACAGCTTGGCTATGTTGAAATATAAAGATATATTCCTTGACTGTGGGATTGGGAATGTATCTTTTCATTCAGAAAGAGTCTGAGTGGAAAACTCCTTCAGTCTTGGTTGATCTGCAAATGTCTGCTGCCCACTTTTGTTTGATAGTTCAGCTGGATATAGAAATCTAATTGCAAGACATTTTCCCTCAGTCTTTGAAGTTGAGACAGAGGAGGTAATTCTGCTTTGGGAGGTGGGGAGATCAAGGAAGACTTCATGAAAGCAGGAAGGGTGTGAAGAATAGGAAGACAGAGAGACTGGGTTGGGGGAAGAAATTCTAGGTATTATAGGACAGTTCAAGCAAAGTAACAAAGGCAGGAAAGTAAAGGTGCCCATGAGGAAGAAAAGAAGTATCTAAAGAGGCTGGAGTATGGAGTATAATCAAGAGGAGATGGAGTGGGTTGGGGACAGACCTTTAGAGGTCACTAGAGAGTATCTCCCTTTCCATTCTGTAAGCACCAATCATCACATTGTGCAATTTTGAGCAGAGGACTCACAGAATCAGATCTTTAACTTGAGAAAATAAAACATTTGGTTTGCCTGTTTTCCAAATAAACAAGAACAGAGATTTAGCACAAACAAAATATACAAAAAACTCCTTTGAGTAGGAACAATAGCAATGAAAAACAAGTGGGAAATTATATTGCAATGATCAAGAAAAAGAATTAAAGGAACAAAAAGCACAGCTTGGCTTCACTTCAATAGAGAGGGAACTCCAAGATGCAGCCTAGCTGGTGTGGGACAGGCATCCAAGAGAGACAGTATCGTTTGAGTTGGTTAATTCACTAGTCATGATACCACATTCTCTAGAGGTGATTGTCACAACTCTTGAGCACTGAGAATCTTGTTTAGTAACTTGGCACCAAGCTTTAGAGCTGTCCTGAGACCAGAGGGCAGCTAAGAATTCAGAAGGGAAAGTGATTGACTTAGAAAACCCTTCCCCACCTCAGGGGCTCGCAGCTTGCCCATCCTTTAAGGGCCTGCTCCAGTGTCCTCTGACATCTGAAGATGCTCATGCCAGGCTTCATCCAGGCAGAATGAGTGACTTCTTCTTCTTCTTTTTTTTTTAAGTGGTAAGCTTTTTTTTTTAAGATGTTGATAGCCCTTTATTTTATTTATTTATTTGTATGTGGTACTGAGAATCAAACCCAGTGCCTCACACATGCTAGGCAAGGCCTCTACCACTGAGCCACAACCCCAGTCCCCAGAATGAGTAGCTCTTACTCTCCAGTGCTTCTCCTGCACTTCAGAGCACATATTTTATTAGTCATTTAGCGATCTTGCTCCTTGGCATGCCTTCAAGTTTCTCAATATTGTCTTTTTCACCATTTTATCCCCAGCCTCTAAAAGGTGCTCAGTAAGTCTCATAGAACTGGAGCTCACTGCTTAAGACCACCCAGATCTTAGGCAATTTCAGGAATGAGACTTCATTCTTCCTAACTCCCAGCGCACTGTTCTTCCATCGTGCTCCAACATTTCTTCGCCCACCTGTTATCAAGGTTTTCTGGACTCTGTTACAATTGTGCATGTGAGATGATCCAGGACCTGGCAATCTCTGCTCATGCCCCGTAGTCTGTTAACGGAGCTGCCGCAGCACCGGGAAGGAAGGGGCATGAGTGCGTGTGCACATGCATGTGTGTGTGTGTGTGTCAGGGTGCGGATGGGGTTTTCATAACTTCTGCCTTCCAGACACAGCTGGGAGTCTGAATCCTCCCCACTTCAAAATGCCGTCTCCTCTGGGATCACTCCTTCCTGCAGTCTGCAGTACTGAGTGTCACACAGAGGCACCCACAGCTCAGGGCAAACTGACCACTGCATGAGGGGGACAAATGGTGCGGATCACTTCCCACTCATCACAGGAGCCTGTGGGCATGGGATGTGCATTTCTAAATGCTCTCAAGTCCACTCTGCCTGGGTCCCTTTGGTTCTGATTTTGAAATAGCACTTCATTATCTCAAGATGTCCCCTGTCCATGCTCCATTCTCAGGCCAACTTGGTTCTTTATTCTTTTGAACTCTGGCAAACAGAGGGTGTTTCTGACTTTTGCCTTTTGAATGGGCCACATCCACTCTCTGTCTGCCAGTCAGAAAGGTCTGGCACTGCAGCATCTGGGTGACCCACTGTGAGGCTGGGTATCTCCACTCCAAATTAGGAACCCTGTCCCCTGTCCCCACCGCTCCAGCCACTGTGCCTGGCACTCCCAGAACACCCCCCACTGCCTTCTGTCCCCTCGGTCAAGGCGCACTGGTTGGCTCTGCCCTCACATCAGCCTCCAGCCCTCCTCTGGCTTTGACCTGTCTGATCTCCAGGACCTCCTGGCATTTCTGACACCCTGGACCCTTCAGGGCCCAAGGGGTCACAGGGTAGCTCAGGATCTTCCCTCCTCTTCCTGCTTAAACCCCTGGCTGGACATTCTCCACCTGTGCCTGGGGAACTGTTAGAACACACCACAGTCTGGATCCAACTCCACACCAAGAGACTAAGAATCTCCAAAGAGGGGACCCAGGAATCAGCACTTTTAAAATCTTCCCAGATACACCAGGGGTTCTGAACCACTGCTCTTTTGAGCAGACCAATGCAAAACAATATCCCTAAATTATAATCAAAATCAATAAAAGTATATTTTGTGATCTATTTTTGTTATACATAAATGATTACTAATCGTCACTAAACACTGATCATAGGTGACATATCTAACTGCTCCGTGTTTTATGTCCTGCTGTTTTGAATATTACATTAATTTGGCAGCATAATGTTTAATCACATAAATACCCAAATGCCTCTCATCAAGAGACACAACCGTTAAAGAAAAGATTTATTAATTTTACTTTAAAATCATAACTTCTATTCACCAAAAATAAAAACAAAGACCATTATAACAAAAGAGAAAAGATATATCCCATATCCAGAGAGATGAAATCTAAAATATTGAAAACCCCAAAATATTAGTAACTAAAATGTATAATAAAAAATTTAAAACAGGAATAGAAAAAACAAACAAGAAAAAAGTTGGCAAAAATTTTTTAAAAGATTCACAAGAAAGGAAATACAAGTAGAAAGAGGAGTTTAACCTAGTTAGTAATCAGGAAAAATAAAAATTTCAAATTACAATGGGATACTATGTTACACCCAATCATTTTAATCAGGAAAATAGAGAAGAAAGCAAACTCCATCTGGCAAGGGCAAGAAGGCAGACACACAAGAGGCTTACACCTTGCTGGTAGGTGTATATACACTGGTTCAACCTCTTTGAAAAACAATTCAGAAATTTCTACTAAAGATGAAGAAGAATATATCCTATAATTCAGCTCTCTCTGTGAATATAAAGATGCACTACAAGGATCAGCATTATTTATAAAAGCAAAGTTTAGAAATAGCCTAATTCACAATCTACTAACATCAATCACCATGTAAAGTTAATAAATATACCAAGGAAGAGACATACAAATGGAATACTATACAGCTATGAAAATGAATCAACCAGAGCTTCCTGTTCAAAATGGACAAATCTCTCAAATGAACATGGTGTTAAAAGCTACAACAAAAATACAAGTTTTAAGAGAACATATACCTTAAAGTACCACTTAGATGAAATATTTTGAAATATTAAAAACAATACTAAATATAGTTTAAGAATATTTGGTAATAGTACAAAGAAATACTGACAAGTTCCCAGTCGAGGGAAGTGGTCCTACAAATGCAGAGGGGGATGTATTCAGCGACAGAATACCAGGAACTTCAACTCTATTGTTAATGATTTGTTTTTTTAAGCAGTGAGTAGTGAGTACTTGGGTGTTTATTAAATTATACTCTCTATCTGACTGTATATCTTAAATATTGTAAAATAAATAAAATATATTAAATTTTATTGAAAGGTTCATTTTTTATTTTTGGCTTAATATTAATCAAATAATATCCACTACATTTACTATTTTATTTTTCAGGGAAGTCTTTATTTGGTGAAATAAGATATTTAAAATTCTTCAGAATACAGATAAAGTCTGTATTCTGAAACTTGGTAAATTAAAACTCTGGAACTTGGTAAATTAAAATCATCAAGAACTGAGCTAGGACTCCAGGGACCTTGTTCAATATGACCGCTCTGTGCCCCTACAAGACAGAGGCAGCTGATGAGTCCCCCACTTACATCATCTCATGGACTGGTCACAGCAGTCCCACGGGCCCTTTTCATACTGAAGGAGTTAAAGCCACAGAGCGTAAGCAACTTTCCCAAGGGGCTGAGGCTGAGGCCCAGGCCTGCCTCACTGGGAAGACCGCGCTCTAATCCGTGTTTTCACTTATGCCTCAGTTAGTTCCAGAAAGGTCTTGAATGGTGTATGAAACAACTTTAAATATGTAAGAGTTTTTTAAGTGACTTATAAATCAGATTTAAATAATCTGGCTGAGAAATAACAATCTTGGAAAAGATGAAGTAGGTGGGGAGGTAAGTGTCCACAACACTTGCCACCAAACACACACTCCTACAGACATGGGCTCTGAATCCATGAGGCTGCACTGCTGGGGCAAAGATGGAGATGATACCACCCTCAGTCCCACACCCGGGCCACAGCACTCACGTGACCCAGGGACAGGCCTTCCAGAGTTCAGCTCACACTGGCGCACACATACTTGCTCCTCATCTCCCCACTGTCACAATGGTTCACCAAACTGTTCTTTTTTAAGAAGTGCTATCACTGACTGGGCACAGTGGCACATGCCTGCAATCCCAACTACTCGGGAGGCTGAGGCATCACACAAGTTCAAGGTCGGCCTTAGCCATTTAGTGAGATGCTCTCTCTCAAAAAGAGGGGTGATGGAGATGCAGCTCAGTGGTACAATGCCACTGGGTTGAACCCCAGAATGAAGAAGGAGGAGGAAAAGGAGACAGAGAGAGGGAAGAGAGGGAGGAGGAAGGGGTGGGGAAGGAGGAGGAGGAGAACAGCTGCTGTCACTGTTCGCTGTGAGCCTTACTAGTTGAGAGGAGGAGGAGATGCTGAATCTCACCCTGCCTGGAAAATATGTCAGTGAGAAAAGATAAAAAAGGCTGTACTCATGTAGCTCAGAAGCAGTACTCTAAAGAAATAAACAAACACAGAAGTCATGCAGATGTCATTCCATCCAAACACAGAAAACTTGGCTGGCATAGTCTAAAGAAGTCACTTCCCCTATAAATATCAGATGAAAGAGAGAAATAATTTATACAATATAGTCATGTCATCTACAGACATGAAAAAA
>JAJEJO010005453.1:266999-305319 GCA_020662805.1 Glaucomys volans | reverse complement strand
AAAAATGAAAGCAACACCAGACAGAATAGAGAAATGGGAAGAAACCCAGATACTTTGTAACACCCCCAAATTACCAGCCTTGCTTGAAGCTGTGTCCACCTCTGAACTTTTCAGTTATTGTGAGCCAATAAATTGCCCTTTTCTTATTAAACAAGGTCGAATGAGGCTTTCTGTGCTTAAAACAGAAAGCATCCAATGAAGACAAATTACTTCCCCTTGTTGATATTTCAAAGAAATCTGATAACACGTATCCTCTGAGTGGAGAACAAGACCCACAAATGACTGCTGAATGGGCATGTGGCTTCCCAAAAGGAAGGATATGAAACAATCACAACCCGCAGGACTGGAGGCAAGGCCAAAGGCTGAGCAGAGGAGAAATGGCATTCCAACCAGGGGTCTGCACAGAAGGCAGGGGTCTCATGCACCCCAATGTCTCATGTGCCAATCAGCAGTCCCCATGCCAAGTGTCTCCAGTCACAGTGGCTGACAGAAGATTCCTCAAGAAGGATTCACAGGAAACTCATTCCCTGAGGTCTGGCACGTTCAAATGGCTTGCTGTGGATTTTATACTTGAAGGTCACTTTGGCTAGAGATAGAATAGTTTTTCTTTTGTAGATTATCTTTATGTTTCTCCATTGTCTTCTGGCTTAAAGCATTGCTGTCAAGCTTTAGGGCCAGTCTGAATTTCTTTCCCTTGTTAATGACTTGGTCTTTTGGTCTGACCCCCAAAAGATTTATTTTCTTTATGGTGAAATGATTTTACCAGAATATGTATTAATGTTGTCCATTCTGGATCGATTTTGCCAGTATACAATATGATTTGGTTTTTGTTTTCAGTGACCTCTATATAATGTATATGTATATAGTATATATTATATATGTGTATGTAGATATTCCATTTGTGATTACATATAATGGTCCATTATGTGTACTATATGGATTTCCCTTCCTGTCTTCCATATTTTTAGCCTTCTCTCAAATATTTTTGTCTTCTTTTTTATTTTGTTTCTTCTTCTGTTCCAATTTCTATTCCCCTTACAGTGCTTTTAGCAGAGTATGTTCATCTTTATGTTATTTCCAGTTGGATCTTAATTTCTTAGATTTTTTTTCTTTTATTTCTACTTCTTTTCTCAGTCACCAATTCTCTCATATCTTTCTACCCTCTAATCTGTTTTTCTAATTTGTATTCACCCTATTCTTTCAAAACCTTTAATCATTTTCTTAATTTTCTCCTGATCAGTTTGAGAAAATTAGGTTGCTCTTTTTCCTCTGTTTTGTAGGCATATTTTTCTAATGCACCTTCATACCTACCAGTTGTGCCTATGAAGCCACCTCCCCTCTCATCTATTGTTCTCAAATCAATACCAATGTCCACTCCCAGGGACTGCCCTACTTTCTGCAATGAGTGTTAGGGACAATGTCTGGGGTCCCCATCCATCAGAGCCCCTGGAAGTCATCATCTTTCAGTCATTTCTTCCTGCAGAGATGCTTCTTGTTACCAGTGGTTTGGCCCCAGCAGCTTGTATTTCTGTCTAAAATACTTAGACAATTATTTTTACAAAAGATATTGCTTGTGTATTGTTGCTTCATTTACATTATTTCTGTTTTATGAGGAGATGAGATTTTTTTAATTATACCACAAAAGTAGTATCCATGTAAGAAAAAAATTGCTAATTAGATTTTATTAAAATTAAAAAACTCCTTTTAAATAAAAGACACTATGAAAAGAATGAAAAGGCAAACCACAGATGGGGTGGGGAATGTTTTCAAAACATATTTGATAAAGGATATCTTATCACAAAATATACAAAGAACTCTTAAAACTCAAAATGAAGAAAACAACCAGAATAGTAAAAAAAAAAAAAAAAAAAGAAAGAAAACAGGTAAAAAATCTGAAAAGTATAAAAAAACCCGATTTTTTATAGATTTTAGTTATTTGGATATGGAGTTCACTCATTCCCAACAGCAAAAAAGAAAACCTTAAGAAACAATTGTTTTATTCAAACATTTCTTTAACAAATTTTTTTTTAACATTTTTTTCTAGTTGTTGGTGGGCTTTATTTTATTCATTTATTTATATTGTGGTGCTGAGGATTGAACCCAGTGCCTCACACATGCTAGGCAAGCGCTCTACCACTGAGCCACAACCCCAGCCCCAACAAATGTTTACTGAGCATCCACTATGGTGCAGTCACTGGGGAAATTAACATTTGCTCACTGCTGCACAAGCTGATTAATGACTTGATTTGGACTGAACTCAAGAGTTTCTGCCTCCCGTTCCTGTGTTGCACCTGCTACATCACCCCCCAGATAGCCTGCCTATTAGTGGGGAAGTAAAGGAAAGTACCCATTGTCTTTCTGGGGGAGGGGGAATCAACTGAAAAGATGTCAAGTCTCTCCAAAATTAATCTACATAGTAAGTACTAGAAATATCCTGGAACAATTATTTTTCTATTTTAAAAATTTTAACTGACACCTAATTGTACATATTTATAGGGTACAGTGTGATAGTTCAATATATGGGCAGCATGCATTATGATCAGATTAGGGTAGCTGCTATATCATCACTGCAAACGTTTATCCCTTTTTGTCCTAGGAACACTCAAAAGCCTCTTTGTTAGCTATTTTGAATACATATTCAATTGTTGTCAACCATAGCATCCTACTGTACTATAGAACATGGGAAATTATTTCTCCTCTCCAACTGCACCACTGTGCCCATTAACCATGCTCTCTCTATCTCATCTTCCCTCACACCCTTCCCAGTCTCTGATAACCATCGTTTTATTCTCTACTTCTATAACATCAACTTTTTTTAATTGTTCATGTATGAGAACATGTAGTATTTGTCTTTCTGTGCCTGACTTACTTCACTTAACATAATGTCCTCTAGTTCCATCCATATTCCAGCACAACATTGTCAACTTCTGAAATGATTCTGAAATCCTTGTAGAAGAATAAATGCCAGCAACTGCAAAGAAGAATTATGATTATTTTGCTCTGCCAGATGTAAAAATGCACTGCAAAGATACAATTATCAAAACGATGTGAATCTGGCAGAGATATCAATGAAAGATACCAGAACCTATAACTGATCCAACATATGTATGTATATATAATCTCTATAGATTTATATATATATGATTTTAGTATAAGTGTCCCCTATCACTGGGGAAGAAGTGGATAATTCAATAATAATATTGTGATAACTGGTTAACTGTGTTTAAAAAAATTCAAGTCAACTCCATGTGTCAGGAGTATACACAATTACTTCCAGATAGATTTAAAATTTCAAATGGAAAAAACTGAAAAAAAAATTCAAAACCAATGTAAACACCTACTTATATCATACAAGGATCCTGAAGACTTTTGCTAAAAATAACATCAAAGACAAAAACCATGAAAGAAAATATTATTAGATTTTTACCAATAAAAATACTTAAAAGCTCAATAAATACTAAAATACAAAACAAACCAAGAAAAAATATTAGTAATGTATCATAGAAAGGATGCATTGACATCCTTATTAGAATTTTTAAGGCTCTAAGAAGACATTAATTAAAAAGGCAAGCACCCCAATCAAAAATAGGTCAAGAAAAGAACAAGCAATTCACAAAACAAACACACAGACAGGCTGTAAAAATTATGCAACAATGTTCAGCCTCTCTGGCAATCCAAAAATGCAAATTAAAACAACTATATTCCACTTTTTGCTCCTCAAATTCCAAAGATCTTACAATGATGGTTGTTGATGCTGATGAGGGTCTGAGGTGAATCAGTGTTTTCACACCTTGCCTGAGGGAGGAGAAAACTGCCCCAGGATTCTAGATACCTTCATACACACATACACATACACATACACATACACACACAACCCACTTGCTTTTCTGGGCCATGGTAACAAAGAGCTAGAATCCTAAACTGTGTCTGAGACTCTTTCAATCTTTGCCTCCTTTCCTCTGTTTATACATCTGCCATTATATTTATCACGCAATAATTTGGTCACCATAACCACAAACTGTTGAGCACAGGAGGACCCTAGGAGAAAGATGCCAGCTCTATCCAACCACAGTCAGGGAACCAATAAGTGATCAGCTGTGACAGGATGCATATCAGCACCCAACGCCCAGATCCATCTGCTACAACCAACACTTACAGATATTTGATGAGTGGGTGTTTAATTTAATACATCATTAAAAAGCTGAAAAAGCCCGTGGTAAATGGAAGATTACTGTGCTCCTTGGCATAAAATGCAGGCTGCTGGAGAACTAAAGCTGCCAATGTTGCTATTTGGTAAAAGGTTTTTAATAGAAGACCAGACTGGAATTCCTTTCTCCCATGTGTAACTAAGGGATAATAATACTTGCCCCTTGGAGAGGGCAGATGTCGAATCTGTATTACTCATGGACGGATCTTGGCACAGCAGGCAGGTGATAAATGATAGATATTATGATGATGATCTCTCATTCATTCTTCTGGAAAATCCTTACTGAGCCCCATAGTGAGCCAGAAATGAAATAGGTGCCTGACATTCGTTATCTCTCTTAATAAGCTGGGTCATCACAGCATAAGCTCTTGCTTTAGTTCACAGGAAAATACAATCCTAGAACATTTGACTTGCTCATTTAAAAACACAGATGTCAATTTCTAGATTAGCTAACTTCACCCACTCATACCCCAATATTACAGAAAAGAGTTGCTTTATGCCCTTACTTTTATTATTTCAAAATGCTCTACAGATGCTGACCTCATGGTGAAGGAGGGCTTCCAAGGATCTGAGAACTGGAAGGCTTCCAAGGAGTCATCTTGTCCAACCTTTTGTTTTGTAGGTTATCCGATAATGCCTAAGAGGGTAGATGGTATGCCCAAGGCAACACACAAGTGGGATATCACATTGGGACAACATTGAGGTCTTTGGGCTGCTGGTCCAGTGATTCTTCTACTCTGTTCCACAATTTTTCCCTGGTAACCATTAACATGCCTTTCTTCCAAAAAGAGAAACATGAAATAGCACATTTTCAGGTCTGGCAAAAAATGTGGCTTTGGGTGCTCATGCTCTTCAAGGCCACTGACAATTCTGAAAGCACAAGTTGAGAAGGTGAACAGAGCTTTCATCCACTTCACAGATATGGAAGGACAAAACTGGTGTTCTGGGCTCTGGGAAAGATTTTCAATGGGACTCCAGAGGGCTGTAACCCAGGAACAGGACTGACCTGGAAATTGACCATCCTTCATATGGATGAAACCCTTCTTTAAATCATCTTGTTGAATGATCATCATCTGCTCCTTGCCTAGCTGCCAACAAAAAGCAAAAGTAAGATCTGTCTGGAGAAATATGCCATCTTGAACATCCAACTTTTTTCTAAAATTGCTCTAATTTAATGTTCAACACTCAGCAAAAAATATCTAGGATTACAAGAGGGAAAAATTGATCAAAAGTCAAAAGAACAAAATAAAATAGACACATAGAAGATTTAGATATTAGAGTTATCATAAACAGACTTTAAAATAACTGTGGTTAACATGTTCAAATAATTAGAAGAGAAAATATAAGATGTTTGGGAAAACTAAGAATACTACCAGGTGCAGTGGTGCACCCCTTTAATCCCAGTGGTTTGGGAGGCTGAGGCAGGAGGATCACAAGTTCAAAGTCATCCAGCAAAAGCAAGGTGCTAAACAACTCAGTGAGACCTGTCTCTAAATCAAATACAAAATAGGGCTGGGGATGTGGTTCAGTGGTTGAGTACTCCTGAGTTCAACGCCAAGTAAACTGCCCCCCAAAATCCTAAGAATACCATTAAAAATTAAGTGGAAATTTTAGTACTTAAAAACACAATAAATTTAGTCACTAAATAGTCAGGTTTATAAGGATATTCAGTACAGTGAACAGAACTGGGGGACTGAAATATATGTCAAAAAAGGAAGATCTAGAGAAACAAAAGGATGGCAAACTTAAGGAGTGTCAGAGACATCTGGGACACAGAAAAGGTGTCATATACATGTAAATGCACTCCCAGGAGGATAACAAAGAGACAATGGAACACAAACAACATTTGAAGAGAAAATGACTAAGAATATTCCAATGCTAAAGAAATAAATCAAGTAACTAATCCAGGAAGCACTATTTACCCTAAGAAGAAGGAATAAAAAGAAAACAACACCTAAGCGCATGATAGAAGAACACTTGAAAGCAAATTACAAGTAAAAAAAAATATTTTAAAATAGCCAAGGACAAAAACAAAATTAGTTTAAAGGAGCAATAATAGTAAGACTAACAACTAATGTCTTAACAGAAATAATGGAAGGCAAAACACAATGAGAACACTCTGAAATACGAAAATGAAATACATGCCAACCTGGAACTCAATACTCAATAAGAATATACTTCAAACCTAATAGTAGGATAAAATTTCCAGACAAACAAAAACTGAGAATTATCACTAGGAGACTGGCATTAAAGAAAATATTAAAGGGAGATCTTTAGTCAGAAGGCAAATGATCTCAGCTGGAGGCTCAGAGATGGAAAATATCATGAACGTCCCTGGAAAAAGGCAAATTTGTGAGTAAATCCAAATGAACATTGAACATAGAAAACAATAATAATATCTTCTGGAATTTAAAAATACATAGAATTAAAATGCATGAAAATAAGAACATAAAATCAGGAGGGAAATAACTGAAATTTAAGTGTCCAAAAGTCCCTCTATCTCTGGGAGAAGAGTAGAGGTATTAATATTAGGCTAATAGATTAATAGTAATTTTGTAATTTTTACTAATTACAAGAAGAATACAAACAGTATAACTAGCAAGTTAATAGAAGGAGAAATGGAATAAAATATTTAAACTGATAGAAACTAAAATAGGAAAAGAAATACTAAACCTAGAACAGGTGGGAAAAATAGAAAGCAAGCAGTACAAAAACAGCATTAAATGCAAATATATTGCCAATTATATTTACTATAAATGAACTAGGCTCCTCTTCCAGTGAGAAACAGTAAATTCCAAAACCACCAACCCTATCTCCAGCAGCAATGACAAATTCTAGAAAAACACGTAAAACAACAACCTAAGGGATCTGGAGAGTGAACCGAACCAAACAGAACAGACTTTGGAAGTGAGCTTGGAGAAAGAACCCAGGATCTGTTGAGTCATTGTTATGTTTTAGACATGAGGTGTCCTCCAAAAGCTCATGTGTGAGACAAGGCAAGAAAGTTTAGAGATGACATGATTGGGTAAAGTGAACCTTAACCTAATCAGTGCATTCATCCTCTGAGAGGGATTAACTGGGTGGTAACTATTGGCTGGTAGTGTGTGGTTGGAGGAGGTGGGTTGATGGGGGCATGCCTTTGGGATTTATATTTTGTCCATGGTGAGTGGAGTCTTTCTTTCTGCTTCCTGGTGCCATGTCCTGAGTCACTTTCCTCCACCACACTCTCCCACCATGATGTTCTACCTCACCTCAGACCCAAAACAATGGATTTGGATATCTATGGACTGAAACCTCTGAAACCATAAGCCCCCAAATTAACTTCTCCTCTAATAGTTTTTGTCAGGTCTTTGGGTCACAGCAGTGAAAAATCTGACTACAGAAGTTCCCCATGTTTTTGTGGAGTTTTTCCAGAGCTGGGAATTAAACCCAGGCCCCTGTGTATGCTAGGCAAGTAGGCACACTATCCATCTGAGCTACTGTCCAGTCCTTACAGTTCCTCAGTTTTTCTCCTTTTGCCATGAGGAGAGGACAGGGTCACAGTGTAGCATGTGTTGATCAAACTCAAAGAATTCAACGTTGATATTACCTCAAGAACCAGAGGACAGAGCCTGGGGCAACCAGGGTTGCCCAAGACCAAGGGAGAATTACAGCAAGAAGGTAACTAGAGAAGGAGAAATGTAAATTGTGTGCAGAGGCTCTGCTTATGTCCCTGGCTAACCCCAGAATGCACCGGGGCCTACCATTGCTGAAAACAAGAAAAAGAATGGGAGAGAAAGATATTTGGGGAGACACCGACTGAAAAACATCTAACCTTGCTGAAAGATATATGTTTACATATTTAAGAAGTCAACAAATTACAAACAAAATAGAAAACCACATCCAGGCACATTATAATTAACCTGATAAAAACCAATGATAAAAAGCAGTCAGAGAAAACCTACACATTATACGTGGTAGAACAATGATTCAGATGACCACCAGATTTTTATGAGCAACTGTGGAGCCAGAGGACAGAGGATCAACAATGTTGAAGTTAAGACATTTCTGAACAAAGTAAAGCTAAGACAATTCATTGCCCACTAACCTGCAATGCAAGAAACACTAAAATAATTATTTCAGGTTTAAGGAAATAATATCAGAAGGAAACATGTCTGCTGAGGAGAGAATAAAGAACATCAGATATGGTAAATATAAAAGGTTTATTTTATCTCAGTTACCATGAAAAAAAATGAATAAGGTAAAATACTACTACTTCTAAAAGATAACATAAGATACTATCTTCATGGGGAAGGGAAAGATTTCTTGGACCACATTAAATGTCTATTTATCAAGAGATATTTTTTTAATGTCTGAATGTCATTTTTTTCTGAGACTTTTTAAATTTTTTTTTTTTTAGTTTTCAATGGACTTTTATTTTATTTATTTATATGCGGTGCTGAGAATTGAACCCATTGCCTCACACATGCTAGGCAAGTGCTCTACCACTGAGCTACAACTGCAGCCCATTTTTCTGGGACATTTTTCAATGACTTAGAAGAGACACTTCTGGAAATGAAAGGCAGCATGATTCATTATTACCCTGGAAAACTAAACATAAACTGGGACGGTTAGGCACAAACTAGAAATATGCAATGCTACCTATCTACTGTAAGGTAAGTACTCAACAGGAATATGCCTTCATGTGCATCAAAGGTTATGTACAAGAATGTTCAAGCTGCATTATTCAAAAGAGCCCAAATGGACATTTCAAATATCCATTAACATGAGAATAAATAAACAAATTGTGGTATAACCGAATATTATATGGCAATGAAACTATTAAATACTACAACACAAGACAACATGGATTCAGCTCTGAAATATAACATTAAGCAAAAGAAGTCAGACAAAAAATAATACATGCTGTGTGATTTCATTTATATAAGGTTAAAAAACAGTCAGTGCTACAATTTACAAGTCAGAATAGGAAGGGAGAGAGTAATGATCAGGAGGAATATGAGAAGCTTCTGAGGTCCTGGATCTATTTCCTAACTTTTATGAGTGAGTTATGATTGTCTTCTTTTTGTGTTTACTCATCAGATCATATATTAATGATTTTCTATTTTTTCAGTGAGAATACTGTTCTTCAATTAAAAAGTTAATATAAAGGAAACCTAGACCTAAATATAATACCCCAAGCTATAAAACTCCTAGAAGATAACAGAAGGGTCATATAGGTGACCTTGGGTTTGGTGATAACATTCTAGATATGACACCAAAAGCCTGGCCTACAAGAGAAAAATTGATCAGCTGACTTAAAATTTAACACTTACGCTCTGCAAACGATAGTATTAAGAGAATGAGAAGACATGCCACAGATTAGGAGAGAATATTTTCAAAATACATGTTTAAAAAGGATGATTATCTGAAAAACATTTTAAAACTCTTGAAACTCAACAGTAAGAAAATTAAAACCTAATGTTAAAATAGGAAAAGATCTGAACAGATACCTCACCAAAGAAGATATACAGATGGCAAATAAGTATATGAAAATACGCTCAAAATCATGTCATGATGGAAATGCAAATTTTAATAACAAAGAGATACCACAACACATCTATCAAAATGGCAAAAGTTCCAAATGCTGACAACATCAAATGTAGACAAGGATGTGGAACAATAGGAACTCTCATATATTGTTCATGAAATGCAATATATGGTATAGCCACTTTGGAAGACAGCTGGGCAGTTTCTTACAAAACTAAACATACTCTTATCACATGATCCATTGATTGCATTCCTTGACATTTACCCAAATGAGATGAAAACTGATATCCACACAAAAATCTGCATGCAGATGCATATGACAGCTTTATTCATAATTGCCAAAACTTGGAAGCAACAGAGACGTCATTCAGTAGGCAAATGGAGAAGCTTGGTATGTCAGGACAATGGAATATTATTCAGAGCTAAGAAAAAATGAGTTATCAAGCCATGAAAAGACACAGAGGAACCTTAACTGTACATTACTAAGTGAGAGAAGCCAATGGAAAAAAAGCTACACATATAGATTCCAACTATCTGACATTCTGGAAAAGGCAAAACTATGGAGATATTGAAAGGACAATGATCACCAGGGATTAGTGGGAAGGGAGGGATGAATACGTAGAGCACAGATGATTCTTAGGGCAGTAAAACTATCCTGTATGGTACTGTAATGGTGGGTAAATGCCATCACACATTTGTCAAAAATCACAGAATATATAACATCTTACAGTAAGAGCAAACCTTAATGTAGGCTGTGAATTTGGGGTGATAATGATGTGCTAGTGTAGGGTCATCAATATAACAAATGTAGCACTCTGGTGGGGATGTTGATAATAGAGGAGGCTGTAAATCTATGTGTGGAGGCAGGGGGTATATGGGAACTCTACTTTCTGCAGTTTTGCTGTGAATTTAAAACTACTCTAAAAAACAGTCTACTAAAAGAAAATGATACTCTCATCAAAAATATATATTCATACTTTTGTTACTTAAATGTATTTAAATTACATGGAATTAAGTAAGTTTCCTACTCTGGGAGAATGTTCCTGGTGCTACAGCCTGGGCTGAAGGACTCTGAGCCAGGAACTCCCCCAGCACAGGAAGCCTCAGGGAGCACTCCCCAAGGTCAAGGTAGAATTTAAGTGCTAATTCTTATTACATGTCCTTTTGCTTGGCATCTTATGGTTCCACCAAGGAGTATTCAGGACAGAATTATCCAGAAAGCCTTCCAAGGAAACTCAGTTCTACCAGCCACACATGACTTCTACCTGGGGTTACCAGGCAGAGAGTTCTAGATTTTCAACTTCCCTGAGTCTGTTGGACATTGATCCACCAGGACTTAGAGTGCACTGTCAAGGAGGATGATTCATGGCCTAACAGCCTTTTCCAAAACTCCAGCTGCTTCTGAACCAGCAGTAACCCTGTATCTCTTGCCAGTATTGCCTTCTAAATGCAAACAGAAGGCTCTAGAGGGCATCAAAGCAGACAGACAGAAAGAAAGGTCTCCTTGCAGAACAGGGTGTGAATGCCCTAAAGTTTGACTTCCTGCCTGGAATGTTTCATGACATGTCACACTTAGGCTCCTAAACTCTGTGCATCCTGATAGGAAAGAGCCATAAAGCTCATCCTGGCTGTCCCATCTTGGGAAGGTGTGTCCTGCAAGTCAGCAGGGAAAGGAAAGAAGCTGGGACCACAGGGCCAAGCTAAAGCCCTAGCCATGCCATGTGACAGTTGCTGGGGAGAAAGACGTTAAAAAGACATTATAGCTCTAATCTCAGGGTCTGCCTCTGGTATGGAGGGTAAGAACTCTGGCTCTAAAGCCAGACTGCCCAGGACTGCTTGCAGCTCCCCCATTCATTTTCCATGGGACTTTGGGCTATTAAATATCTAACTTCTTTAAGGTTTACCTTCAGCATCTCTTGTTGGAAGCCACAGTACCTGGGTTGTTTTGAGTATCATGGGATAATCTATAAAGTCCTTAGCACAACATCTGAAATGTAAATTACTCACAAAGTATTAACTGCCACACAAGCATTCTCAGACTCTTGACAACTCAGACCACCCCACAAATGACTCCACCTCCCAGCTAGTCTAGTCTATTGCATGTTTATGCGGGGAGAGCGGGGTAAAGAAGCAAAGCTTACAGTGAGTTAGATGACAATGACATGAATTCCCAGACCTGGTGTTGGTAGGCTGAATAATATCCTCCAAAGAGATTTGGGCCCTAATCCCTAGAATCTGTGCATTTTACCTTATATGGCAAAAGGAACTTTGCAGATGCAGCTAAGTTAAGGATCTTGAAATGAAAAACATATTTTAGATTATTAGGGTGGAAGGGCCCTAGATGTAATCAAAAGTATTGCAATGAGAAAGGAATAAAGGAAGATTTGACAACATAAAGGGAAAAAGTGATGTGACAATGGAAGTAGAGGTTGGAGTAATGTGACCAGGATATGAAGAGTGCTTGAAGCCACTAGAAGATACAAGAGGCAAGGAGTAATTCTCCCCTAGAGCCTCCAGAAGGACCAGATCTACCAACACCTAGATTTTGTTCCTTAAGATCTACCTCAAATTTCAGTCTCTAAAAGTGTAAGAAAATGAAGTCCTATTGTTTTAATCCACTAAATATGTGGTGGTTTCTTACAGAAGCAATTAGCAACTAATACATTGGACTTGAATCCTGGCTAACAATCAAGCATCCAGACAGCAGAATCTAAGGCAAGATCCTGGAAAGACTGTCTTAGTGCTATGGCCACCCAAGCCAGGGCCAGGGTTCTAGACCCAGGAGAAACCAGAATGAAACTGGGAGCTGGGGTAGAGGTCATGTTCCAAGGATAGAACTATCATGGAGGCCAGCAACTGGCAATGCAGCAGACACTGTAGTCTGGGGCTTGTCCAAATATCTGCACACTAGTTTACAGCAGTAAGCACAACTCCAGGCCCACTGCAAGCAGACCTGAAAATTACCATTAGCTGTCACACCAGAGCCCCCAGACTCTGACAAGTCAGAACACTTCACTAAAAATTCCACCTCCCAACTGGTCTAGTGGCTTGCGGGGGTCGGGGGGTGTTGTACAAGAAAAGTAAAATTTACAGTAGGTCAGATGACAATGACATGAATTCCCAAATCTGTTATTGGTAGGCTAAATAATGTCCTCCAAAGAGATTTAGGTCCTAATCCCTGGAACCTGTGAAATTTACCTTATATAGTAAAAGGAACTAATAATCTAAAACTGCCTCATTCAGGGTGGGCTCTGGGCCAGCTTCTCACAAAGAGTACGCTGGGTACAGTCCTGCTCCGAGAACTGTTGTCCAACAGCAAGATTAGGACAGCAATGGAGAATGAGCATTTAGAAACTTTCAGCAGTGTGGCACTGAAATGACATTTTTGGAAATGTAATTGTATTGCTCTTGAGTTGTCTAATAAAATATTATGGCTTACATTTTGTATGCCTTTTTGAAAAACTGATTTATTTCAGTAACTCATATTCATCATATTTCAAGAATATCAGTCTGTAATTCGTTAAAATTTAAAACACACACATACACATATAATGCTGGCCGTTTACCACCATAAGACTCTTGGCAAGCATGGAGAGGACACCTGCAGGTGAACAGAGAGGAAACAGCAGTGACAGCATTTCAGAAGAGGGCTCAAATATGACCACCTCAAATATGAAGGGTGAAGTGCCTCAGGGGCAACACAAGACACAAATTCCATGAGCTCTTCAGTGTCCTGGTTAACACCCAGTCCCCTGCTCTTGCATATTCTGGGGAATGATCTCATCTTTCAGAAGATAAAGAACACAGGAACAGCTCTCGAGTGCATGCCTGTCCTCATGACGATTTTCCTGCTTAATTAGGCATGCTGCAGTTACTTGCACTTCCTTGGTGTACATCCACCCAGAGCTGGGATGGCAGGATAAACCTGCCCAGGTGGGAGACACTGCAACCTATAATCCAGAAAGAGGAAAATTTGTGTGGAGAAAAGGAAATCACTATCCATGCTGCACTACCCATACTGCTTGAGTGCAGTATGGTACAAAGATGTTCTGCATCCTTTTCTCACTTGTGCCTCTGAATAGCCTCAGGAAAAATTGTCACTCTCACTTTCCAGATATCCCAAAGTTGGCTCAGACAGCAATGGAGGTGGTCCAGGGCAATGAGTCAAGAGCAGACTTTGGAAGTTAAGATCTATATTCAAATCCCATTTCTATCCCCTAACTAGTTGGATAAACTTAGGGTTATTTAACCTCTCTAAGCCTGAGTTTACATATTTGTAAACTGTGAATACTAATACCTGCACCAGAGTGTTCTGCAATCACTAAAGGAAGCAATCAAAAGCAAGCCTCAAAAACACTTGCGACAGCTCCTGGATCAAAGTGCAAGCTAGAGAGTGAAGGAACCAGTGCCCCTGGCTCTAAAGACAGTGCTGTTTTCAATGCTCATGGCACCATCACACATGAGAGCCGGAAGCTGGGAACTAGAGTAGCATTATAGACTCGAGTGGGATTAAAAAAACATAACATCAAGAACAGATGAAGGCAAGAGAACGCAAAATAAAAGTAACTGACTTGAGAATAGTAACTCTTGTTCAAGTCATATACTTTGTAAAGAAATAAAAATTATCCTGTTTATAATACAAATCATTAAAGAATTGGAAATTTGGAATTAAGTTTACTTTTTAGGTGGTGCCCCATTGAATCTAAATTCCCTTTTCTTATATACACATTCATTATATCTGCACATAATTAGCAGTATTTAGTGAAATATGTCATAAAAATATAATCATGGATGAAAGAAACAGTTTAAGATAGCAATTAAAATGATTTCTCAAGGTTGTATTCATTTTATTTCAGAAATTTATAATAATTAAAGTACTAAACCAAGCACTGTAATAAGAAGTAGTAATATGAGCCACAAAGCTTCCCCACTGTATATTTTATATCCTGAAAGAACTTGGGGGATTTTTTCAGATACTAAACTTAAATTAAAATAGCATTTATCAGGAAAATAAACAGAAATGATGAAAGTTGATTTTTATGCCATGTTTTTGGTGTTGGCATTAATATGCAAAACTGTCCACTCGAAAATTTGAAAAACTTATCTTTCTTTAAAAATTTAACATGGAATCTTGCTATGATCTCAAGTAGAATTATTCAGAGATACTTGGCTCAGGACATCTCATGGGAACACAGTAGTTGAAAAACTACAATGAACAGTCCTGAGCAAGGCCATCATTAAGGACTAAGAAATTTACAAGGACAATTTATGATGGAATCCCCCTCTCCCTTTAGCCAGAGGTCAGGTTCCTACCTACCATAACCTAACCACAGCATGGAGTGCAAGACAATGGCCCAAGAATACTGAACCTGTGGGACTTTTGTCTATAGAAGAAGTAGAGGAAAACTTGGGTCTTAACTCAGCCAATTGTGTTTACAAGGAAGAATAATCAGAAAACACAAAGACCCAACAGCAGCTGATGCAGGTAAGCAGCAACTGGGAGAAATGCAAGAGCATCTGGTGCCTAGGAAAACAGCTCTAAGGAGCTCAGCAGCCTCCAAACTATCCTCTTCCAGCCTCAGACAAGAGAGGAGGCTCACTAGGATGGTCTTTGACCAATCAGGGCAGTTGTATGTTCTACAGACTCTATTTAAGAAACTATGAAGTATATTTTCAAGGTGATTAAAATAAAAAAAAACTCTTTTAAAGTTGCACCAGTTAATGGAATAAGTCTCACCAACAAGGAAAATATGATCTGGAGTGTGTAATCATGACACACTGTGATGTGGGGGAAGCAATGCACTGTTAAGACTCAGCATCTCTGTCTTCCATTTCCTGTACAATGGAGGAAAGGGAATAAAAGAGAAAGAGCATGTAAAATATAAAAGATAGTAAAACCTGGATCAAAAACAGGACCCAGCTTTCAAAAATATAGCTACTTGATGGCACAGTGGCACATGACTATAACTCCAGAAACTCAGGAGGCTGAGGCAGAAGGATCACAAGTTCAAGGATCACAAGTTCAAGCCTCAGCAACTTAGCATGATGCAGTCTTCAAATAAAGAATAAAAAGAGGAGGCCAGGATTGTGGCTTAGTGGTAGAGCACTTGCCTAGCTTGTGTGAGGCACTGGGTTCAATTCTCAGCACCACATATAAATAAATAAAAATAAAGATCCATCAAAACTAAAAGAATATTTAAAAAAAAAAAGAATAAAAAGAGCTGGGGATATGGATCTGTAAAATGCCCCTGGGTGTGTGTGTGTGTATGTATGTATGTGTGTGTGTGTGTGTGTGTGTATATATATATATATATATATATATATATATATATATATATATATTTTAAAAGTAGGTCTAAATTTTAAATATAAGGCAAAGAACATTATTTTTCACATCAAGAACAAATCTATTTGTGAAATCCCCACTGAATAAACATATACAATTTTTCAGTTTGACACTGCTACCATTGGAAGATGCCTCCTGCTATAGTGATTTGTCTTCCAAAGGTTCATGCATTGGAAGTTTGGCCCTAAAGGTGGCAATGTTGCTGGGTGGTAGACCTTTAAGAAGAGGATCTAATGCTGGTCTCCTGGAGTGAGTTAGTAGTTTAGAAAGAGTGAGTTGTTATAAAAAGGGCAGACCTGGCCTTTTTCTGGCCTCTGGCTTACTGTCTCACCATGTGAACTTTCCCTCTCACAGGCTGTCCTGCCATGAAGCCACCCACCACTGTGATGCAATGTCGTCAAGGGGGCGCCTCATCTGAGGTCAAACAGATGTGGACACTGAATCTTGGACTTTCAGTTTCCAAACTGTGAACTAAATAAACATTTCTTTATAAAGTACCAAGACTCAGGTCTTTTGTTTTTGCACCAAAAAACAAACTAATACACCTTCTGAAGAACGTTAAATGAAAACATAGAAATAATATGCAGAAACAAAGACCCAAGAAAAGAGTTTTTTGTGCAGAAGATGGTTCAAATTTTTGCATCTGACAACTCAAACTTGATGATAGTTGTTTTCTAAAATGGCAACTTTTTAAAAGGAATATACATAGGTGATTTCATGGCAAGATAAAAATATTCATAATATTAAACTTTTTAAGTATGATTTTCAAAAAGTCTCTTTCCGTTTTCTACTCTGTCACCCCTTGGACTATCAGGGACATACCTGGATAACTTCAGGTTCTCACACATGCAGGGAGCCCAGAATGGCAGAGGACATGGTGAGAAACTCCACCCTAGATAGCTTGCATTAGACCTGGGAGGTTAGTGACTCAGACTTCTGTACCCACAGCTAGGGGAGGAGCTATTGTTGGAAGAACTGGTCAGAATTATGGCAGAAGTGGCATCTCTGTGGGCACAGAGAAAAACCAAAGTGTGGATGAAAAACCAAACCCTAAGGCGACTTCACAATGAGGGCAATGCCATGTTATGGCAGGGTATTTCTATTTAAGAGAGAAGTTCATAAGTATCAAGGAGGATTCGTATCCAGATTTTACCAAATACCTTTAATTTATGTATTTAAGTCAATATTTTCTTTTAAGTAACTCTGAGTATCTGAAGGGCTCAGCATTAATCATCTGAAAATCTCACTGAGATCATTATTGCTGAGCAGAACCCTGCACAGTGACTTACACACAGGAGACACTCGATACATGGTGATGCTGAGCAGATAAATGAAGCAATGAGGGAGGAAGAAAGAGCAACTGGGGAGGCCCTTTATTCATTAGGCAGGTATTTATTGAGGAGTCCACAGTGCACTGTGTGTCCAGGTAGAGGCCTACCTCCAGGAATAAACAAACAAACAAAATCATGACAGACTACAGCAAGTGCCATGAATCAGATAAAATGACAGTAAATCGAGGGAGAAGACACCCTGGAAAAGGTGATCCTGGCACGCTCTCTGAGATGGAGGCCTGAAGTCTGAAGAGGAGTTAGTCTGGCCTGAGGAAGTGGGGGTATCAGCAATGCAGCAGAGAGATAGCAGGTGCAAAGGTCCTAAGGTAGGAAAAACTTGACTTATTTGAAGTAACAGAAAGGAAACTGGTCACATCTTCCATGCTAAGTGAAGTAAAGCACACAAAAATGTCACCCTAGAGACAGTTTTCAGATAATTTTACTAAAATCCACAGAACTCTCCAAATAAAAGATGTACATGACAAATGACAATCAGTAGTAATTTGGGCAATTCATCACACAAGAACTCCACTCATATTTTGAACTTCATTTGTTAGGTAACTAATTCAGCATAAAGGATAAGAAATACACGCTACTTGCTTCCATTCATAGGAAAATAGTATGGATATTATATCCCATGTTCTATCATTTTTAAGTACCCTTTGGTGTTTTCACAGGTTGGGATAACAGTTACTTTGAAGCCTTCCTGTCTCATGTGGTTAGAGTTTTTTCCTTGTTGAGATATTCAAATGAAATTCAACATTTTACAAAACATCTTAGAAGCACTTTTTACTTGGGATACAAAGAATTGTAATCCTCATAACAATTTCTCACAACTTGTCAAGTCTGACTTTAACTGTGGGTGGATTCTTACAAGTTCACTGAGTGACTTGGGAGAACTGTGCAGCAATTAAAGCAATTAAGAGCAAATCCATAACTTCTCTGGATCTTTGGCAGTATTTTAGTTGACTCACAGATATTTCCATTCTTCACCCCGGTTTCACATACTGTAGAATGTTGTCCCCAACTGAGCATAAGACCCACATTCACAGCCTCACCTATAGTGGCTGATAACCCTACTAGTGCTTGCACCCTCACGGGAGCACAGTAAGAACTGAAGATAAATTAATTAATGTGACCAAAGACATTTAGAGAGGACAAATGGCAGAAAAACATCCTCTTCTTATAAAAGAAAAAATAAAGATTGTGTGTGCAAACTTAAGTAACAGGATTTGGCAACATGAGTAACAAATTCAAAAGAGATAAACTCTACATTGTTGACAGTGGTTACCTCCAGGGTGGGGCTGGAAGAGTAGGTTATGAGGGGAGGTACTTTCATACATATATTTTTTAAGTGGTGATATTATGATTGATTTTTACATTATTTTTTTCTCATCTTTTTTTCAAAAAATAATTTTGTAAGTATACCAGTAGATGAAATTTCTGACCATAAAATTGTATCTGGTTGTCCACAAAATCTCTCTCCCTCTCTGACACATTTACGTGGACTTTTATCTGTATTACAATCTGCATGGCATAGATGCAGTACCCTCTTGAGCACTCAGGTTTACATCTGCTAAAATTCTAAACTACTGATATTTTAATGAAATATTTAAGCTATAGGTTTTGCAACTATGGCATCTACATAATCTCTATTTTTCCATCTATGATTTCTCAGTGAGCACTGTGCCTTTTCTAGTTATTGATGGGGTAATCAATTAAATCATTGGATGAGATCAATAAGGCTCATTAATCCTCCAATTGACACTTAATGGGAAACCTTTATCCCAGAGGAACTGACTTTAACTGTGGCACCTCTATGTGTGCCACACATTCAGCAGGAACACGGCACAGCTGAGCCATGTTACTGGGTAGACAAATATGGTTCATGGTCACATCCCTGGTACTCAGTAAGTATTTGTGGAATGAATGAATGAGTGATTGTCAGTCACTGTCACAGGAAGGAAGCAGAAGTGGTGGGAAAAGCATGAATTTTGGAATCAGACAGATTTGTTTGGATCTCAACCATGCCATGTACTAGACCTTGAGTGAAATGACTAATTTTTGGAACCTCAGTTTCTTTATCTGTATAATGAGTATAATAACACTTCTCTACCTCAAAGGGTTTTTGTGAGAATTGATACTGTGTGTGTGTGTGTGTGTGTGTGTGTGTGTGTGTGTGTGGTGTGTATGTTTGAACATCCGTATTCATTAAATGGTAGCTTTTCCTTCTTGTGGAAAGAAACATACTTAAACTTTAAATATGAATCATCTAGCAGTTCTCTATTTTTTATCACAATGTGTTCATGAAAATCAAAGTCCACCATTATGTACTATTTGTCCCATATTTTTATCCTGTTCCTGTCAAACCCAAACCCAATCTCAAGGTCAAAGTGAACCATCAACTTTGTCCCAAAACACTATCCCCTAGCCCCATTCATGGCCAAAAGCAGATTATTCTCCCTCAGCAAGCACACTATCCCACCTCTCACACAGCATGTCTTATTGGTTAAGTTTACTGTCATCTCCACCTGCAATTTCTCCCCTTCTAGGCTGTTGGCTTCCTGGAGGACAAAGGTAATTTCTGGTTCATAACTGCATCCCTCAAAAGCATTTTCCATAGTGCTTTCCAAGTAATAGATACTTTGTGAATTTTAAAAAATCAAATTACTAAACTTGATTTTATTTCCCACAGGAAGAATAACATAATAGGTGATTACATGCCTGTTTAAGAAAATGATTTGAACTAGATTGCAGATGGAATTAACAGGAAAGACACAAAGAATCAAACTATGAAACTCTGCAGCTGATAAAATAAGGTTTCAGATTCCACAAAACACACATAAAGACATGCAGCATATTGACCACAAGGCTTTAACACAGCACCAAGACATACCTTCAAATCAAAAACAAATCTGCTGTGTCCTAAATTGGTCCTAACTCTTATAATCAGGTATAACAAGTACAAAGCTTTCTTAAAAGTAGAACTATTTGGAAGACCTAGTCTCTTTAAATCAGTGCCTCTTTCCAGCCCATTTTACAGCTGACATTGTAGCAAACACAGCCATTCAAAACCATTCCACAAAATATGTATATCAAAATATCATGTCATGTCTCGCACCTTAAAAATATACAATAAAAAATAAATTTTAAAAAACCCAACATTCTACTGACTTTGTCTTGTCTTCTCACCTTTCTCATTCCAGCACAGAAAACTCTTAGTCAACCATTTCAGTATGACTTTTGCTAGGACCCTTGGTTTTTCTTTTTTCCTCCTTTTTATTATGCCACTCCCTCTTAACCACATGTTCTTCTAACTTCCAACTGTTTGGTTTTACTTTTGGGTTAACAATAGGAGTTAGTGTTTATTGAGCACTTACTATGTGCCAGGCACCATGCCAATTTCTTCAAAGTTCATGTCCCAGCCACAGTCTTGCAAAGTATGAAGTAGGAGCACAGAGAAGGTGGCCCAACCCAGGCCATGGCTGTGGGTGGCCAAGGACGGCTTTCCAGACAAGATAACTCTCAAATGGAGGTTTTAAGAGTCAAGTCAAGTCAGTGCCCGGCCACATCAGGGGATGAGCTGGTCTGTGCCAGGTGAATCAGGGCCAGGTGCCAGGATTCCATCTCACTCCCAGTCAGAATAGCAATTTTCAAGAATACAAGTAACAATAAAAGGTGGCAAGGATGTCAGGGAAAAGGTTCACTCATACTTTGCTGGTGGGACTGCAAATTGGTGCAACCACTATGAAAAGCGATATGGAGATTCCTTAGAAACCTTGGAATGAACCCACCATTTGACTCAGATATCCCACTCCTAGGTTTATACCCAAAGGACTTAAAATCAGCATACTTCAATGATGCAGCTACATCAATGTTTAGAGCAGCTCAATTTATAATAGCTAAGCTATGGAATCAACCTAGGTGCCCTTCAACAGATGAATGGATAAAGAAAATGTGGTACATATACACAATGGAATATTACTCAGCCAAAAAGAACAAAATTATGGCATTTTCTGGTAAATGGATGAAAATGGAGAATATCCTGCTAAGTGAAATAAGTCAGTTCCAAAAAACCAAAGGTCAAATATTCTCTCTGATATGTGGATGCTAACCCATAACAAGGGAGGGTACGGAGGGGAAGTATAGAAGTTCATTGGATTAGACAAAGGGTCTGAAGGGAAGGGAGGAGGATGGGAATGGGAAAGACAGTAGAATGAATCAGACATAACTTTCCCATGCACGTATATGAATACATGACCAGTGTAACTCCACATCATGTTAAACCATAAGAATGGGGCCAAAATTGTAATGGGTTGCACTCTATGTATGTATATGTCAAAATATACCCTACTGTCACGTATATCTAAACAACAAGAAGTAATAATAATAATAAGTCAAAGAAAAAAAGAGAAGGAATTGCATATACAAAGAGCACTGACCAACTGTGAAATAGCAGGGCATGTTTAGGGCACTGAAAGTCTTTTGGTAATATATCAACCAGCTGTGGTTTGACACTCCTACAAGAATGAAAAGTTGAGAAAATTAGGAAAATCTAGAACAAACTGATGTTATATGGGTATTCACCCTAGAAAGTACAATTATATCAACTTATCTGAAGTCATTACCCAGTTTAGTCATAACCAGTGAATTAACAGGTATCCTAACCTTCTAGAAGCTTTCTCATTTTACATCCATCCTATTCTTATGACTGTTGTTCCAATTTGCCCTCCAGTTTCTGCCCTCATCCTGCTCCCTGACCTCACACTCAGCAGGGAACCAGACAAACATCCTCAACTTCAAAGTTAGGAGGGGCAGAGATTTAGACCAGTATTCTCAGTCTTCAAAGAGGACTGGGGATCTTGTCAAACTGCAGGTCTAATTCAGTCAGTCTGAGGACAGAGGCAGGAGTCTGCATTTCTAATAGCTCCCCAGTGGTACCCATGCTGCGTTTCCATGAACCATCCTTGACTTGAAGTTTTAATAGAGCAGACTCTTGTCAGTCACATCAACTGGACTCCCATGCCTCCTTCCCATTTTTCACCTGAATAACTTGCCCTAAGTTCCAGTTTCCTCACCCATAGAATAGGTTGTGAAATACCTGTGAAATAAGAACCATCTAGTACCTGGTCAGTCTTCAAGAAGGAAATGGTGACTTGTATTGGTAATAGTGACCAATAGATATCAATCAGAACCACTTTGGTGTCTCTCCTTTCACCTCCTCCAACCTGTTCTTGATTCCTCTCCTTCTGGCCTGTCCTGAACCATGACCTATGAATTATTCCCCCATTTACTTATACTTCAATATCCCTATTTCTGGTTTTCAAAAGTGTTTACCTTTCACATCCTAAGAAGTAAACTCTCTGTGTGACCGTCAGTTACTACCTTCCTTACTTCACAGTTCACCTGAAATATGATACATACATATTTTGGCTGCTGCCTCAAAAGTCCTACCCCCAATGCCTTAAGGCTTTATCATCTGGATTCCAGTGCCACCAATCTATGGAAACCACTCTCAACAATCCACCATTGATCACTGATCCTAGAATAGGGAAACCCTATGGTCTTATGAATTGCCATTCTCCTTTATTTTTTTATATTGATGACCCATCACCAGAGTGACTTGGGGAGAAGCATGATAAAGGAAGGGCCTGGACATTAAATGCATACAGCACATCCCCTTACAGTATGGACTCCCTTCAACTGGAGTTGGACAATGTTCTCCATGATGCTATCACCTCGTGGATTCCATGAATGGTGTTATCCCTCTAGGGCTGGCTTGATTCCTGAGCAAATGGTAAGGGGCAAGCATATGATCTACACTGGAAAGGGTATGGTTTCAGGAGATTTGGTTTCCTATGTAGCTCTGGAGTCCTCCTAACTCCCATCTGGCTGGTAAGGAAAGCCTGGCCAGGAACTGGAGTGGCTTCCAGAGAAAGTCTGGGCCTGGACTACATCAGCACTGCTTGCAAGACAGAGAAGAGTTGTGTCTGGTTGGCCCCTTCACTTGCCAAAGGATTCCTCCATATTTGGAATACAGGGCCAAGTCTAACAACAAGCATCAGGAGAACTCACTAACTTCTGTGCATGTATGTTCCCTTGGTGCCTCACAGAACAGGAGGGTCAAGTACGATTCAGAAGCTCCAGCGTCCCTCATCCAAATGCCACCATCATGTTACCCTGTCTCTTAAAAGGCAGTAGCTCTGTTGCTAAGGACACAAAGTAGAGGTTAGAGTAAAGGATTAAGAGGTAACATGGAAGGGAATGAGACACTGAAATCATAAAAGCTAATGAATGTATCATATGGCCACTGGTAGTTCCTATTTCCTTCCTGAACTACCTCTCCCATTCCTAAGAACCAACCACCCTTCCACTGGGTTTTTTTAACCCAGTAAATAAAGATAATCACTAAGCTAATTCAACATGAAGATAAGCACTGTTGTATAAGGAAATCTCTTCAAGGGATTGGTTGTGTTTCAGAAGAAATTGTATTTTAATCTCAACCTAAACAATTTCCCAATCGTCCTACAACTCATTGGCTCAATAAAGACACTAACCTCACCTGAACTCTCCTTTCTGACTGCTCTTGTAAATGATCTCTGTGTAATCATTTCACATAATATAAGAAGCCTTATGAAAGTTGACTTAATTACTACCCATTGTCTGGGGATTGGCTCAACATGATGACAGACGAGACTTGTGAGAAACAAGCACAGATTAGGATCAAGAGACACTGAGTGAGGAAACAGAAGGCAGTGGCTTCACAGTGGGTGGCCTGGAACTTCAGCCTCTAGAAGAGACACCTGTCTCTGCCTCTGCTACTTGTGACTGGAGAGGGTGGGCATTTCCAGCAGCCTCCTTCTAGCTCAGGGAGAGAGCCACAAGCTCAGAAATAAGGTAACCTTGCCATTGAACCCACTGTGTAATGCTTTCCTGCTATTTTTAATTGTGGTACTAAACCTCCAGGAAGTGGGAAACAGTGAATGAGTCACTCAATTGATCAGCAAGTAAATCTGAATACAGGGTAATGCGTCAGGTGGGTTTAAAGGATATAGAATGAATCAAATTCCATTGTCAACTTTCAAAGACTCATGATGAGTTCATAAATTTTGATGTTCAGAATAAAAATCATGGAGATGACTTGGACTATTTTTTCAAAGCTCAATGTGACACCAACATAATATTCTTAACTTGTCAAGTAAAATTCTCCAGAGAAAACAGATCCAACAAACAAAAAGTCCCATGGCTTCATCCTGGAGGGCATGCTTCCCACAAACATGAAGACTCATAAGGGCAGGAAAAGAGACAGTAGGTTCTCATTATCAAGGCAGTTACATTCCACAAAGTCATCAGGTCAGAAGAAAGAATTCAGGCAAGACCTGTGCCTTCACTGAGTCAACAAGTTGTCTATAGACTGAGGAATTTGCTTAGTTCAAGATTAGATTAAGATGTTTTCTGAAACATAAACAACGAGCAGATTCTTTGATGAGAGTTCCCCTCAGAACAGCATGTATTTACATGTCAAATTAGCTAAGTGATTATCCTTATATTAAAGGTACCTGGGGAAAAATAGGCTTAGGTTCTTGTAAGCCTCTGGTCACATTTTCTTCAGCCAATCAATTCATAACTTTGCTTTATGTTTGCTTCCATTTAAAGACAGGTCATTGAATATATATTTTTGATTTATTAAGTTGTGGCCAGCAGTGATACAACTTACACCTTTACAAAGTTTATCTAACACTTCTTGCATTCAGGAACAACAGACAACCCTGCATGGGGGCCAGCATTGTAAACAGTGAAATCACCAATGAGAAGCAAGCACTAAAAAGCTGAAAAACATAGCGCTAAAAAGGCACTTGAAAATGTGGTGGCACACACCTGTATCCCCAGCAGCTTGGGAGGCTGAGACAGGAGGATCAGGAGTTCAAAGATAGCAATGGCGAGGCACTAAGCAACTCAGTGAGACCTTGTCTCTAAGTAAAATACAAAATAGGGCTGGGGATGTGACTCAGTGGTTGAGTGCCCCTGAGTTTAATCTCCAGTACCAAGAGAAAAAAGAAAATAATAAGATGCTTTTTACAGTGTGAGAGCTGAAATGAGCAGACATCCCTTGTTCAACCTCATCTGGCAACATTCACACCAGATGACTAAATTTTTCACCACTCTGCACATGTCCACAAATGACTGCACAAGTGCTGAGGCTATTTTTTTAAACATTTTTTATTGGTTCTTTTTAATTATACATGACAGTAGAACCCATTTTGATATAATTATACAGTAGGGAATATATCTTTTTTTCACAATGTAGAGTCACATGATTCATATAATCTTACATATACATGCTGAGGATATTGATATTAGAATGATAAATAAATTCTGGCAAATAGGTAAATTCTCAAATATAGAATGCACAGAAAATGAAGATCGACTGCACTATACTTCCCTTCTACTTTGGGGACAATGCTGCAACACAGCTGGATGCATGAGGGCATTATTTCCCTCCAAGGCAACCCACCATGCTAGGGTGAGTGCCCCATTCCCTAAGCAGCACGGTCAGGCAGTTTAAACTAAGTCTTGAAAGATCTCAGAACCATGGTAGTTACCTCTTTAGTTCTCAGGGAAGTGCTCCTACCTGTTCCCCCAAAAGATGGACAATAGTGAGACCGTTCTGCATCTATACACCTTTGTCAAGGAGAGCTTTGGTGACCTCAGAAGAGCCTGCAGTTTAGACTTGAGGCCATTTTCCTGCAGGAGACTTAATATTGAGATAAATGTCTCTTTATCAAGCATTTTGCCTTTTCTAATTAAATTCTGTAAGAACATCCAAAGAACATTTTTGAGCTTCCCTAGCATAACAAAGGATAACCCCAGATACTGGCGAGCCTAGAGAGGGGCGGCACCCCTAAGAGAGCCAGTTAGCTAAATCAAATCATGAGATTTTCAAGAGGGCTACAATACTGGCAAGAAAAAACAGTTTTATTTTATGGGTGGGAGTTTAGAAAACTTATTTAAGCTCCAAATTTCAAAATAAATTTGAAAGTGGCTAATATTTTTAAAAACCTCATAAGATTAGGACAATTAAAATATGATTAAAAACATTGGAAAGAACACAGACATTTCTATATCCAAAATATTGATGAATTAGTTACTCTGGCTGAACCAAAATAATAATAATAAAATAATAATAATAATAATAATAATAATCCCTAAGCTTTCTGTTAGCAAAAGGGGAACATTTAGATGTAAGCTTTTACCAGCCGATAAAAGGCAACACACCAGATCACCTAATCTAGAGAAAATACATTTTGTGGGTATTAAAGTTCAGCAGGTATTTACTGTGCCAGCACCACTGATTATTTATGATGTTTGGTTTCTGGGTCAGCTCATGTTCATAATGTTCCTATGCATCACCTAACCATTCCATTGGAGCACTGTGAGCCATCACTAGCCCCATGAATCAACTGACCCAGTGATAGGGCAGAGGGCTGGAGAATTCCACACAAGACATTTTCCAAGACAAAACCAGCTGATCGCTAACAATATAAAAAAGAAATAAGATGACAAATATTTGCAAAGCCTGGAAATCCAATGACATGCATAGCAGTCAGTAGAAGCTGAGAACAGAGATGCACTTTGGTGTCAAAAAGATGTTCCCAGGGAACAAACAACAGTAAGAGTAAATTAAAGATCTGACTGGATTATCTGTTATATATTTGTCCCTAGAGCCAATTTTGGATGAAATGGCTGTTGTTCACTGGGTAAAGTTATTTCACCCATTGAACATAGATGATCTATTATTGTATCTTCTTATTAAGAGTAATAATATAATTGGCCAATGCAAAAATGATCTTGCTTTTTAAACTTACGCAGTACTGGGAATCCAACCCAGAACTTCACCATGCTAGGCAAGTGCCCCATTACTAAGCTAATCCTCAGCCCTAAAAATGTTTTAAGGGGCTGATTCCTTTCAAAATAACTGTATGCTTGAGTCTTGGAAACAGTAATAATTACCCACTAGATATTATGACCAACCCAGACTGAGTGTTCTTCTGCTAGATTCAACTGCTACTAGTTCCTGGCACTTTGCTCCACTCCTCCCAAACTTCCCCCTACTTGCCCCTCTTTTGCTATTGAGTAGGCATATTTGCTCAGACTGCAGAGCAAACAAATGTCCTGGTTAGCTCAAGATATTCATACCTGGCTCACATCTGGTATAAGTGCTCACTTTCATTCTCAAAATCATCCTCACTATAATAAAAAGACAAACAATAACAAGTGTTAGCAAAAATGTGGAGGAACTCATATACTGTTGATGGGAACATAAAACAGTCTAGCAGTTCCTCAAAAGGTCAAAAGGTTAAGTAAGCACAGACTTGTCATATGACCCAGAAATTCCACTCTTATATACAAACAGAGCCAAAAGAAATGAAAACATATGTCCACATAAACATATATGTGCATGTTTATATCAACATTGGTCATCATAGTCAAAATGTGTAAATATTCCAAATGTTCATTAATTAATGAATGGACAAATAGAATGTGGTATATATCCATGCAATGGAATATACTTCAGCAATATGAAGGAATGAAGAGCTGACACAACCTACAAGAGGAAGGAGTCTTGAAAACATGCTACACTGCAGAAGTCAGATATAAAAGGCCATGTACTGTATGAACCCAATTAGAGCAAATGTTCAGAATAAGCAAATTATAGAGACAGAAAGTAAATTTGTGTTTTTCTGTGGTTGGAAGATAAAGAGAAAATGGGTAATGATTGTTAATGAATAAAAGGGTTTCTTTTGAGGAAGACTAAAAATGTTCTCAAATTGATTGTGGATAGTTAAACAACTGAGAATAGAGTAAAAACCATCACAATGTGCACTTTAAATGGGTTAATTGTATAGGCAAATTAAATCTCAATAAAAAGGTTCTATAAAAATAGCAACAAATATTAATAATAATTTTCATCAGTAATTAGTTATATGGCCATGGTACACTGTGCAAATGCAGTACTCAGACCAATTGAAAACCTTTAGCAATGACAAGATGAGATTTCTTCAACTTTAATAAATCAAATCACAGGAGCTAATAATCATATTTTCAAATCACCCTATGTTGATGGGCACAGAGGGAAGCAGGATGATGAGTTCCTGTAATTTAGTCTTTCAGCAGAGAAAAATCAAATTTGTTCCCTGTGAAAAATCACTTACCAGAATCTATAACAGCACATCATTAAAAAAGTTCTAACATAGCTTTATAGCTCTTAGTACTAAACAGTAAAAACCTTTACTCACTTAAATATATGATCCAAGAACAAAGGCTTTTATTTACCTAGCTCTGTTCCAAGAAGGCACACTGAGACATCAGAATATATTATTTAACCTACTGCAAGATCAGCATTGGAACAGAAATTCACATTGATCTCGAATTATTAATAGCAGAACCTTTCCTATTCAATAACAAAAAAATATTCAGCTTTAAAATGTCTTCAGCCCCACTCTTCTAGTTGCTGCTGATCACTCAAATATTCTCCCTCATGGCTGCTATAGGATCCACTAATCACTCTGTCTCCTCCATTTTCTACTTCAGCAAAAGTTTGCAACACCCTGTACAAGATACATATCTTAGTATCAGCTTGACCTATTTATAGGAAGTGATAATCATGCTCATTTCAGTTTCCAGAAGAGACTTTTAAAATTACTATTATATAAGAAGAAAAGAAGAAAGGATATAACATAGGTGAAATGAAAGTGAAAAACCAATGTGCACTTGTCCTTGTGAAATCAGCAGAGTATGCCTAAGTGGAAGGAGCAGGCTCCCACTGCTAAACAAAGTAGGTCCTTAGGTCACATGGTTCACAGAATAGACTCTGGGAGAGAAATAGAGTCTTCCTCGAGTCCAGTAGGCCTCCATGGGAGGCCCTATCATTGTGGGCTACAAATACTGGAAAAGATGTGCAATGTACACACTTGATAATAAGTTATAAGCATAAAATACAGAAATCAGTTTTTGTGTAATGGGCACATAGTCAGTCCTGTTGCTTTCTACTTGTGTAGTCACGTCTTTATGGAAGCATCATACCTCTGGCATAGATAGATTCTTTCTTCAATATTTCAGTGGGGGACAAAGTTAGAGGGATACTTATCTTCCTCTATTGGTTCTATTTCTGAAAAATAATACTGATTATGCTTAATAGTCACACAGGGAGATTTGGACAAGCTAATTAATGAGGTAAAGAACACTTTTAAAAATATAGAGCTTCCATTGTCTCCCTTTTCTCTGTGAGCTACGATTCTCTCTTCCCATTTCTCTCGTTTTTCTGCCTTTTTGACTACTTTTCTCGCCAGACTCTTCCACTTGCCCCACCCCCATTCTGGCATGCAGGACTTTTCCATCTTAGCTAGCCACAATATAGACATGAAGTATAGTGTTACTATTCACACTGTATAAAATGAATAGACCTGAGTTTCCTGCTACTATTTCTAAGGCTTAGTATTCTCACATTCAAAATACTTTTCATATACCAAAACCAAAACAACAACAACAACAAAAAAGCACAGCTCAAGGTTTCTTTACCCTGAACAAAGCTGCAGAAAAGAAAAACAGAAAACAGGAGACTGTCAGTGACATATAGAGAGATGTCCTCAAATGGTTCCACAGGAATACAAACAGCTCCCCTTGGAACAACAGGCACTTCTCAGAAAAAATCCTCTGCTGCTGGGGGCACAGAAATTAAGCAGAGAACCCAGCCAAACATCTGTGCTGAGAAGGACACCAGGACAGTCCTTCTCCATTTGGACACCCTTAGGAGGAACATTACTAAAATCTTCTCAGGCATCTGCCAGAACTTTGCTGGTGTGAGTTATGGAGAGCAAGCCTTGTGGCCGGCAGCTGCCATGAGGAGGAAGGGGTATCTGCAATGGATGGAGAGACCACTGGATTCCTCAGATAGGGGGGTGGGAGAGGACTGATAGTTAGCAGCTATCAATTACACTTGTTTGTTAAAAGGCTGGTATTAATTAGAAACGAAATGGCATAACTGAGAACAAAATGTACAAAAATAAGTAGGATTTTTTTTCCCAAGTCTTGCCAATCTTCAAGAGTTATCAATTAGTGCTTCATTTCGTCTTGGTTGATGTTACATCTTGGTCTACATTAAAGAGAAATACTCAGCGATTCTTTCACTTCCACCTGTCAAAGGCATGGGCTTGATGGGAGTGGTGGTACACGCCTGTAATCCCAGCTACTAGGAAGGCTGAGGCAGAAAGATTACAAGTTCAAAACCAGACTGGGCCACTTAGCAAGATGTTGTCACAAAATAAAAAGTAATAAGTGCTGAGGATGCAGTCCAGTGGTAAAGCACACCTAGTTCAATCCCTAGAACCAAATAAATAAATAAAAACAACAACAACAACAACAAAAAGGGCTTGGTCTTCACACAGATTCCAAGGGATTAGAACTGTTCTTTCCTGGTGTCTTTCCAATCCCACAAAGGAGTCACAATCACATATGGATGCAACCTTCTGTGAGAGCCTTTAGTGAGGACTTGACCGGTTGTTTTATTACCTCACTGGGAGAATTCCAACAGGATGGCTTCTGACATTTTTTAAAGTCACTGGACTCTTTTCTAACTTATTAAAGGTTATCATTTTTATTTCTGGACATTTAAAAGCAACAATACAAATAGCTTTTGAACAGATTTTATGCTACAGTCTTTCCACATCCCACAGAACTGAAAGGTGATCTCGATCAATAGGTCCTAATTTGTTTCTCCATCTTCAGTATTAGAACAGTCATGACTTGTTTTTAAATCACTTTTCTAATAAAGAAACAAGGTACTTTGGGGGGAGAGCCTAACGATTGATTAAGAAATAAGCCTCAGTGAAAATCATCAGTACAGTGCCTGAGGATATATTTATTTTTTATTATGGAATTAATATTCAATTTCTATAAAATTGATGTCTATGAAAGTCCTTGTTGTTTCCTAATTTATCAAATGTTAAATGTTATATATAAACTTGCCAGAAGCATTTACATAAATAGTGGCTAATTCTTAGATAAGAATTATTTTATCTAGGGCTGGGGCTGTAGCTCAGTGGCAGAGCACTTGCCTAGCATGTATGAGGCACTAGGTTCTTGATCTTAGCACTGCATAAAAATAAACAAATAAAATAAAGGCATTCTTTCCATATAGAACTACAGAAAATAATTTTATCTAAAAACTTACCTATTTTTTTGTGGTCCTGGGGATTTAATCAAGAGGTACTCTACTACCCCAAGCACTTATTTCTTTCTTTTATTTTGAGACAGGATCTCCCTAAGTTGTCCAGGCTGACCTTGAACTTGCGATCCTCCTGCCTCAGCCTCCTGAGTCACAGGGATTAAAGGTGTGTGCCACAGTGGGAGTCTTAATTTTTAAATGTCACTTTTAAAAATATTCCTCATAGGAAGAGCCCTCTTCCCTTCCAAATCAGATGATAAACTGATGAGCTGATTTCTGAGAAATACTTTTAATTGAGCAAGATCTTAAATTTCTACAGTCATATTGGGGTTTGCAAAAGAATATTGAGCAACCAAATAAGGTGGTCTTTTAAATTGTATTAGAGTAATTAAGTATGAATGGTAGTTATATTTCTATACTCAAACTTTTTCCCACACAAAACAGGACATTAAATGGCTAAAGGCTGAAATTTGGAGTCACACCACAGAGACATCTCTCCCCTCCAGGACACCTCCAGGGTACCAAGTTCAATTCCCAGTACCAAAGAAAATACGCACACATGGCAAGGTTTGCATAGAGTTGCTGGCTCAATAGGGACTGCTGGAGAGCTCCCCCTCCTTCTTAGAGTAGGGAGTGGTGAAAATCTTTTCCCTCCAAGGGTAGCAGCAAGAGACTTTCCTGAGAGAGAATGTACTTGCCTCCAGGAGGCCGGCAAGTAGATCTTTCCAGGCAGAATCCTCATTGAGGTACAGAACAAAAAATTTATAGGCCTTGGGCTGGAGTTGTGGCTCAGTGGTAGAGCACTTGCCTAGCACGTGTGAGGCCCTGGGTTCTATCCTCAGTACCACATATAAATAAATAAAATAAAGGTCCATTGGCAACTAAAAAACTATTAGAAAAAAATTTCTAGGCCTCCCCAAGCTACCACTAGAGAAGGTCTACAAGAGTTCTTCAGAGAGTTGAAGGCACATTTAATAAATTACAGCTGCTTAGAACAACCCCTGAAGGGAGAGGGCAAGAGGCAAGTGAGAGAAGCCCACAATTCTAATGCTTGGTGGAGCAAAAACATAACCTTACCTGAACACCAGGCAGACAATGCGGAAGGCAGCAAAGGAGTGGAACTGCTTTGAAGGAACCCTATCCAGAAAGGCCACCTGCCACTGTGGCAAGGGGACAGTACCAAAAAGAGGCTGGAGATGTACGCCTAAAAGCAGGAGTCAAGAAAAAAGGGTAAAACAAGAGGTCAGCTGGATAGCACATTCCCCTGGTAAAGGGACAGGGGTGTGTGTGTGTGTGTGTGTTGGATCAGAGGATACACAAAGAATCCCCAAAATATTCCATGAGAGAAGGTACTCACTAACAAGAAGAAAGTGTTAAAAGATTCAAAAGGATTCCATCTCTATCCTTTTGCTTCTCATTAACCCTGCCAACATCCTGAGGGACCAAAAGTCTGGGCAGAAATTTGTTGAGGAGCAAGGAAAGCTGAGACAAAGGGCCACGCAGCTCTGCAGGTCTCCGGGACAAAGGAAGCCCTGAGCTGAAGAAGTGCAGAAGCATTGCCTTGCATAATGGTGGGTGGGTGGGGTTGATTTAGAACAGACTAAACTTATTAATGACTAAAAATAAGATTCAAAAGTTGTAGTACATCTCTGAGATACAATCCAGAAATGTAGAAGGAAGATTGAGAAGAATAGTGATGGGAAAGAAAAAACTGTTTCTTGATGGTGTCCTACCAGGTCCAGCCTGTTCTTCAAAGGATGGGGCTCTTTGTCACTTACTGTTTTCACTTTTAGGCTATGGAGAAATTCTAAAAGCCTCCTAATGTATAAATATTAAACCAAAGTTACAGTGTGAAGCTAACTTTAATTTTTTTTTCTTTTTATTGGGTCTTATTGGTTGTATGTAGCATTGAGATTCATTTTGACACATGAATCTTACAAGGCATGGGATATAATCTGTTCTGATTCAGTTCCCAGTAATTCCCTGTTCTTTCGCTTCCTCCCTTCCCCTGTTCCTTTCACCATTCCCTTCTGTCTACTCTACTGATCTTTCTGCTATTTACTTTTAGGGTTTTTTTGTTATGTTTTTTTTTCTTGTTTTTTAGTGATTTAGTGACAGTGAGATTCACTGTGGTATATTCATAAATGTACATAGGAAAGTTAGGTTAGATTCATTCCACGGTTCTTCCCCTATCCCAACCTTCCTCCCTTCCCCTTAATTCCCTTCATTTAGTTGATCTTGGTTCTATTTTGATGACATCCACCCCCTTTTCCCTTTCCTTCCTTCCTTCCTTCTCTCTCTCTTCTCCCCCCCTTATTTTGGACTCAGTTTCCACACATAAGAGAAAACATTTGAGTCTTGTTTTTCTCAGTCTGGCTTATTTCACTTCACATGATAGTATCCAGTTCCATCCATTTACGAGCAAAGGCCATAATTTTGTTCTTCTTTATGGCTGAGTAATGCTCCATTGTGTATATACACCATGTTTTCTTTATCCATTCATCTGTTGAAGGGCACCTAGGTTGGTTCCATAGCTTGGCTGTTGTAAATTGCCAATAACATTGATAAGCCTGTATCCCTACAGTAAGCTGATTTTAGATCTTTTGGATATATACTAAGGAGTTGAATAGCGAGATCATTTGATGGTTCCATTCTTAGTTTTTTGAGGAATCTCCATGCTGCTTTACAGAGTGGTTGCATTAATTTGCAGTCCCACCAATAACATTGTCACCAACGCTTATTATTATTTGTATTCTTGAAAATTGCCATTCTGACTGGAGTGAGAGGAAATCTGTAGTTTTGATTTGTATTTCTCTGATTTCTAGAGATGTTGAACATTTTTTTCATATAGTTGTTGGTCATTTGTATTTCTTCTGAGAAATGTCTGTTCAATTCCTTTGCCCACTTATTAATTGGGTTATTAGGTTTTTCTGGTGCTAAGTTTTTTGTTTTTTTTTTTTTGTAAAATATGTTTTATTGTTCTTTAAAAGGGTTCAGGGTTTGGTTTTAAATCAGGCTGCACACCATTCATCAGTCTGACATCTCTCTCACCATGTCAAACTGGCTTCAGCTAGCAATACTTCATTAAACCCAAAGAAAAATTTGCTTCAATTTTGAGGGGAAAAAATCCAGTTGGTGCTAAGTTTTTTTAGTTCTTTATAAATTCTGGATATTAATGCCTTATCTGAGAAGCAGGTGGCAAAGATCTTCTCCCATCCTGTAGGCTCTCTCTTCACATTCTTAATTGTTTCATTTGCTTTGCAGAAACTTTTTAATATAATGCCATCCCACTTACTGATTTCTGTTTTTATTTCTTATACTTTAGAATTCTTATGAAGGAAGTCAGTTCCTCTGCCAACATGTTGGAGTGTTGGACTACATTTTCTTCTAGCAGTTGCAGAGTTTCCAGTCTAATTCCTGGGTCTTTGATCCTCTTTGAGTTGACTTTTATGCAGGGTGAGAGATAGAGATCAAGTTTCATTCTTCTACATATGGACTTCTAATGTTCCCAGTGCCATTTTTTGAAAAGGCTATGAAGCAAACATTTTTGCTCTCCAATCCTATTTTGTGCCTTTTAAAACTCCTTCCAAGGGTCCATAAGGTCTTACAAAATTCAGAACCTGCCTATCTCCCTGGGATATCACAGACAAAGCCCCATCAACTTGCTCTGCTCCAAACACATTGGCTGCTTTGGGTTCTTCTAACACTAAAACTCTTTGACCTCGGGACCTTTGCACCTTTTCTTTTGTCCAGAATATTCTTCCCCAAATTATTTTTAAGAAAAGGATGTTGAGGTCTCTGATGATAAATGCAAATGTATCTATTTCTCCTTTCAGTTCTACACATTTTTTAGTTCACATATTTTGGGGGCTTATTGTTAGATATATAATCTTTCAATATTGTTATGTCCTCTTGATTCACTGACCTCTTTTTAATAAAGAAATTATAAGATTTATCACTGGCAATATTCCTAGTTCTGAAATACATTCTTTTTGATATTAATATAGCCATTTCAGCTTCTTGATTCATGTTAACATGATATACCTTTTTCTATACTTTTAGCTTATTTGTCTTTTTATTTAAGATGAGTGCCTTGAGAGCATATAAATGGCTCTTGCCCTTTCTCTTACCCTATGTGGTGGTCTTTGCCCTTTAATTGAGATACTTAGACTATTCACATTTAATGTAATCATTTAAATGTTTGGGTTTAAGTCTATCATCTTGTTCATTGTTTTCTTCTTGTCTCTTCTATTCTTGATTTCCCTTTTCCTTCTTTTTCTGCCTTCTTTTGAATTTAGTACTTGTTTTTAAAATGTTTAATGCATTTTATCTTCTACGTTATTAGGCATATCTAATTTTTAATGCCTAATTTCATTTATCACAATCTATCTATACTATCATTCAATCCACTGCTATTACTCTGTCACCTGGAAAAATGCCTAAAACCTAAAGGGGTTTCAATAAATTATTGTTAAATCAATTGAATAGCTGAGCCAAGAAAAATGCCAATTAAAACTCTCAAAAAAGGAAGCATCCCAGTTAACTGGATTTCTAATCAAATGAAGATTATTCAGACAACTATTTTTTTCAATAGTTTTTGGTTTGAGGTTTTTTTCTTAAAGGTAATAGTTGGCTCTTCATGCCTTATAAGTTTAGTGTACAGGAAATAACTTCACAGTACCTCATTAGCGCCATTCCAAATAGCAATATATTGATGTCCAAACACAAAATAGGAGATAAAGGTATAAAATCAATAAATATGGACAGAACACAGGATATACTTATAGGAGTTATTTATTTTATCTTTTTATTTTAAGAAAATCTTCCCATATTTGTGAATAATTTAAAGGGAAGGAAGGAAGGAAGGAAGGAAGGAAGGAAGGAAGGAAGGAAGGAAGGAAGGAAGGATTTTTCCAGGAGCAGTGGTGCATGCCTGTAATCCCAACAACTTGGTACACTGAGGCAAAAGGGTCACAAGTTCAAGATCAGCCCTAGCAACTTAGCGAGACCCTAAGCAACTTAGGGAGACCCTGTTGCAAAAGAAAAAATAAAAAGAGCTATGGATGAAGCCCAGGGGTAGAGTTCCCCTGGGTTCAATCCCAAATACCAGAAAGAAAATCATAAAATCTCTGTAACCTGCCTTTGTTCTTAACACAAGGAGGGGAATATTCTTCAGGTACTAAAGACTACTTAGTTCCAATAAAGTAGAATATTTAGTGTATGATGAAATAGAATAAGAGTCAAAAACTGTTTTGGTGTTAGACTCACAGAAACCACTATGGAATTTTAGAAATAAAACTGAATCAGATGAGATTATGATAAGAATAATGATGTGCTAGTAAAAGTTGAATGCATAATGAATTTGCCCACACACTTACACTTAGTCAAGGCATAAGTAAACCAAATGATGCATTAGAAATGCTCCCACAGGGTTGCACTCCTTTTGTGGTACATAAAATATGACCTACCTTTGCTTTCATGTATTACCTAGAGTTGATATTCCTCTAGGGAAAAAGCTACTCTGAAGATAAGAAAATAATTTTATCACTGTAATAATTAGGTAATGATGAATAGCTAACAGTTGTAAATAAAAATGTTGTCAGAGATAAAGAACACCCATGAATTTAAATAACACTCTCTAAAGTACAGGTATTAAACAGTGATTAACAACAAACACAAATCACCTTCTAAATCTGAAAATTCTTGATTCAAAGAGAATCCTCTAAAAATTGCAATATCTGAAAATCAACCAAACTGGCAATTTCTCTGTGAACCACAGCAATGATGAACATCCATTAGCCAGTAGATATTCTTATGGAATTTCCAGAAGATGGGATAGAGGATTATCAAACAGGGGCCTTGAGCATGCATCTTTTTGAGTTTATTTCTTCTTCATGATTGGGCTATGTTGGTGTTACTACATGCAGTCCTTGTGTGATAGTATTTACTTAATGATCAACATCGAGCCTGCATGTGCATGTGTAAGGGGATATGTATTTGCAGGTGTATGCATGCACATGTATACACATATACATGCACAAAGAAAAATCCCTTTATGAACTTCGAAACTCCTCACTCAAAGTGTGCCAGGTCCCAAGCTGATCCATATTATCTATGCCCCTATCACTTACTACTTCCCAGCAGAGTCAAAAAGACAAAAGAGAATAGAAAACACCCAAGTTAAAAAAACCAACAGGATTTCCCAACTCCCTATCTCTGAACTCACTAAATGACTCTAAAATCTGGAAAACTATCTGCTAAGCCCTAGAAAGCATGGGTCAGATAAGGCCTGGAGGTTTTTGTTTGTTGGTCTGTGTTTTGTTTTGTTTCATTTTAGGCATGGAGTTCTTAAGAGGCTAGAGCGGGTCCTGCTTTGTAATCTGTGATACAAGACATGTAGGGCCAATACTTGTCTTCCCCAAAAGGCAGAAGATGTGCATCAATATGGATGGACGTGCATATAGGTTACTCTACCCACCCGTTGCACTTTCAAGGTTGAAGAATAAGGGTGTTCCTCAATCATCATTAAACAGATATCTCTATGTATGTATGAATGTATATATGTATGTATGTATCTATCTATCTATTTATCTATCCATCCATCCATCCATCTATCTCCTTCCCTTCCTTCTTCCCTCTCTGACCAGGGACTGACCCTGGCAAAAACTATACTCTCAATGCAT